>OX333073.1:31529663-32039811 GCA_946863875.1 Alloplasta piceator | reverse complement strand
TTGATCGATTGATCGATTGATCGATTGATCGATTGATCGATTGATCGATTGATCGATTGATCGATTGATCGATTGATCGATTGATCGATTGATCGATTGATCGATTGATCGATTGATCGATTGATCGATTGATCGATTGATCGATTGATCGATTGATCGATTGATCGATTGATCGATTGATCGATTGATCGATTGATCGATTGATCGATTGATCGATTGATCGATTGATCGATTGATCGATTGATCGATTGATCGATTGATCGATTGATCGATTGATCGATTGATCGATTGATCGATTGATCGATTGATCGATTGATCGATTGATCGATTGATCGATTGATCGATTGATCGATTGATCGATTGATCGATTGATCGATTGATCGATTGATCGATTGATCGATTGATCGATTGATCGATTGATCGATTGATCGATTGATCGATTGATCGATTGATCGATTGATCGATTGATCGATTGATCGATTGATCGATTGATCGATTGATCGATTGATCGATTGATCGATTGATCGATTGATCGATTGATCGATTGATCGATTGATCGATTGATCGATTGATCGATTGATCGATTGATCGATTGATCGATTGATCGATTGATCGATTGATCGATTGATCGATTGATCGATTGATCGATTGATCGATTGATCGATTGATCGATTGATCGATTGATCGATTGATCGATTGATCGATTGATTGATTGATTGATTGATTGATTGATTGATTGATTGATTGATTGATTGATTGATTGATTGATAAGTTTATTTATGCCCTAGAAAGAACTAAGGGGCAAAATGTTACAAGAAAAGAAACATACAATGCACTCAAAAATAATTAACAAATATATACAATAAGAAAATATAGTGCGATATAAGAGTTCAAGGTGTACAGCATGAATAATAATGTTGATGATAACACAATAAATTATAAAAAATTAGATGGACAATAGGTTGTGGTTTCATGGATATTATAATTAATCACTGCGCAATCTCGCTGGTAAATAAGTGGGCGAAAAGACGTGTTTCAAAAATAGCTAGAGAGCCAGCCGTTGTAATTCTAGAGGGATGGAATTCCAGAAATATGCTCCAGATAATTGGAACGAATTAGCGAATGCCGCGGTACGATGGAGAGGAATATGGAAATAGGATGAAGACGGATTTCTGACTGAACGACGAAGAGCGGGGTTTTCTGTGACTAGGAGTTCGTTGATGTATGTGGGAGTAACGAGAAAGCGAATATTATACATATATATTCCTAGAAAGTATCTTCTACGATTCCGAACTGAGAGCCATCCCAAGCGATGTCTGAATGGAGTTATGTGCTCATCACTTCGAATATTCAACATAAATCTAATTGCGCTGTTTATCAATCTTTGGAGTTTTGTATTCAACTCATCGGATAGGTCAAAATAAACGAGGCAGCAATAGTCAATTCAAGGGAAGATAAGAGTAGTTACAAGCTTAATTCTTAGCTGATGGGATAATGAGTTCTTATGATACTTGAGTTTATGTAGAGTGAAATGAACCTTTTGGGAAATTGCGGCAATATGGCTACTCCAAGATAGGTTTGAGCTAATCATGACTCCAAGATTTCTGGCTTTTGAAACATACGGCAAAGATGTGCCATTAATAGTGATAGCGTTCAGGCTACTTAGATCAATTGACTTGACATAAGCATCACTGCCCAGGATCATAACTTTGGACTTCGAGATATTTAATTTAAGGCTGTTGCGACTCGCATAATCAGCAATAGCAATGGCATCTTCGGCGATCAGTTCTAAGCCTCGAACGATATTCAATGGTGGAATAGATAAGTAAATCTGGGTATCATCGGCAAAGATCATGTGGCTGGAGTTGACCAGCGATCGACTTTTATCGTTAATGAAAAGCGAAAATAACAATGGGCCGAGAACCGAGCCCTGAGGAACACCAGATGTGAGCGGTTTCCACTGTGAGACATTGTTACGTTCGTCGATAACGGATTGAATACGTCCACTCAGATAATACCAGGACCATGATAATGTCGTCCCCGAGAACCCAAAAGATTTTAACTTTGTAAGAAATAAGAAGTGAGAGACCGTGTCGAAGGCCTTGCTAAAGTCGAATAAGATCAGAATCGTGACAGCCCTGGCATCAATACCACGTCGAACATCATCACAAACCCGGAGCAGCGCAGTTTGGGTGCTATAATTGGAACGGTAACCAGATTGCCTAGGATCAAGAAGATTACGCGAGTCAATGAAGGATTTTACCTGCTGATATATGATCTTCTCAAAGATTTTGGACAATTCAGGGAGTTTAGCAATTGGACGTGTGTCAGATAGGGATAACGGGGTACGGATTTTTGATAAGGGTTTGATGAAAGCACGTCTCCATGCAAGCGGAAAATAACCGAGCCGCATACATTCATTGAATAGGTGTTTAAGGATCAATGAGATAACGGGAAGGGCTGAATGTATACAAAAAAAAGAAATACCATCAGGGCCTGCAGAGAAAGTGTACGGTGCCATGTCACTGATAATTTTGAGAATAAGCTCGGCGGATGTTGAAACAAGCGAAAAATGATGCTCAGTGACAAGAGGATTGGATCCTATGGTTGTAAAATCATCATTCGAGCAGGACGGAGAGGAATTCGAGACTGATGAATAATGATCGCTTAGCTCGTCCGGTGTAAAAAAGTGTAGAGGTGAAGGAAAGGACGACTTAACCAGCCCAAGTCCGTTTAGTTCATTCCACATCTTTTTGGGATCATGGATATCAGCCAAAAGATTAAATTCATACATACTCTTTGCGAGTTTGATATCAGAACTGAGAGTATTTCTAGCATGCCTGTATATGACATACCCGAGTAAGCTATTTGATCTCTTGGCCCGCTTGTACAGCACATTACGATCTCGAATACGTAATTTTAGAGCATCCGTAAGCCACGGTGTCGGTGGTTTAGCCGTAGTAAACGAAGTTAACGGAGCATGTTCATCAAAAGAGGCTAGCAATGCCGATCTAAGAGCGTCGACTAAATTATCAACACCATCAAAAGACGAGCACTCTTCGAGAGTCGTCATGCTGTGCCGTACAAGTGAGTCGCGCACAGATACAAGAAAATCGGCTGCAACAAAATTTTTGACCTTGCGACGAACTAATACTCGTGGGCGAACCGTTTTACAATCAAACGCATATGTCAGCTTTAAGAGATCATGACATGCCACAAATGGTTCGTCTGATTTTGAGAAAGCGATGATTTTGTCAGGGCTATCAACAACAAAAACGTCAAGCCAAGAATCGCAGGTGGCTGTGTGGTAAGTAGCGTCGGACTGAACCAAGTGAAGCGCATGAGAGGAGATAATCTCGCGCAGATGTGTCGCCTTAAAATGATCACGCAATAAATTGCAGTTTAAGTCACCGCCTATAATGATGTTGTTGTATAAGTGCGATACTCTATTGAATGCGGTAATAAAATCATGAAAGAGTAAACCCTTAGGCCTCCTATACATGGTGGAGAATAACAACGATTTAGATGAAGAAAATTTTATGTCGATTATCAAATATTCCGGTGAATTAGAGAATTGACTAGGTGAGGCTGCTAATACTTTGGCTTTGAGCGAGTTATGTATATAGCAGGCTACGCCACCACCTTGTTTCCCTTCCCAATCATTCCGGATCAAAACATAATTATTAATGCGTACAAGATCATCGGTTATGTGAGCATGCAGCCAAGTTTCAGATATTGATATAACATGGTACTCTTCGGACTCGAAATAGAGCCTGATTAAATCGATGTGACCGAGAAGTGAATTCGCATTGAATTGCGCAATAAGAAGTTCATCAGTGGACAAGCGAATAGACGAAGAGTTGTTAACATGAGTCCTTGTGCTGCCAAGGTGCCCATCGCTGAGTCAATCCAGTTTCAGGAGATCCTCGTCGGAGGATATGAGGATGATCGGTTGCCCATCACCTTTCCTTACGCAGATCGAGCCAGACTTAATCCAAACATATTTGTAAGATTGGGCCTTAGCCTTTAATTTGGTTCTCATCAATAGCCTGTGAGTCTCAGCGGGCAGTAACTCGTTAACAAAAATCAAACTGTTGGCTTGGTCTTCGGCGATGTTGGTGAAGACATCTTTGGCTAACAAATTTTTCCGTGATGCTTTTTTCTTTTCGACAATGAAGTCCCTGACCCTTTGCGTTTTAAGCGAGAGAGTGAGAGAGTGAGAAGGTGAGAGAGTGAGAGAGTGAGAGAGTGAGAGAGTGAGAGAGTGAGAGGGCTTATTTAAACAGTTCGTGAAAGCTCTTGATCAAGAAGGAAAATGCTTCACATACTTGCGTACAGTATTTAAGCCTAAATCTGACTTTAAACTAAAAAAAGACATCTTCGATGGACCAAAAATCTGAAAGTTATTCAAAGATGCAGAATTTGTTTTAGCTATGAATGATTAAGAAAAGGCATCATTGTCAACTTTCAAAGAAGTTCGGACTTAATTTTTGGGTAATATGAAAGATGCTGATTACAAAAACATAGTGGCAAATATGATTTAAAACTTTCAAAATTTAAGTTGTCCAATGAATTTGAAAATGCACTTTTTTGATTCTCATTTGGATTAATTTCCGGCGAATAACGGAGACTTTAGTCAAGAGCAAAGAGAAAGATTTCACCAAGATCTCAAGGAATTTGAATGGCGATTTCAGGGACAATGGGGATGGAATATGTTTGCAGATTATTGTTGGATATTACAAAGAGAAACACAAGAGCGACAAAAAAAGCGCTTCAGACATCCACTTCATAGGTCATTTGAAGACAAAAGGGTCAGGAAACGACGAAAGTTATAAGGATATTACAACAGAAAAGAATTCATTAGACCACAGAACAGAATTCATACAGAAAAGATTACTAGATCATGATTTTTATCAGTTTTTATGGATTTTCTCGAGCATTTACTCATTGTCCCCTGATTCTGACTTCAGATTCGTGTTTAGCGGGAAAAAATACGTAGGAAAAATATAGTAGAACACCCAGCACACACAACTTTTTTTTTGTGTGGGCCTGTGTAATCGATGATACCATACCAGTCAATTTTACGGAACTGAAAGAGTAAGTTATGTCGGTTATTTCTCATTAAGAATGCATGGGAACCCCAGTACTTTTTCAGAGCAGCTCCGCATGTAATATCACTGGGTTCACAGCTTAGAATATTTTATCGTGTTTAAAAATCGATTGTTTAGGTTTGGACTGTTGATAATAGCGAAAATACATGTCCTTTGTAAGCCGAAGTATGCGCGCACGCATGCTCGCCTGCCCGCTCGCCACACTCATCCGCGCACGCACGCACACACACGCGCGGAGTTGCTACCACTTGGCCAAATGCTCAATGCTCCTAAAGTCTAACCTCCCTAAATCCAAGACGCCACCGGACGTTTATCCCTAATAACATTCACCACTACGAGCCGATGCTTTTTCGTCTAGTAGCCGTTTTCCCAAAAACACGACTAACCAATGCCTCCACAGACCAATGACTCGACTAACCATTGACCCTAACAACGTTCACGCCGCATGTCCGTTAATCATAACCGCAATACTCTCGAAATCGCATCTTCTCGCAGAGCAAACGCCTCTAACGTTGGACGACAATAATGTCCGTAGTTGAGCAAAGGTCGAGAGATCTTATCGACCGAACGTAACAGCTCTTGTTGTCGGTAATACATATTTAGGGACATCGGGCGTTAGATATCTTTCGTTTTAGGCATGACGGACATTTTTGTCGTCCAACGTCAAGGGCGTTTGCTCTCTGAGAAGTTGCGATTTCGAGAGTATCGCGATTATGATTAAATGAATGCGGCGTGAACGTTGTTACGGTCGATGGTTAGTCGAGTCATTGGTCGGTAGGGGCATTGGTTCGTCGCGTTGTTGGGCAAACGGCAACTTGGCGAAAAAGTCATTGGCTCGTAGTCGGGAACGCTATTAGGGATAAACGTCCGATAGCATCTTGGATTTAGGGAGGTTGGACTTTAGGGGCATTGGGCACTCGGCCAAGTGATAGCAACCCCACGCGCGCCACACACACGCACACGTGTGCACGCACACACCCGCATGCACGCATGCACACACAAACTCACCAATGTTTTATTAAGGCACTTGACGCTTTGAAAAGATACAAATATCACAACCCGCCATATTCTATTCGATTATTATTATTATTATTATTATTATTATTATTATTATTATTATTATTATTATTGCGCCAAATTACAAATTAGAATCAAGTTACCGCGCCTCTGAAAATTTTGCTTCTTCTGAAATTCTTGGTGAGACTACTTGTCTTTCTTTCCCTCATTGGATTCTTCTGGTTTATCGGTATATTCCAAGATCTCGCAATCAACGCTATTCTTCAATATTTCGTTGTTCCCAATCGTGTGACCGGTTTCGTTTGTCTCATTCTTCATAGCATCTTCTTCTGGTTTGTCATCCTCCTCCAGTAAATAATCCCAATCGTAAATATCACCGCCATCCTTGACCCTCTTCAGTTCACGCTTCAGCATCTTTAGGCATTCGCGTCGTTCTTTCCATTTTTCTTCATTCGTACGATTGGGAGTTTTATCATCCGAAGGAATTTGAACTGGTGGCTGCAATGTCGTTGTCGTTTCGCCCAATTCCCCGTTTTTCTCCTCCTTCTCGCAATCGAGCAAGTATTTCTCATAACTTTCGACCTATCAAGAAAATGATCATTAATGTCAGCGATTTTTTTTTATTTGATTGAAATTGTTAATGTTCGTAGGAAAAATTTTATTTGTGCTTTGGCGAGATTTTATTTATAAATAGTACATCAAAAATAATACACATTTAAAATGTTCATATCACTTTTATATTTGAAGCACTCCTAAATGTTAGCTTCCTTGTAGAGGAAAGCTTTCTGAATACCCAACAATAGTGAAGAAGAAGAACAACTTTTTAATTTGGATTTGTAGCGATCATAAACTGTTTTTGAAAAATTAGAAATTTTATTAATTTTAAAATTTTATAAAATCGAAAATTTTATAAAATCTAAAATTTTATAAAATCTAAAATTTTATAAAATCCAAAATTTTATAAAATCTAAAATTTTATAAAATCTAAAATTTTATAAAATCTAAAATTTTATAAAATCTAAAATTTTATAAAATCTAAAATTTTATAAAATCTAAAATTTTATAAAATCTAAAATTTTATAAAATCTCAAATTTTATGAAATCTCAAATTTTATAAAATCTGATTACTATTAAGCAATTTGGAGCGGTTCGATATTATTCCGCACTGTGTTCCAATCTATTTGTATATACATTTTTTAATTGATTTCTCGAAATTTTTGAAAAATGCAGCAAGTTTTTTTTAAATTCATAATCTCTACTGTCGGACCTCCTCAAGGAGTAACATAAGTGTAGAAAAGCGGTTTTTTAAATTATTTTATTTTCCCATTACCTAAAGTCTTAACTTTCATTTCGCACGAAGTTTTTGCGAAAACAGGTCAAGTGCGACTTGGACTCGCACACAAATACCATCAAAGAGTCCATAGTTCAAATCGGGATTTCTTGCATAGAGGTTCACCATATAATGGGCACGCGAAAAATCCCGATTCGAAGCCCTTTTGTCAAACGGCTCGTTGAAATGAACTAGGCAGCGTAAAAAAATGAACGATCGACCATTTTATTCTTAATATTACGTAACTGGAAAGACCATTTTATTCTTAATATTACGTAACTGGAAAAAATTGTTGCTCAGTCCTTTGACACGCTAAATGCGTGAAAATGAAAATGCGTTCTGGTGGGAAATGCGAATTTTGACTTTGACGGTGACTTTTTGCAGTTTGAGGTCACAGGGTACTCAAAAAATAATAATTCCCGAACAAAAATCAGTCCCATCACACCGACCATTTTTACGCTATGACCAAAATACCATTTCACCCTTTTAGGACCACCCCTCCCCTGGGGATCAGCGCTTGATTTTAATGCAACTTTTTTTATCTTTAAGTGATACCGCAACCCTAAAATCTCGGTACTCAAGGGACACCCAGTTTTCGGGCTCCTTATAGTTTTCACCCCCACCCTAGCAAGTCCTAAAACCGTTCCTTTAAGAGAACATTAACCGTTAAGGAACCAAAAAAGGAACCACAGTTCCGTTGCACATTTTTTCAACCATCCTGCGCAACCTTGAGGAACTTATTCGGTCTGTTTCTTCATGGTTCGTTCCCCAATTTTTTCAACTCCTTGTAGTTCTCTGGGAAAAATAGCGGGATGGTTCCATACAGTTTCTCATGGTTTCTTGTGGTGCGTCAGTTCTTTGTGATTTCAGCTGTTTCTTCATGGTTCCTTTCCAGGTTTCCACGTTTGTACGACTAAAATAGGTTTGAGTTAATTTCTGGGCTTTTGAAACTGGGTTCGTGGTTCCTTCAGTACCTTCTGCAATTCCTACTGTTCCTTTCTATTGGGATTCTCGTGGTTTCCCGGGACAGTCGGAAAAATACGTAAAGAAACCGAAGTTCCTTTATGGTCCCTTAGGACGCTTGGAAGAATTCGTGACGAACTTGATTGCAATGGAACGGTGACAAAATGTCCGATTGACCATGATGAACATTCATTTGAATTTCGAAAATTTCTTCGAAAATTTGGACGGCCAAAAAAATCCCGCTTCAAAAGCTCAGCACTGTAAAATAAAATTGGAAAAAACGCTAACATTTGAAGATGATACACTAACTGTAAGCTCAAACTTGACCTTATCACTCCAATACGGAAGTCAAGAGAAAATTGAAAATTGATCTGTTTTTTTAAATCCAAGGTTATGCATGCCCTTTAGACAGTTCTCTCAAATTGTATGTGTAAGAAAGTCGAGCCCGGTATCGCAAGATTGACAAATGTAGAGCGATTATGATTTTTGAGGGAGAATTTAGTATTTAATAAAATCTGACATTAGCAAGCAATTTTAGCGTAATTCAGTGGCAAAAAACTTCATCTCCTCGGGTATATGTATTGTGACGGGGTATTTTTGAAGACGTCACAGATCACTCGATAACACACGAGGAACGATCTCTCTCTGCAATCAAATGCCTCTCGAATGAAACCTACAGCGCCAATTCGTTAAAAGAACATCGTCGCCGTCGAAGAACATCGACAGAGCATCGAGGCTAAAGTGATAAAGTTATTCCATTTTGCTCTCGTCTCCTACGTCATGTCATCCAGCATGTCAACGCGGACACATGAGCCTCTCTCTTTGCGGTCGTCGAGACTCACGCACATTTGTATCATTCTATTCGTCGTTGTCGCTCTCCACACCATCGCCGAGAGAGCGCCAAGATTGAAGCGTCTCGGACCGAATTATCAAGTATTATAAAACGTTCCTATTATATTATTCTCTCTTTATTATGAAAAATCTCTAACGTCGGCTCCGATTCGAGTATTCCGGTTCCGCAAATAAAATTTTTTGCATTGTTCCGTTCCGCTCATTATTGGGTAAAATCACCACGAGAGATTCAACGTTTCGTTACACGGGTGAGAGTCCATAGATTTAGTTGAATAAGTGTTGTGTTGTGCTCTCGGTCTGGAGGAATAAACTAAATTTGAGAGGCTCCAGCTGTTTTTTTGCGAGCATTTTGTTATGACGGAACCGTTAGAATATTGGCTATTGTGGGGACCGATTAGAGGATAGGGGAAAGCATAGAACGAGACAGAGAAAAAAGTGAATTGTTAAAGGTTATTTTTTGAAAAGGTCGGTTCTCGAGGGACAGACGAGTAGAAGCGTATTTAATAGAAGAAATTACTGGTATTCTGGAGTAGTGACTAGCGTGCTAGCTTCTAAACCAGAGCATCGGAAGGTCCGGGGTTCGATTCCCTGTGCCGTAGTCTCGTCAAGAAATAAAAATATGGGCGTGACAAGCTCCAGAGATGTATATATGTGGCATACACAAGTACTCGTACAGGTATGAGTCACATGTATCTAGCTGTAGTCCATGTTTACAATCTTTCGAAGAGGCGTGACGTACCTCCGGCATCGGAAGGCGAACTCAGGGCTGGCTGTAGTGGCACAGGTTTTCCGCAGTTTCCCTGTGCCCATGGAAATTAATTCCATAGCAAATGCGCTACAGAGGGGGAAGTCGGATTCAGCCGCATGGGGACCTGGTTACTGATCCAGACCAGGTCCTCAGGGGGGGCTAGCTACTGACCCGGGACGACGCGTAATAGGCGAAAGTCTCTAGATGGGTGAAATCCGTATTAAAAAAATAATAATAATAGAGGAAATTTTCGAAGCATTGCAGTTTCAGGTTATTCTAACGCGATAGCTCTTGAGACGAAAAGTAAATTTGGTAGTATAAAAGCGTTAAATTATATAGCAGGGTGAATTGAGATAATTGTCGGTGGAAAAATAAGAATCTTGTGTTTTCAGGAATTTTCGCAATTTTGGCTTTTACTTTTCATCGCAGGTTCTGCAAGGCGATGAGCAGTTTCGGATTCAATGAAAAGATATTGCTGTTCTCCAAAAAAAGTAAAAAAATTTATTGCGCCCTAACAGATCCTAACCAAGCCCCACTATCATCGCAAGAGGCTGCTTGCTAGCTGGCAAGAACATCTCTTGGGACTCAAGTTGAAAAATATAAATGTCACCATGAGAGCTTCACTCTTAAGGCTGGTACCCAATTCGGCTTGAGATCCAGGAGATTTTTGTGAGAATACGTGGCGTGCGCAAATCGAATGAATTTGGCTCGCGGCCAGAGTTATCCAAACTTTGTATCAAGCGTTATTTTTTGCTCGATACTTTTGGAGCGAGTATCGAGGTATTTTTCGTTTCTCGATACTTCTGCCTTGAGCGACATTAATGATTCGAAACTTTCCACGTTTGTACACACAGGTCTGGAAACTATTGTTTTTTCGGTGGTGGGGGTGACCCACTTAGTGTGACTGTTTCGCAGGTTCGCCATCTGACCGCGCGTGGCGCTGCGCTGCAAGGATTTTTCAAATAAGCTGAGACCTTCTGCATAAACGCCACAAGGGCAATATACGATTCCAATTTTTCAAAGTTACGTTACAGCCACTGCATAAACCGGGAACTACTCTCGCCGTTAACATGTAAATTTCTTAGTTAGGAATTATTTATTCGCTTTTTTGAAAAATGACTAACGTGCAGCGCTGCAGGTGGGTATAATGTCAACTATAAGATAGTCACACTAAGTGAGTCACCCCCCACCACTAGAGTTTCCAGACCTGTATGTACGACCGTGATACTTTTGTATCAATTATCGAGAAATTTTCCGTTACCCGATACTCCTATATCAGATAACGAAACAGTTTTTGTTACTTGATACACCTGTATCACGCTCAATACATAATTATCGAGCTACATTAATGACTCGATACTTTTCGATCCCCAATATCGAGTATCGAGAAATTTTCCGTTATTCGATACTCTTGTAGCGAGTAACTAGTAGATGAACACTCCCATGTTAAACGCTCGGTCGCTAATCTCAGTTACCGTCTATCAAGGTAGGTGGCGCTGATGTCACGAGAAACACAGGTGATCACCGTCTTACTCTAATAGCGCATGTGCCAACAGTGGAAGTCGCGATTATCTGTCTCTCTCGTGACATTAGCGCCAACTACATTGATCGACGGTAACTGAGATTAGAGCTTCAAAAAAAGGCGAGAGCGTTCACCCACTGCGACTACTGCGAGTAACTTTAATCGAATGAGCCCACGAAACTCTCCTAGACCCGCAGTGGCATCTAATCCACTTCAAACGGGCTATCCCATATTCAAGCCCCCCCAGCACAAAGCATTTAGTGGAAACCGACAGCTGCAAAACCAAACCAAAACCTTACGGGCCCCACCCACATCATAACCATATTTTAAAACAATAACCAATTTATTTAATGACAACACAGATGACAAAAATCAGAACGACAACATGACGGTATATCAACTTAATTCTGCTTCGAAATGACCATGTAACGGTCAGCGATGTCGGCCCTCATTACTTTTGAAAACGAGCTCTTTTTTTATTCTTTCTATTACTTTCTAATAACCAATTATTTTACTAAAATAAGCCACAGTATTTGCAACTACATATGTTAACTCTTCACTTCATCTCGTAAATTACTATGTTTTTACTGCATTGCTGAAAAAATAAACAAACAAGAAATGTAACGAACAAACGTTAGGCTCCGCTACTTTTTCAGTTACTTGTTTAGTTACATTTCTTGTTAATATTTTTTTTTCAGCATCGCAGTAAACCATAGTAATTTACGATGTGAAGTGAAGAGTTAACATATGCAGTTACAAATACTGTGGGTTATTTTAGTAAAATGATTGGTTATTAGCAAGTCATAGAGAAAATAAAGAAAGAGCGCTTTTCAAAAGTAACGAGGTCTCTGGTGACGGGCGTTCGAAAATCACCATGTTGTACCGTGTATGTGGCATGATAAGATAGTAATTTCCAGCGCCACCAATATACATAACATAATCAAACATTTGTGTGCTAACGATATTATTTCTTTTCACAGTGATCATGATTATCTCTTGATCTTTTTTCATCTGAATTCCCTAGCGAGTCGTATATGTACCCCGGTTTTTGCAGTGAAAAATCCGCTTTTATCAACTAGTTTCTGCATTAGGAAAACTCGAAATATCAACCATAAAAAACCGCAACGGAATTATTTTGTCTTTAATTGTCGTGGCTGCACACTCGGTTTTTTCTCACATCATTTGGAACTATCTTTTAAAACTATTCTCAATCTTTTTTTCAACTTTAATCAGCTATCACTTTATATTAATTGAAGGTCGTTGAGATTGTTCAAAACGTCATTGTAACTACACAGAGTAAGTGAGATTACCTACGGTTAATTTCACAGAATAAACAACCGGCGCAACCATTAAGATTTTTCCACTATCGGTCTATTGGAGTTTTTTGCGGTTGCTTCTCTCGATTTTTGAACATGCTATTCCCTTTATCAAATCGTACCCGGCAATCCATACACTATATAAAATAACAGTTTGTTTGACCTGTACTCTTCATAGAGAAATCTTGGTTTTATATATCTTGTTTTTTCGATAATTTTATGCCAGCATATTCAATGTTCCATAAGATCAAGAACTAATCTCGAACATTTCACATTTCACATAAGCTGAATGTTATACCCCCTTTATTTGCTCCAACTTGTTTGAAAATTCCTTAGAAGCAAAAGCTTCTCGGTCACGATCCCCATAACGCTGTCTCTTTTGTACTCGAGTTTTCGCCACGTGTATGAACTTCTTCTTAAGGTATCATTCTACTTTAGATGTTGAAAAAAGGGCTACTTCGTGAATTTTTTAAGAACGTATTTTTATAGATATAGAAATAAAATTTATTTAGCTTAATAAATACACTCTCGAAATACATAAAACTATTTTTATATTTTTATTTTAAGCACTTGTTATAAACAAAAATAACAGGCAAACGTAACTCCTCGAAAATTAGATACGTCGCTGGCGCCTGTGATATCTCGATGAAGGCTTATTTAAAACGAAAAAGTGAAAAAATATTTAGATTCAGTATTCTTCGGATATTAATGTTTATTGATAAATATCAAAATGGCAGCGATTTTACAAAGAAACCGAAAAATTAGGTTATTTTACACTGTTTTTGGCCCAAAAAATAACAAAAAATAAAATTTCACTACGGTTGTAGAATGCGCTGAAGCTATTCATTTGTGGAATATGTGGTTGAAATTTCATAAAGATCGGTTCAGTGGTTCCGGAGAAATCACAGTCCCTGACCAAAAAAACGTTGTTTTAAAAAAAATGTGTCTACAGTTTCGTCAAGCGCGCTCAGGTAGTGAAGCTAGCAATGTAAAAGTCACAGAATAACATAGTTAGATTGCTCCGATAGTTCTAACATTTTTACAAAATACTTTTGAATACATATACTTTCGAAAAATGTAAAAAAAATCGATTTTGTGAAAATTCTAAAGTAGAATGATACCTTAAGATGCGTCAAAATTATGCCACGGGGAATTTTTCAAAAATATGTGTGAGTGTTTTGAATTTCGCAAATTTGAGGATTTGGGACTAAACAAATTTATACTGTGAGGTGTTTTTCGATACAAATTTGCGGGAAGCGTCGCTTTTGGGCCACATGTTGGGCGCCAAACTGGTGAGATGTTTGCCGCCGCGAACAGAGATGTCAGTAATTAGTTACTTTTGTATCGAGTAACGGAAAATTTCTCGATACTCGATACAGATACCATGACCATAGTTCCCATTACTGAAGCTTGATACTCGATACGAATATCTTGAGTAAGAAAAATTTTTGTTACTCAATACATCTGTATGAGTCCCCTAGCAGATAAATGTAATCATAAGTAACCTCTAAAAGACCGGTACATTTCAAACAAAAACAAACGCCGAACAAACCTCTTCATATAGACACGTCCTAAAAGGAACAAAATAAGAACCATTGTAGTAATCAGATGATCGTTCGTAGAAGGTTCTAGTTTGATCAAAATAACAGAAAAACAACCACAGTATTCACATACCCCAAAAAATGACCATGAGAATGTCAAAAATCAACCTGACTAATGCTAAAACAGAACTCGAAATGAACCGAACAAGAACCAATTCAGAATCGAAACAGGACTGATAAAGAACGAAAGTACAGTAGAGAATAAGTATGGTGGGGTTTGAAGTTGTCAACAGTTGAGTATGGGGTATGATTTTTATTGCAGCTTTTGACGAAGAACGTTCGAATCAGCCGAAGCAGAACGCTACCAACGTAGGGAGATTGGCTTTCTTAAATGGTAAGGATGAAACCACGAGTGAATGGATGGTTAAAAACGCCACCAGTGAATGGACAACCGAGTTGAAATCGCTATAGATAGATATAATTTACGCTATAGATAGATAATAGATAATCGTTATAGATAGATATAAAGAACGAAAGTACAGTAGAGAATAAGTATGGTGGGGTTTGAAGTTGTCAATAGTTGAGTATGGGGTATGATTTTTATTGCAGCTTTTGACGAACAACGTTCGAATCAACCGAAGCAGAACGCCACCAACGTAGGGAGATTGGCTTTCTTAAATGGTTAGGGTGAAACCACCAGTGAATGGGTGGTTAAAAACGCCACCAGTGAATGGACAACCGAGTTAAAATCGCTATAGATAGATATAATTTACATGTAATATACATGCCAACGTTTCTTCACTGGGGGGCGTCCATTCACTGATGGGGTTACCCTACTCCTTACATAGTTACCCTTTTTTGGGGTATGCTTCTTTCAAGGCCTGACAATGGGTACTTTCCATTTACTGACACAAGTCGACACAAAGCGTGAGGGCGAGAGAGAGGTCCGCTTGGATGTCTCTCTCGCCCTCACGCTTTTTGTCGACTTGTGTCAGTAAATGGAAAGCCCCTTTATACGAAGTCTGACTCTTTACGGTGTCTAATATCCTTGCTCGCGCTCGTCTAGTTAAGCATACTCTTCGCATATTCCATATAGGAGTGTTCCAGAATTGTACGATCCAGTTTTTCACAAGTCCCAGGGCGCATAGCGTTCCCTATATAATACGACAAGCTTCCAGATCCTAACAGCGGCGCGTCTGGGGCACGGTACAGTGGCCTAGCCCTACTGATGAGCCTATCACGGTACCCAAGACGAAACGCTAAGAAGATTCTCCTCTATATTTTTCGCTAAAGAGTATTAAAAGGGATCTTTTTTACCAACTTTCTGTCACACAACACCCTACCCTGCCGACTTCACAGAAACTGGACACAACGAACTTACGTTCATGACGCTGTCAAATCAAACTCAACATACGAGACCGACAAGAATCTCTACAAGCACTCACCGTACTGCGACACCTCGCGGCGAGTAACGGAACTAATGGTTGCATACCGTTCATGGACAGTTGCTTTCCGGTTTGTTCTGCAACCGATTTGTAACTCTCATCAAACCGCTTCCATTCCATTGGTTCGGTTTTATCATGGTAGTTATACGGTTGCTTTTTTTTCAAACGAACCTTCGTTTTGTGGTTTGTGGTGATTTCTCGCTTACTTTAGGGTTACTTGTAAAAAAAACAAATCATAAAACAACACACAACCAATTACCGTATTGTATGATGATGCTGTTATAATTATCCGCCAAAAATTAAGACTTAACCCACGCTGGTATTATTTTTCTTCTTTTTATTCAATTAATAATATAATAAATAATAAGTGTTCTATAGTCCGCATCCGGCAGACTAATCAGCCAGCAGCTGTGCTACTTTCACCCACTCCACGTCCATCGACCAATCAGCAAGCAGCTGCGCAGCTTTACCCCACTTTATGTCCATCGACCAATCAGTAAGCAGCTGCGCTGCTTACCCCTTCTCCGCGTCCGACGACCAAACACAGACAGGCATGTCCATATGAATAGAAGCGTTGCGTCGCCAGAGGAGTGAGATACCGCTTAGCTGAGGGGTCGAACAGGCCGCACCAAAATAAGCATATCAAGACATTGGTTTCAACCGGAGTTCTCTGTACCATATGCGTGGAACATTGCGAAGAATACTCACCACCTCGCACAAAGGGAACCATGGAGTCTCTCTCCATAGTACGCGCTCGGCCATAGGACCAGGCACTTGCTTTGCTCGTTAGTCTCCGATGTAGCTGCCAGTAGGCGACCACTCCCACGTTAAACGCTCGATCGTCAATTGTCGGTAATCTCAGTTACCGGTCTCAGTTGTCAAGGTAGTTACCGCTGATGTCACGAGAGAGACAGGTGATCATCGTTTTTCTCTAATGGCGCATGCATACAACACTGATACAGCCGAGAAGCACGAGCATTCCGTCGCTCAGCCGAAAATCGCGCTTATCAATGCGACGGCTGCACTGATTCACCAGGGTTCCGAAAAAAATTTTGTTACTGAATACTTACAAAAGTAATTAGTTACTGACAAATCGGCGCGCGGTGACGAATATCTCACAAGTTTGGCGCCCAACGTAGGGCCAAACATTTGTATCGAAAAACATCTCACAGTATGAATTTGTTTAACCCCAAATCCTCAGATTTGCGTTATTCAGAACACTCCCACATATTTTTGAAAAATTCACCGTGGCATAAAGGGTATTGCCTGATAAACATGTAAAATCTGCCCCCAGCGATTTTTAAAATTCCACGTGGCTGATTTCTGAATGAAGAAAACATTTCCTACAAATTTCAACTCTTACACCCAAAAAGTGATGACATAATTAAAAAAAAACGTGTTTTTCAGTATTTATTTTATTGTAACACTTTTACTGAATATTTTCTTAAAACATTTTTTTTGCTAAGAATTATCGATAAGAGACGTTGAAAAGTAATTTCGTTATAAGTTTTTAATCATTACTTTAAAAAATGAAAAAGTTTTTGTCGCTATGTTTAAATATATTCCTTTCGGGTGTCAATGACGAAGTTTTTACAGAAAACTTCTTTGCTGCCCTTCTTTATAGAGTAAAAATTTCAACTTGATCCATTTGGTGCAACATAGTGAAAAAAACAAATCCGGGTTTTTTTCACATTTTCTTCGAATATTATTTACTATTTACTTGTGAAATATTTATTTTTGCAATGCCTGCCCCGAAAGTGCGATTTTCGATGGGTGTTTGACGTGCGGAAAGTGGCTAATTTCTCAACGATGCTTAACATTCCCGCACTTGTGCGGGAATGTCACAGATTTCCGAACTTGTGCGGGAATAACTCTATTTATAGCTCACTTTACCCCATTGATTTACGAAAAAACGGATTTTTTGACAGTTGATCGTTTTTTGTTCTACGATTTTAAGCCGATTAAACAAACTTGAATGTAGTGGAATTCATGTGACATGTAACGTCAACTTATGACAGTCGCATTTTCTGAGGGAATACGGAATACAGAATGGATGAAGAAAACGAGCGCCCAAGAGCATCTACACCCGTGGAACTGATTGAAGCCGCTATATCGGCCGAAGAGAAATTATTACTGAAGAAATCAAAGGACAAATATTTGAACATCTATGCAAAATTCATGGAATGGAGCGTGTCTGAAAAAACAACCTCATTTTCGGAAACAATTTTAATGGCGTATTTCGATGAGCTATCAAAAAGTTTAAAGCCATCAACTCTTTGGTCTCAATATTCGATGCTAAAAAGTACTTAGAGTCTGCATCACAACGTCAACATACAAAATTACACAAAATATATGGCCTTTTTAAAATCATGACATTTAATATAAATAATTGTTCAGATGTTACATTTCATGTAAGCGAAAAATAAACTTACTGCTGGTTATATATATACGAGTTCTTATTTGAATATGTCATTGGTTTTATTGAATCTCAAATCCCACTTTCGGGGCAGTCATTGCGAAAAATAATGTATGCTACATGTGCAAAAAAAATCGAATTCCATCGCGCATAAGTTACCGCATTCGCCTCGACTTATGGTGCATTTCACACTCGTACTCGTGTGAAATACACCATAAGTCTTCGGCTCATGCAGCAAGTTCACGCGCGATGGAATTCGTTGTTTTCTACACTTGTAGCAAAAATTACTATTTTTCATTTCAAAATATACAGAAAATTTGATATTATTTCTCATACTATTGGGGATAATTATTCAGCACTGTAATCAAAATAAAATTTATAATTTTATAAATTATGTTATAATATTAATATAATATTGTTATAATATTATAATATTGTTCAACAAAAGTTTTTATGAATTTACATTGAAGAAAATAATTTTATAAAAAGATATCGATTTTTCATTAATAAAAGTACGCTTACCATTAGCACAATCACAACAATATCGTTTATTCGTACCTGATGGATAATCAATAAAACAACGGTATGTTTTTGAGCTAAGGTGCCGAGATTTTACTTGCAGTTTTATAATTTTTAGTATGATTTTTACATACTGAATTACAATGATTAGGTTAATAGTAGGTGCACTGTCGGGTGCTGCTCTAACATTGCAACTATTATATATTATCTTTCTCACGTACGATATTTGACTACAATACATAACACGATATGCCAAGATATTAAGTCGTTTATTCACAGATGAAAAAATCAATGCTGTAGTGAATGAAAATAGTGACAAAGATTAACCCTCAGTTACCACACTTATTTTTTTGGGACATACTTGCCACACTGGGGTTCGTGGACCCCATTCAGGTTTTCAATCATACCTCCCAGTAAAATAGTCGTATTTCGATTTTTTTTAAAAATCGAGTGCCAATTAGTCCAGAAATCTATCTATACATTGACAGAATCGTCAAAGTCAAGAACTTCTGACATATACTCGGTTGAAAAAAATGTTCTCTCGAGAAAAGTGAAAATATTTGATTTACGTTTTTTTTTTGAAAAATTCATCTTCTTTCGAAATCAACCGAATTCAAAAATTCTTTCAGATTCTGAAAGAGTACATTCGAAATAATGAGGAAAAATTTTGCGATAAAATATTCGAAAGTAATCAAGAAAACTGCAAGCGGTAATCATGACGAATTTTCAACTTTTCATCGCTCCTGTGTTTTGATTGAGCGAGAATGGACGCGCATTTGCGCTGCTACCAGTAGAGGAGACCTTTAAGTTTTTTTTACACACAGGTCTCACCCCCCTCCCCCCGAAATTCTACCTATGCGAGAGTGGAAAAGTTTTGTTGCGGTTTGACAGACCCCAGTGTGGTAACCGAGGGTTAACTGACCTTTTTTTAAAACAATTTTAACAGATAATTTCTCATGTTACTTAGTAGCTACCCTAGTAGCTATCTCTTTATTAAATACAAAATTATGCTTTATTATATTACTCAAGAATTATTCCCAATAGTATGGAAAAATAATATAAGATTTTTTATAAACACTCAGTCAAAAAATTAAAGGAACAGCAAAATTTTCCAGGTTTTCAGCGATTTTTCAAACGCTGTAACTTTGTTAATTTTGGTCGTACAATTACAAAAAAAAAGCATTTTGAAGCTTGAATCTTCTAGTTTTGGAATCTCCAGTCAAAAAATTTTTGTGGACATCACCCTCGACGCAGTCGAAAGAAATATTACGGTAAAAATTTTCTCGAAATTTTTGCTTTTTTCAGAACAGTCGATGGGCTCCAAAAAAAATTTCCGAGCTTAACCAATCTATGGATCGTTTAGTTGGATTCTTTGGCTTCAATTTTCCTTTTTATTTTGGTTCTACGACCATTTTTCGTTGAGATATCGGTGATTGAACAAAAATTCGTCTTTTTTTAATTTTTGATATCTCTGGAACTAATAATCGTACAGGGAGTAAACGGTGGGTTTCGGAAACTTCAATCTACTCTCGATAAGTGCCCGTTACTGTCATAAACGAAAAAATTTGTTTCCATGCTTAATTTTGACTTGAAAAAGTCGAAAAAACAACTTTTTTTCTTGTTATAGAAAATCTACCAAAACTTTGTAGATATTGCGAAAAATACCAATGTTTTAAGGTTCTTTTTTAGCTCAAGACATACCTAAAAACCATGCCAATTTTCAAAACAATCAATCGAGCCATTTTTTGTGATCGAGTCATCAAATTTTTAGAGAAATTAAAGGAACACGTTGATTGATCCTTAAAGACCAATTAATGGTGTTAAAAATTTAAAAAAAAGTTACTATTCTTTTTCCTCTTAAATATGCATGTAATGAGCGTGAAAGCTAAAAAAGAATCAAAATTTTGAAAAAAAATGTATTGGCATTTTTTTCACAATTTTACATTCAATATTTAATGAATATCGAAACAAAATTTAAAAAAAAATGCCAATAAATTTTTTTTTCAAATTAAAAAACAAAAATTCTAAAGCTTTGGAAGAAAATTTTTTTTTTCGGAATGTGAAATTTTTTGAGTTTTCATGCTTATTAAATACAAATTTGAGAGAAAAAAATGAAAAACTTTTATTTTTATTTTTAACACCATTAATTAATTGGTCTTTAAGGATCATTAAACGTGTTCCTTCAACTTCTCTAAAAGTTTGATGACTCGGTCACAAAAAACGGCTCGACCGATTGGCATGGTTTTTAGCTACGTATTGAGCTAAAAAGGAACCTTAAAACATTGGTATTTTTCGCAATATCTGCAAAGTTGTGGTAGATTTTCTAAAACAAGAAAAAAAACTGTTTTTCTCGACTTTTTCAAGTCAACATTAAGCATAGAAACAAATTTTTCCGTTTATGACAGTAACGGGCACTTATCGAGAGTAGATTGAAGTTTCTGAAACCCACCGTTTACTCGCTGTACGATCATTAGTTCTGGAGATATCGAAGATTTAAAAAAAAGACGAATTTTTGTTCAATCGCCGATATCTCAGCGAAAAATGGTCGTAGAACCCAAATAAAAAAAAGCAAATTGAAGCCAAAGAATCCAGCTAAACGATCCATAGATTGGTTAAGCTAGGAAGATTTTTTTTGAGCCCATCGACTGTTTTGAAAAAAGCAAAAATTTCGAGAAAATTTTTACCGTGATATTTCTTTCGACTGCGTCGAGGGTGATGCCCAGAAAATTTGTTTGACTCAAGATTCCAAAACTAGAAGATTCAACCGTGAAAATCCTTTTTTTTTTTTTTTAATTACGACCAAAATTAACAAAGTTACAGCGTTTGGAAAATCGCTGAAAAATCTCGAAAATATTGTTGTTCCTTTAATTTTTCGACTGAGTGTATTTTGAAATAGAAAAAAATATTTTTGAAGTAAATAGTAAATAATGTTCGAAGAAAATGTGAAAAAAATCGATTTTTTTTTACTATGTAGCACCAAATGGATCGAGTTGAACATTTTACTGTATAAAGAAGAGCGAGAAAGGAGTTTCCTGTGAACAATACATGATTGACCCCCGAAACCCTAGCGTGTGCAATAACCGAGGGGGGCAACCGAAAAAAAACCGTTGGTTGTTTTTACCCTAGGGAACAGTGTCGGCGAAACTGATTTTGCCCGGGTGGGCAGTTAAAAGTGGCGAGGGGGGGGATAGTTTTTACTACCAGTAGTTTTACCAGTAATTTTTATTTATTCACCGCAAAGTGCAAATACAGTACTCCGTTTCAAATTTTTCTTTATAAACTCGTCCAACAACGCTTCATCATCAACTTTGTTGGCCTTTTCGGAGTAAATATGTAGCATGGCAATATCATTCAACCGATGTTGAGATATCGTTGTCTGAAGATAGTTTTTCAAACGTTCCAGCACTGAAAAACATCTTTCGTCTGTGCATGTTGACCCGAGTATCGTCAACAATAATTTTATGAATCTTGAGTATTCAGGCAGAATACCTAAGCTCCATTTTTCGGTTTGCAGAAATTTTACCGCATCCTTTAAGTTTTCAGCATATTCTTTTTTTCGATTATTCATTAAGTTTAAAAACAAAACACGATCTTCCGCCAATCGTCCTTCATCGAAATCCCCGTCGTAAAAGTCGATTATTTTTTTAACGTCTCTAGGCTCATTGACTCCGATAGCCAAAGCTTCCAAGGATTGAAAAATATGATTCGATTCGTGATCAAATCGACTTTTTAGGGACGTACTCGTGTGATCGGAAAATTCATAATATTTTTTGCGATACATGTCTTCCGGTGTTTCGAAAACATGATCATTGCCTGGGTTCGCTTCAAGACGTTTAGGGATTTTACGCCGTCGTGGTAATGTCGGCTCTTCAATCTCTAATTTCACAGCAAATGAATCATGTGAAATATTGAAGATGAGAGTGGCACAGGCCCCCTAGGAGGCGAGCCAACTAGGCTTTAAAAAATATATATGGGCAGATCCATTACTTTTCGAACTTGTCCTGCGGGGTCGGATCAGCGATTTGGCTGCTGATTTTTTTCAAGAAAGTAGGTCATAAGAGAAGACGATCTTGAATTTTCAGCTCAAAATAATAAAATTTGTTGGCGGTAGAAATTTTTGAATTTGAAAATAAATCGATTTTTCAGTCATTTTCACGATTTTTTTGCACGAACTTCTACGAGGCTTCGGCAATCAAGTAGAACGGCATTTCCCTTCTTTGACCTTCTATTTTCAATCAAAAAAATAGTTTTTGAGGCAATAACAAATCCGGTTAATTGCGGACCCCTTCCTTGAACTTCTATTTTCGCAAAATTTTGCGTAAATTTGAAACGCTGTCAGGTCAAGGATTTTCCACGTAGACTAATTTCCGACGGCTTAAATTTTTCGTCTTGGTATATACTATAATTACCTATACTAATTTTTAGATATTGCAACGTTCTTTTTTACACACGGCCTCGCAAAGCCAAGGAAATTCGGAAACATCGCTGTTTTCAGATAGCCGTAACTTTTTTCTATCAACTTGAAATCGCTTGAAATTTTTAGGAAATATACTTTATTATATCCCCAAACAACGCTAAAAATTTCAAGCTTGGTTTTGCACTGGTTTACGAGCGGTGAATTTTTTTGATGGTCCAGTTTTCCTTGTAAGCTTTCCTGTTTTGTGGCATTATCAATGACTTACTGAATCGCGCGTGTAAGATTTACACTTTTCTCTCAATAAGTGTAATAAAAAAGTATGAAAATCTTGCAAAATTATATATCAAAGTAATGTTATAAAAATTCGACTTAGAGCCCTTAATATCTACCGCTATATAAGAAAAACACATACTCTACGAGAATAGGATTATTATAGTTATATAATATTTTTATTTATCTTTGCATTATATTTTAGGATTTAAATTTGTGTATTTGATTATCTTTATCGAACAAAGTGATACTCATTGCTATAATCTTATCGTCAATGGGCTTATAGCAATGGTACAATCTTGTGTCCTTGATGGTCTTAACGCTATCAAATCGTTTTTTCAAATGTCTTTGACTTCGTTGGACTTCGTTGGACAAGAGAAAAGTATAAATTCTACACGCGCGATTCACTAAGTCATTGATAATGCCACAAAACAGAAAAGATTACAAGGAAAACTGGACCATTTAAAAAATTCACCGCTCGTAAACCAGTTCAAAACCAAGCTTTGGGTACTATTACCACATCACCTGGCAGATTTTTTGGGTACTATTACCACATCACCTGGCAGATTTTTTGGGTACTATTACCACATCAACGAGGTGCGTAACCACGATAACTGGGCACAGAACTACAATAACTGGGTGCGCAACCACGACGACCAAGCGCGCAACCACGACATCCAAAGACAGTTATTCCGCTACAATTATGTGATGGTTGCTCTTTAGGGTTTTCCTTAGGGTGAAAACAACCGGTTCCTAAAAACAGTTATTTCACCGTAACAGCCGCGGTTGTTCGACCCACTAGGGAAGGAACATATTTAGCCCTCATCGGCTAACGGTGGGTCATTTGTGTCCAGACCAAAATTAGGTGTTTAGAGAGGGGTAACCTACGGGCCAAGTCCCAGAATTTTCCCTCATTCTGTCTATTTAATTTAAAGAAATGTTTCTACGTCAGACGCGATTTTTTTTTCTTAGCAAAATGGCGATACGAAACCCCAGCCAAGTAATGTTTGCACTCCGACGTCGGAAAAATGTTGAATATTTCGACGAAAATAATAATTCATAATAATTAACAATTCATAAAAAACTTATGACAGTATTCAAATTAGTGCACCCGCAATTGGAGCGGCGAACGGCTAATTCAAAGCTATCACGACATTTACGCGTATCCTTCTCCGTAATATTAGGTCACTCAGAAATTGAGCCTTAAGGGAGCAGTAAACTACCAAAACGAAAAAAGTGTACTATTGTCCGTCTTCAAAAGATTAAAAAAACACCGTTTTGTTGTATAGGATGCGAGGAGTATCGAACATGCTCCGACTGCAAATTTAAAAAAAAATGTGAATAAAAGTTAATACATCTGTAATATTATATACACAGTTCATTTTTCAATAAAAATTTAACAAATATCATGTACGAAAATACCATTTCATACGCGTAAAAGTCTGAGCATTGATATACTCAGACAGCAAATTCAAAAAATGTAAATAAAAGTAAATATTTCTGAAATATTATACGCAAAACTCATTTTTTTAAATACAAATTTAATAATTATCTATTTATTAAATTTACTAAATTTTTCTATTTATTTAAAAAATCATTGGAGCTATGATTTTTTAAACATTGTCGTGAAAAATGCCTACACGTCTCCATATTCTACATAAAAATTTTATGATTTTTTTTGTTTTTTTTTCAAGTGGGATAAATCATTATCATTTATTTAAGGGTTCAAAGAAGGCCCATGATTTTTTCAGATTTTCTAAAAAATTTAAAAATGATAAAATAAGTTAAAGACACGAACGACCCACCGTTAGCTTCAACAGTTGCTCAAAATAACTTCAATAGAATAGTTACAAAAAAATAAATACTGAAAAACACGTTTCTTTGAACTATGTCCTAACTTTTTGGGTTTAAAAGCTGAAATTTTCAGGAATTTTTTTTAAATTAGAAATCGGTCAACCATGTCGAATTTCAAAAATCGCTGGGGGCAGATTTCACATGCTTATCCGGCTATACTCTTTGATACATCTTAAGAAGAGGTTGATACGCGTGACGAAAACTCAAGTACAAAAGAGACAGCGTTATGAGGATCTTGAGCGAGAAAGTTGCGCTTCTATGGAATGTTCAAACAAGTTGGAGCAAATAAAGAGGGTATAACATTCAGCTTATGCGAAATGTTCGAGATTAGTTCTCGGGGTTTTGAAACATTGAATATACTGGCATGAAATTCTCGAAACAAAAAAAAATATATAAAACAGAGATTTCTCTATGAAGAGTACAGATCAAACAAACTATTATTTTATATAGTGCATGGATTGTTGGGTACGATTCGATAAAAGGATCTTAGTGAGTTCAAAAATAGAGGAAAGCAACCGAAAAGGAACCCTACGAACTGACATTGGAAAAATCTTAATAGTTGCTCGGGTTGTTCGATCAGTGAAAATAATCGTAGATAGTCTCACGTACTCTGTGTAGTTACAACGACGTTTTGAGGACCTTAATGACCTACAATTAATAAATAGTTAGCTGATTAAAGTTGAAAAAAATGGTTTTAAAAGATAGTTCCAAATGGTATAACAATAAACCGAGTGTGCAGGCACGTAAATTAAAGACAAAATAATTCCGCTATGGTTATTTCATGGTTGATTATTGGGGTTTCCTTAGAGCAAAAACTAGTCGATAAAAACGGGTTTTCACTGCGATCGCTGGGGAATTCAGATGAAAAAATATCAAGAGATCGAAGATGTAAAATCTATCGGAAAATTACCAATCATTAACTTGTCATTGAGGTTTTTCCGACCATACAAGACACCAGACTTGTTTTTCTATTCAAGCGTGATAACGAAAGATATTCGTTAATTAATTCATCCGCCTTGCTGGGACACAATGTGCCCCTCTCTGCTGACCGAAAGGATTCATCGAAATCATCCGAGTATGAGTGATTGTCTGTGCCAAGGTTATTTTCTCCATATGAAACATCTTCATTCTTATCCCCATCTTCCTCATCATAGTTGTCCGCTTTTTACTCCTCCTTGTCCTCCTCACGTTTCATATTATTCTCAGTTTTTTCTAGTTTAATTTCCCGCTTGATGGTGGATCTTTTTCATGATACATTTATAAACTTTTTCAATGTTTCCAATATTGGCTGGAAAACATCATGCATCACGCGCTTGGCATTGTCTCTACCCAGCTATACGATGCTTTTGCCGTATAGCGTCGCTCGCTCGGACGTTCATACCCGTAACTTTTTTTTCCGTTAGCACTTTCTTCATATTATCAGTGATGAATCAACGATGATATTGTGCCCTTATTGTTATATGATGCATTATTTATCACTCAACGCTGACAAAATTGTCAAAACCTGTCCTATATCGACCCTTATTCATCTCACTATCCTTGTCAAACATGATAAAAGCGTACTTGTCGGCGTGCCAGGATTCCAAGCACAAATTTTTTAATTTTTCATACCGTATGTCAGTATTTACATGATCATTATACACATACTTAAGATTCATTCCATTCTGCTTAAACAGCACGGCGAAATTAGTACTATCACGTCCTAGGAGCTTGGGAATACGAGCGTATATTTAACAAAGATGACAACAATCGACATATTGATGTCTTTACATGGAGAAAAAGGCTCAAATATCGTTCCGTTATTGGTACGCTACATCAGCGTTCAGGACGAATGCGGCCAATAAAACCATTTAGGACGTTAAATAGACGTATATTGTACATCCAAGAATATTTCAAATTTCAGACGTGTTTCAGATTAAATCAACTAAACGATTAAATGACATTTGAAAAACGTCCACATATGACATACAATATACGTTCATAGATATCCGTACTTTATACGTGCAAATACACCCCCGCTCAAAAGTTCGGATACACCTGTCGATATTTTTTGCCGCACTAAAAGTTGCATAACTCCGCCAAAAAAAAGATAAGCAAATTTTTGAAAAAGCGTTTTGAAGGGGAGGAAATCAGCTTTATTTCCCCTTTTTAAAAGATTTTTTACAATTTTTTTTCGACCCAGTATGAATTTTTGAACGTGACCGTTTTTTGGCTTTTTTTCGACCATCGCGAAATGGGCGCACAGCTTAAGGGCATTTTTTCGGCTTTTTCATCTGCGGGACATTTAAAAGGATACGCCAACACTTCACTTTTGTCCTTAAAATATTTTCGTACGATTTTTTCTTGCAAAGTTATTTCACTTTTGGCTAAAAAGACAAATTTTGAAAGATGCAACGTAACTCGAAAACTATAGAGTTTGAAAGAAAATGTCAAGTACAAAAAAAGTAGCGTAGATATACGCGGAAACGTCTGGGATTATTTCAGAATTCTCCTATAAAATTTTTTTTTCTACTATTTTTGCTCGAAACTCGAAATTGTGTCTGATTGAAATTTCCGTACTTGGTGATACAATAAAAATCTGAAAAAATTCAGCAATATTTGGTATGCTATAGACAACAATTATTAATAATAATTCTGCCCAAAAGTTATTGATAAATTGTTTAAACAATTTCTTAATGACTTTTGGCCAATATTATTATATTGATCAACAATAATCAATAATTAATATTGATCATTATCGTTCATAGCATGTCAAAAGTTGCTGAATTTTTTCAGATTTTTTTCAACATTTTTTCAACATGTTTTTTAGAAAAAGCTCGAAGACCTATAATAACATGTTGAAAACAGGTAGAGGACTAGTAACTGCATTCTATTGTGGAAGGGAAAGCCCTTTAAGTGTATACCTGCGCCGCAGCGTCAGTTGGCAGTTAGTGTTCGTGAAGAGTGTACGTGTCACGCGCTGAACAGACGAAAATAACGCTGACTTCAAAAACCCATAACTTTAAAGTGACGGGTTTAATTTCAATTCTGCAACATGGATACGACTTCTGGAGGTATGTAGAACATATTTTTACATCGGTTGAATCTAAACTTTATGTATAAATGATTGAAATGTAGTATAGCCTTCGGCATAAATAAAATTGAATAATTTTGAAAACTTATATTTTCAACGGTCCGAAAAGTTATATATTTTGTCACATTTTGCAAAGCTCCTAGTCTCGGCCTTTAGTTTAATGTATAAGCTTTCGAAATTTACAAGAGTTACCTGCGGAAAACGTGCGTCTTGACCGTTATGATTTTTTTCGCATCGTGCGGTAGCCGAGGGTGCACGCGGCACTATTGAGCAGCCTCTGCGCCTCTACCTGAGAATGGGTGAAGTAGCATCATAACGGACAAGACGGCTGTTATACGCTTGAAATAAATTATTTTAATAAATATGTATGTGTATCTCTCTATATTATATAAAAATTTCGCCGCCGCCGCCGCCGCCGCCGCCGCTGCCGTGTACAAGAATCGAGACGGCCTGAAGTTGGCCACAGACTAAGCAGGGTGAAGTTAGCCATGGAAACGAGAATCGAGCGGGGTAAAGTTGGCCATGGAATCGAGAATCGAGCGCGGTGGAGTTGGCCATGGATTCGAGAATCGAGCATGGTGAGGTTGGCCATGGCATCGAGAATCAAGCGGGATGAAGTTGGCCATGGAATTGGCCATGGATGGCCAAATTCAGCGCGCTCGATCTCTCTCTCTCTCTTCTCTCTATATTATATAAAAATTTCGCCGCCGCCGCCGCCGCCGCCGCTGCCGCCGCTGCCGTGTACAAGAATCGATAACCGAAACCTCAATAACTCAAACTTCCTAACCCAAACCTCCTAACCCAAACCTCCTAACCCAAACCTCCTAACCCAAACCTCCTAACCCAAACCTCCAAACCCAAACCATAACGCAAACCGCCAAACCCAAACCTTCAAGCCTGACGCGAGGGCGCGTAACGCCCGAGCCGCCGCCGCCGCCGTCACCGCTGCCGTGTGCAAGAATCGATAACCGAAACCTCAATAAACTAAACCTCCGAACTCAAACTTCCTAACCCAAATCTCTTAACCCAAAACTTCTAACCCAAACCTCTTAACCCAAAGCTCTTAACCCAAACCTCCTAAACCAAACCTCTTAACCCAAACCTCCTAACCCAAACCTCCTAACCCAAACCTCCTAACCCAAACCTCCTAACCCAAACCTCCTAACCCAAACCTCCTAACCCAAACCTCCTAACCCAAACCTCCTAACCCAAACCTCCTAACCCAAACCTCCTAACCCAAACCTCCTAACCCAAACCTCCTAACCCAAACCTCCTAACCCAAACCTCCTAACCCAAACCTCCTAACCCAAACCTCCTAACCCAAACCTCCTAACCCAAACCTCCTAACCCAAACCTCCTAACCCAAACCTCCTAACCCAAACCTCCTAAGCCAAACCTCCTAACCCAAACCTCCTAACCAAAACCTCCTAACCAAAACTTAAGGTTTGGCCTTGGGGGTATGGAGGTTTAGCCTTAAAGGTTTTTTAAGTTTGGCCTTGAGGGATTGGAAGTTTGGGTTTGAACCTGACGATGCGAGGGTGCGTAGCGCCCGAGCCGCACAACCCTTAGACAGAAAGTTATGAAGAAGTTGACCTGAACACTGAAAGTTATGATATGGTCACCCTGGAGACTGAAAACTATGAAGTAGTTGGGCCGAACACTGGAAGCTATGATATTGTCAACCTAGACACCAAAAACTATGAAGATATTGACCTGGACACCGGAATCTATAAACTAGTTGACCTAGATACTAAAAGTTATGATATAGTCAATTTCAAACCTCAAGGTCAAACCTCAAGGCCAAACCTTAAAGCCAAACTTAAACCATTGAGAAATGTTAGTTTTATTCCGAATATTAAAGAAAAAACAATAAAGATCGGTCTGAATAATTTTATTAAATATTTTTCTAAAAAGTAAATTAAAAAACAAAAATTTTAATTTTTTTTTCTTTTTTCCATTAGAAACTGTGTCATTTTATGCAAAATATCTGAAAATTTCAGAGTGGGATTATTATTATTTTTTTTTTAATTTTATTTTGATAAATTATTTTTTTCAATTCAGTTTATTTCTTATAATATCACTCTGGGGATTTATGAAAATATAAAAAGAACGTCAAAGTTTAAAAAAATCAATGAAATTCAAAAGTTATGAATATTTTTCAAATGTCTATAACTTTTTTGAAAATATACTTATCGGGACGTTTGATTTTTTAAATTTTTTGTTTTTAATGTACTTTTTAGAAAAATATTTAAAAAAATCATTTAAGTCGATCTTCACTTTTTTTTTTAAATTTTGGGTAAAAAACGAAAATTTCTCAATGATTGACATTTTCAATTTTTTTTTTTTTCTCTTTAGAAACGTTGACATATTTGGCAGGTTTTCTGAAAATTTCAGAGTGAGATTTTTTTTTTAATTCGAAAAAATTATTTTCTTCAATTTAATTCATTTCTCATAATATCACTCTGGGGATTTATGAGGATGTAGAGAGAACGTCAAAGTTAGAAAAAAAAGAAAAAATTTTGAATGAAAAATAAAGTGAGGTCGACCGATATAATTCTAATCGATAGTAATTCTATCGAAAGATTTGTCGTTGTTCATTTATTCGTTGTTTCACGTCAATTCCCGTTTGGGCTCTTGAAGCAATAGACGTGTGTGCGCGATCGTAATTTCGTAATTTCTTTGAACGATCTGTACGAGAACGCGTGTGTAAAAAAAAAGGATTTCAAGGATATTTGAATTGAAGAATATATTATAGTGCTGAAAATCGTGCCGATCGTGAGTCTTCGATCTTATACTTTGAAACGTCAAAATAGAATATCGTCGAAGTGTTGAAATTTTTTTTTTTTTTTTCAATTCTATGGCATTTCATATGTGTTTCGGGACGATGAAAAAATATTTGACGCTATAAATTCATGATTCGCTGTTGAGCGATGGATGCATGTAACTGATCGTGATTTCAGAATTTCGTTGACCCATTTTGTACGTGAACGCGAGTGTGATTAAAAACATAAAAGGATTTCAATGATATTCGAATTGCAGAACATAAAGTGCTGGATATCGTGTTGATCGTGTGGTTTTTCTTCCTTTTCAAGGATTCCACGAATTTCAAGGATATTTGAATTGTTTGAATAATTACAGCGCTGAAAATCGTGCCGATCGCGTGAGTCTTTGATCTTATATTTTGAAACGTCAAAATATAATGTTTGGAAAATTATATACATTCATCCGAAAAATTCAATCATTTAAAAAAAATCATTATCGTTTCCTTTTAAATTTGTTTTAATTTACTTTAATTTTCCTGAATTTTTATAGTTTAAATTTTTGTTTAATCATTATTATTCTATGGCATTCCAAATGGATCATTCCATACCAAATCGACCAGTATTGAACCCAACCCCTTTCGATTTAGCTGAAACTTTTTTATCTTTTTCTACAATGAAAAAAAACATTTTCCATATTTTTTTTTTTTTCTTTATTTTTTTACCCAACCGTCAAAAAGTTATGAATTAAAAAAAAATTGCTATTTATTTATCAAATGTCCATAACTTTTTCGAAAATTGACTTATCGGGAAGATTTTTTTCAAAATGTTTGTTTCTAAGTGAACTTTTCAGAAAATATTTAAAAAATTATTCAGACCGATCTTCATTGTGTTTTTTTTTTTTTTGAATTTTCGGAAAAAAAATTTCTCCATGATTCGTATTTGTAATTTTTTAAAAATCAAATTCAAATTGAAAGAAAAAAAAATAATAATCCCACTCTGAAAATTTCAGAGATCTTGCAGAAAATGTCACAGTTTCTAAAGAAATAAAAATTTTAAAACGTCAATCATGGAGAAATTTTCGTTTTTTTCCGAATATTGAAGAAAAAACAATGATGATCGGTCTGAACAATTTTATTAAATATTTTTCTAAGAAGTAAATTAAAAAACAAAAATTTTGATTCAACAAACATCCCGATAAGTCAATTTTTGAAATAGTTATGGACATTTGAAAAATAAATAGACATTTTATTTTTAAATTCATAACTTTTGAATTTTTTATTTTTGATTTTTTTTAATCCTGATGTTCTCTCTACATCCTCATAAATCCGCAAAGTGATATTATGAAAAATAAACTGAGTTAAAAAAAATTAATAATCATACTCTGAAAATTTCAGAGACCTTGCAGAAAATATTACAGTTTCTAATGAAAAAAAAATTAAAAATGTCAATCACCGAGAATTTTTCGTTTTTTTCCGAATATTAAAAAAATAATAATAAAGATCGATCTGAATAATTTTATTGAATATTTTTTTATTTAATTGAACATTGAATATATTTTGAATTTTATAATTTTTTAACTTCTTTTAATTTTTTTTTTAATTTTGACGTTCTCTCTACATCCTCACAAATCCCAAAAGTGATATTATGAGAAATAAATTAAATTGAAGAAAATAGTTTTCGGTGTCCAAGTTGACAGTATGATAGTTTTAAGTGTCCATGTTGACCGCTCGATGGTTCTCAGTGTCCAGATGAATCGCTTTATAGTTGACGATGTCCAGGTTGATTTTCAGTGCTCATGTTGACCGCTCGATGGATCTCAGTGTCCAGATGGATCGCTTGATTGTTTTCGATATCCTGGTAAACACTATCATAGCTTTTAGTGTCCAGGTCAACTTCTTCACAGTTTTCTGTGTCTTAGTCAACTTCTTCATAGTTTTCGAGGTCCAGGTTGATTGTATCATAATTTTCAATGTCTAAGTCAACTTCTTCATATTTTTCGAGGTCCAGGTTGATTGTATCATAATTTTCAATGTCCAAGTCAACTTCTTCATATTTTTCGAGGTCCAGATTGACTGTATCATAACTTTCGGTGTTCAAGTCAATTTCGTCAAAGCATTCGAGGTGCAGGTTGACTGTATCATAACTTTCGGTGTCCAATTCAACTTCTTCATAGTTTTCGAGGTCCAGGTTGACCGTATCATAACTTTCGGTGTCCAAGACAACTTCTTCATAATTTTCGATGTCCAGGTTGACTGTATCATAACTTTCGGTGTCCAAGACAACTTCTTCATAATTTTCGATGTCCAGGTTGACTGTATCATAACTTTCGGTGTCCAAGATAACTTATTCATAATTTTCGATGTCTAGGTTGACTGTATCATAACTTTCAGAGTTCAGGTTAACTTCTTCATAGTTTTCGGTGTCCAAGTTGACAGTATGATAGTTTTAAGTGTCCATGTTGACCACTCGATGGTTCTCAGTGTCCAGATGAATCGCTCTATAGTTCACCATGTCCAGGTTGATTATATTATTATTTTTAGTGTCCAGGTCAACTTCTTTATAGTTTTCAGTGCTCATGTTGACCGCTCGATGGATCTCAGTGTCCAGATGGATCGCTTGATTGTTTTCGATATCCTGGTAAACAATATCATAGCTTTTAGTGTCCATGTCAACTTATTCTGTGTCTAAGTCAACTTCTTCACAGTGTTCGAGGTCCAGGTTGATTGTATCATAACTTTCAATGTTCAATTCAACTTCTTCATATTTTTCGAGGTCCAGATTGACTGTATCTCAACTTTTGGTGTCCAAGTCAATTCCCTCAAAGTTTTCGAGGTCCAGGTTTATTGTATCATAACTTTCAGTGTCCAAGTCAACTTCTTTATAATTTTCGATGTCCAGGTTGACTGTATCATAACTTTCAGAGTTCAGGTTAACTTCTTCATAGTTTTCGGTATCCGAGTTGACTGTATCATAGATTCAAGTGTCCATGTTGACCGCTCGATGGTTTTCAGTGTCCAGATGAATTGCTCTATAGTTTTCTATGTCCAGGTTGACTCTATTATTACTTTTAGTGTCCAGGTCAATTTCTTTATAATTTTCGGGGCTCATGTTGACCACTCGATGGTTCTCAGTGTCCCAATGGATCGTTTCATTGTATCATATCATAGCTTTTACTGTCCAGGTCAACTTTTTCATAGCTTTCGGTGTTCAAGTTGACTACATCATAGCTGCTGGTGTCTAGGTTAACAATTCGATAATTCTTGGTGTCTAGGTGGGATACTCTGTCATTTTCATAGTTTTCGATGTTCAGGTCAACTTCGTCATAGTTTTCGATGGCTGGGTTGACTGTATTATAGCTTTAGGTATCTAGGTCAACTTTTTCATATTTTCGATATGCATGTTAACTGTATCATAGCTTTCGGTGTCCAGGTCAACTTCTTCATAGTTTTCGACGTCCAAGTTGACCATATCATAGCTTCCAGTGTCCAGATCCATTTCTCCATAGTTTTCGATGTCCAAGTTGACTTCTTTATAGTTTTCGATGTCCAAATCAACTTCTTTATAGTTTTCTAGGTCCAGGTTAACTGTATCATATAATAGCTTTCGGTGTCCAAATCAACTTCTTCATATTTTTCGATGTCCAGGTTGAGTGCATAATAGCCTTCGATGTCCAAATCAACTCCTTTATAGTTTTCGAGGTCCAGGTTGACTTCTTCATGGTTTTTGATGTACAAATTAACTTCTTTATAGTTTTCGAGGTCCACGCTAACTGTATCATAGCTTTTGGTGTCCAGGTCAACTTCTTCATAGTTTTGAGTGTCCATGTTGACCGCTCGACGGTTCTCAGTGTCCAGATGAATCGCTCCACATTTTTCGATGTCGAGGGTGACTATCATAGCTTTCAGTGTCAATTTTTTTTATAGTTTTCGGTGTCCAGGTTGATTGCTCGGTAATTTTCTTAGTCCATGTTGACTGTTTAATAATTTTCGGTGTCCATGTGGATTCTCCCATAGTTTTTGTTATCCGAGTCCATCGATTCATATTTTTCTATATCCAGAATGACTATCATAGCTTCCGATATCCAAGTCAACTTCTTTATATTTTTCGATTACTAAATTGACTGTTTCATGTTTATATTTGTTATTTAAGAAAATGTATGTTCATTCAATATGTTCTCATAAAAAAAAATCGATTCTAAAAAATTTTGTGAAATTTCATTTTTTTAGGAGAAGAAGCTACGTGTTTAAAATCCGTTGATAGAAGAATTTTCGATTAGCTGAAGAATTTCGACCCCAGATCTTTAAAAAAATAAAACAAAGGGAGTAACATTATAAATTCATTTTTTTATAATAATTTTCTTTTTGTTTCTATCAATTCAATTATTTTCACTGACCTTTTCGATTATTCCGGAAAAATGGTCAACATCCGAAATCGAATTCAAGAAATTATCAAAGGTGACGGAAACTGTCTTTTCAGATCATTTTCGTATTTTCTTTATAACAATCAAAACAGACATAGAGAAATTAGATTGGCTATCGTGGCTAACGTTATTCAAAATTGGACGGATTACGAACCTTTCATCTTGGGAGATGAATCGTACGGTAAAATTCTTAATGACAAAGAATCTTATAAATTGCACATGTCAAATGATAGCGTCTACGGAGGGGAGGTAGAAATTCGATCGTTCTCAAAATTATATGATGTGCAGGTATCCGTTCATAGGGACGATATGCAATCTCCGAGAAAAATTGGACAAAATTGTCGAAAGGGACATTTATCTCTTTTATTATCAGGAATTATAGATGCTGGGCATTTTGATGTTCTCAATTGTGAGCAGCCACAATTCGTGAACTCAGTTACAAAATTAGTAACGAAACTAAGCACTAAGGAAAGTTCAAACATTCAAATATTAACGGCAACGTCAAAAAGCAACATAAAATCACAAATAAAATCGACTCAGAACACAAAGCCAAAATCAACAATAATAGTAAAATTACCAATAGAAGCAAGCACAGAGTCGATTATAAAACCAAAAACTAAATCGAGTTCAAATATAACAACTATGAAGTCTCAAATTAAAACCACTATCCAGTCAAAAACAAATTTAAAAACTAAATCGAGTCATAAAAATATAACTGATGTGAAATCTACACATGGATTAATTGCTCAGTTCAATGTGAAATCAAGAACAAAATCGAGCTTTAATACAATGGCAAAGATAACACCAGTCAAATCATTTAGTGCAACAAATGAAAAGTCAAATAAAAACCCAATCGCAATTTCGATCTCAAATCCAGTTATAGATAATATCAAATCAGATAAAAAATTAATTATCAACTCCAAAACAAAAATAAACGTTAAGAAAAATAATAAAAACCCAGAGGAAATACCTGCAAACTCGGTTATAACGAAAAGTAAACAAAAATTTAAAATAAATAAAAATTTAATAAATAAAAATATAACGCCTCAAAAAATAGTGCATGATGTACCATCAATCGATGATAAAAATTTAGAAACTCATAATAAATTGGAAATCACTATAGAAAAGGATATCAAACCTGATGGTAATTGTTTGTTTCGGTCGTTTGCCCATTTCCTTTACAATAATGAAGAAAAACATCGGCAAATTAGATTAAAAATTGTTTCAAACGTCGTTAAAAATTGGTCATTTTATCACCCGTTTGTAATAGGCGACAAATCTTATAATTCAATTATTGTTAACGAAAAATCATACAAATTGTATATGTCAAATGACCATGTCTATGGAGGAGAGGTCGAAATTCAATCATTTGTGAATTTATATAATGTGCAAGTATTAATTCATAAAAATAATATCGAAATTCTACGTGAAAATAAACAAACTTATAGTAACGGCGAATTAAATCTTTTATTAACAGGTCCTTCAGATGCCGGTCATTACGATATTATCAAATGTTCGAATCTTAATTTTTGGCAAAACTACCGGAAGAATTATGACCGGAAGTATTATTCAGAAAATAAAAATAAAATAAATGTCAAAAGACACGTCAAAAATTTAACAGATACAATTTTAGATAACAAACGAAAATCCGATCGAATCGATAATATGAATGAAGAACGATTGAAGAAAAAAAGGAAGAAAAATGTAGTTGAGAATATGAATGAAGAACGTTTGAACAAAAAGAGAGTGACAGATATCGTCGAGAATATGCCTGAAGAACGTCTGGTTAAAAAGAGAATGACAGATCTTATTGAGAATATGCCTGAAGAACGCGTGGTTAAAAAGAGAATGACAGATCTTATTGAGAATATGCCTGAAGAACGCGGGGTTAAAAAGAGAATGAAAGATGTTATTGAGAATATGCCTGAAGAACGCGTGGTTAAAAAGAGAATGACAGATCTTATTGAGAATATGCCTGAAGAACGCGTGGTTAAAAAGAGAATGAAAGATGTTATTGAAAATATGCCTGAAGAACGCGTGGTTAAAAAGAGACTGAAAGATGTTATTGAGAATATGCCTGAAGAACGCGTGGTTAAAAAGAGAATGAAAGATATTATTGAGAATATGCCTGAAGAACGCGTGGTTAAAAAGAGAATGAAAGATATTATTGAGAATATGCCTGAAGAACGCGTGGTTAAAAAGAGAATGAAAGATATTATTGAAAACATGCCTGAAGAACGTGTTAATAAAAGAAGAAATGTTCAACGAGTTATTAAAATGTGGTCAAATGAAACATCGTATTTAGATTTTGGAGATATGAATTATGTCTGTCCATTCTGTTCGGCATTATTCTGGAAAGTAGAATTTTCAAAAAAAAGTTGTTGTCATGGTGGGAAAGTACAACTCCCACCCTTAAGTGAATATAATGATGATTTGAAAAAATTATTATATAATGGAAAATTTCGACAATTGATCCGTTACTATAATAGCCTTTTTTCTTTTGTGAGTTTTTGCACGAATGAAATAAATGATATCAAACGTGGTGTTTATAACTTGAAAATTCAAGGTCAGGTTTGTCATATCATTTCAAAAAGTATTGTTCCGAACAAAGGTGATTTACCACGCTGCGGACAAATTTATATTTATGATAATTATAAAATAACAGAGCAAATTTTAACAGAAAATAAAAAATTAGTCAAAGAACATATTCAAATTATATCGAAAGTATTAAACAATGTAAACCCATATGCAAAAAAATACAAACATTTATATGAATTGTCTCAGGATAAATCTTTGCCAGAGTATAATTTGTATTTTGTTCGAAATAAAACTTAAATAAACATCGTTATAATTTGCCTACAACTGCTGAATGTGCAGCATTGATAATTTCAAAAGACGGTGAAGTTCCTGTTTTTGATTTGCAGGTTTATCAAAAGTTTCCGAATAAAGATGTTGACTCTCAATCATATTTGAATAAATTATCTTTTCATACAGATCCTATGTCCTTTCCAATCATGTTTCCGTATGGGGATTTAGGGTGGAGTCCATCATTTACTCAAAAAAAAAATTCAACAAAAAGGCTTACAGCTCTACAGTATTATTCGCACCGTTTAGCATTCAGATTAGATAGTAAATTCAATCCAATTTTATATTGTGGTCGATTAACTCAACAATATATTATTCAAGCTTATATTATAATCGAAAATAATAGATTAAATTTCATTAGATTCAATCAAAAAAAATTGCGAATTGAATGTTATCAAGCATTGGTTGATCATGTAGCACGTAGTGTCATGAATTCCGCAGAGTCGGAACGATTGGGAAATATTTTTGTTTTACCTTCAACATATTTAGGTAGTCCTAGAAATATGCATCAAAATTATCAGGATGCAATGGCCATTGTAAGAAAAGTTGGAAGACCTGATTTATTCATAACAATGACGTGTAATCCAAATTGGTCAAAATTGAAACGAGTTTTACAAAAATTCCCTTCGGGAACAACATGTAACGACATCCCAAATATTACAGTAAGATTATTTCATTCAAAATTACGTTCTCTTTTATCAGATATTATAAGTGGAAAAGTTTTCGGAGAAGTTTTAGCATATGTTTATACTATCGAATTTCAAAAACGCGGGTTGCCTCATGCTCATATGTTGTTTGTAATAGATTATAAAACTAAATTAACAACTCCTGAAATGATTGATAAATTCATCAGTGCGGAAATCCCTTCAACTGATCCCGACTTGCAAGCGTTGGTGATAAGACATATGTTACATGAACCCCACACAGAATACTCCCCATGTTATGATAAAACTAAACATGTTTGTTCAAAAAAGTTTCCGAAAGAGTCTTGTAAGTCTACCGAGTTTGAGAAAAATGGTTTTCCAAAATATAGACGTAGAAATAATATTCATTCAGGACACGTTTATAATAGTATGATTAACGGAAATTTTGTAGCAGTAGATAATACTATGGTTGTCCCTTACAATCCAGAACTTCTTTTGAAATATAAATGTCACATAAACGTCGAGTATTGTGCATCCATCATGAGCACTAAATATTTGTATAAGTACTTACATAAAGGACACGATCGAGTGTATATAAAAGTCGAAAAAAATAATTTAGAAACAAACACAGAAATTTATGATGAAATTGCCGATTATATTGATAGTCGTTATGTCAGTCCAATGGAGGCTGCTTGGCGAATACAAGAATTGCCTCTTTCCGGGAGATCTCACACAATTGTTCGATTAGCTTTACATACGGAAAATCAACAAAGTATTATTTTTGAAGAAAATAAAGAGGAAAATGCTTTATTAAAAAATGAAACAACATTAACAGCATGGTTTAAATTAAATCAAATTGATGATAAAGCAAGAATAATTTTATACGCAAACATTCCGAGAAAATATAAATTTGATCCTTTAAAAAAGATTTGGATAAAACGTAAAGTATTTTCCAGAGCAATCGGTCGTGTTGTTAGTGTAAGTCCTAAAAATATCGAACGTTTTCATTTAAAACTTATTCTAAATCACGTTCCAGGGGCCACATGTTTCAATGATCTCAAAAAACACAAAAATGTAACTTACGAGACATTTCAAAAAGCTGCAATCGCAATGGGATTAGTTGAATGCGAGAAAGCAATTTTCAATATTTTTGAGGAAGCTTGCATAATAATGCTACCTAAAGAATTACGTAGATTTTTTGCATGGTTCCTCATTTCTGATAACTTCATAATTGGTAAAGAAATTTGGGATAAATTTAAAAAATATTTTTGTGAAGGTTTTTCGGATAACAATGAAAATAGGTCATTATTTGAGATAAATGAAATTTTCAAGTTAGAAAATATGAAATGTACAGATTTTGGTCTTCCAGAGCCGGATTTTAATTTCGATAACAAATTTGAAAATGTTCAAGAAACATTGATGTTCAATAAAAATAAATTTGAAGAATTAGTTGTTAAATTAAACGTTGAGCAAAAAACAATTTTCGATTATATAATTAAAGACGGTAATAGAAAAATGATTTATATTGATGGACCCGGAGGCACTGGTAAAACATTTCTTTATGAAGTATTAATTTATTATTTTTAAAGTATTCAACGAAAAGTTTTACCAATGGCCTGGACAGGAATTGCATCTATTTTATTACCTGGAGGTATAACAAGTCACAAGACTTTTAAATTACCTTTAGATTTCACATCAATCGAAAGTTCGTTTTTAAATTTAGCATCAGATAAAAAGAAATTACGGGAGTGTGATGTAATTATTTGGGATGAAGCTTCAATGATACCGAAGAAAGCATTAGAAATTGTTGATAGAACTCTTCGAGATTGTTGTCGACTCGAAAATGTTCCATTTGCCGGGAAATTAATTATATTAGGTGGAGATTTTCGACAAATTCTTCCAGTGGTCAAATACGGAACAAAATTGAATATCATTAAAGATACAATAAAATTTTCACGTCTATGGAATCACTTTAAAATTATGAAATTAAAGACAAACATGCGTACACATGATCAATCATTTTCAATTCTTTTATTGAAAATTGGATCAGGTCATATAACAACATTGCGGATACCTGAAAATTGGAGAACGAATGATATCTGTTCAAAAATTTACGGTACCGAAATTTTGAATGACGATGATCTATCAAATCGGGTAATTTTAACTTGCCATAATGAAGATGTGCATATTTTAAATGAAAAAATATTTAAAAAATTTAAAAGTGTTGGAAAAACATATTACGCTATAGATTATGCAAAACATAAAGGACTTGACCAAACCGATGATGATATCAATTTAAATTATCCGATAGAATATTTAAATTCTTTAAAATTTCCAGGACTTCCGGTTTATAAATTGGTTTTAAAAGTCGGCACGGTTGTAATGCTCATTAGAAATTTAAGTATAAATGATGGACTTTGTAATGGGACAAGACTGAAAATTGTTCATTTATATAATTTTAATATCAAAGTTCAAATAATAACTGGTACAAAGGCCGGTAATTTTGCTTTCATACCTAGGGTTTTATTGGATACTGGAGAGTCTTCCTCTTTACCTTTTATTCTTTACCGGAGACAATTTCCTGTTGTTTTGGCATTTGCAATTACCATTAACAGATCTCAAGGTCAAAGTTTAGATAAAATCGGAATATATATCAGACGTCCTTTGTTTTCACATGGTCAATTATATGTAGCTCTATCTAGATGTAGAAATTCAAATGAAATTTATATTGAAAATAATTCAGAAATCTCTGATGAAATTGATAATATCCCACACGGAACCGAGTGTCCATTGGACGTCCATCTATTATCCATAGATCCTTAACACGTCTACATCCACGATGGACGTAATGCGGACATCCATTGAACATCCATGGTATACTTTTGATTGGACAAAACGCAATGGATCACACAGGACGTATATTGTATGTCCACGACACGTACTATTTCTTGAGCTACAAATATACCCAACACGGCCATCCATGGTATGTCCATAGGTAGACATTAAATAGCTTTTAATTCAGGATAGTAATTGAACATCCATTGGACGTTCCAGGTTCGTAAACGAAAATCACATTCGGAGGACGTCAATTGAACGTCTATCGGATGTTCCATGTAGGATTTCATATAGACGTGAACCTGGAACGTCCAATAGATGTCCAATTACTATACTGAATTAAGAGCTATTGAATGTCTACCTATGGGCATACCATAGATGGCCGTGTTGTGTATATTTGTAGCTTAAGAAATAGAACGTGTGTGAACATACAATATACGTCCTGTGTGATCCATCGCGTGTTGTCCAATCAAAAGCATTCGTCCTTTAGATGTACATTTAAGTATTTCGGGCAGCTTTGATATGGGTACGCCGATTGACCGTCGTATGTACGTACAAATTACGTCTATCGAAGGATAATGCGGAAGTTTATTCGACGTCCACGACACATATTTTTGGAGCCATAAATATATTCCGCGCGTAACTTAACAGCCAGGGGACGTCCAATAATCATTTAAGTTGGATGAAAATTTCATTCCGGAGAAGTCCATGGGACATTCCTTAAACCACTATCGGAGATGCGAAACGACAGCGATTCTATGTGCTGAAAACGTTTCGTATACGTACCCTTAGATATTTTTTAGAGGTGCCTATAGACCACATAAAGTGACATTTAATGTACGTATTTAAGACGAATGCCAATATTGCAAAAGATATCTAATGATCATCTATTATACGTCCCTTAATTTAAACGCTATTGATTACACATTATCCATTAATTATAAATTTCATTACGATTATACATTATTCAAGGCCTGTGAAACAAAGATATATAAGTATATCAGCAAACTACATCGTATAAGGTTCTTACATGCATAAGTTTTTCATAAGTCAAGTTAGTGTAGGTAGGTAGGTAGGTAGGTAGGAGATTAGAAAAGTTAAGCAGCACCCCTTGAATCCAATACTTGGATGGGTGACCGCAGTGTGAAAAATCGAAAACTATTTTTTTTTCTTTTTTTCTGTAAAATATGGATATCTCGTAGGCCCCGAATATTATATAATCAGTAACAAAGTTTATAATTAATTAATAATGTGTAGTTAATAACGACTAAATTATTTAAATAAAGGGACGTATAATGGATGATCATTGGACATCTTTCGGATCACTGGTTTATTCGTCTTAAAAACGTAAATCAGACGTCATTTTTTGGGGTCTAGTCCGTCTAAAAACCGTCTCAAGGTACGTATAAGGGATGTTCCCAGTACATAGAACAGGTGCCGTTTCGCACTTCTTTTATCAGTGATAGGGATACTCATAGACGTCCCTGGGATGGAGCATTCATCCACCATGTATGGATATTGGACGTCCCATGGCCCTAATGTTCCGTGTGGGATCGTTTGGAAAGAAGTATTTCATTTATGATGCGGTTAGTGAAAACAATTGAAGTATTATCTAAGATGTTTAAAAATTGTGTTTTATTTCAAGATTTATCACTTAATTAATCTATTATATTAAAAAAAAAACAAAAAATGAAATTCAATTTTTTCAAATTATATCACCAGTTTTCTAATTTAACCTATAAATATTTTTGTCAAATTTAAAGTACATGTGATTTTGAAAAATAAGTATGGTTTTGGACCATAATTACATGACAATTTTTAAATATTTTGAAAATTACAGAATATATATGGGTCATTCCATGTCAAATCAACCACTTTTGAACCCGACCCCTTTCGATTTGGCTGAAATTTTTTGTCTTTTTTCTACTTCATTAAAGACATTTTTCAGGAAATTTTCAAATTTTTTTACCCAACTGAAAAAAAGTAATGAATTATTTTTAAAAAAGGCTTTTGTTTTTTTTTAAATAGCTATAACTTCTTCAAAAATTGACTAATCGAGACGTTTTTTTTTTTTTTTTTATTTTCATCTTTAAATGTACTTTTCGAAAAAAATACAAAAAAAATCTACGATATTAAAGTCTATGAAATTTTTTACTTTTTCGAGAAAAATCTTCGTTTTCTCAAAAAGGCATTTTTTATTTTATTTTACTCAAAAAAAACTTCGTTCAATTCCAGAAAGAATGCCGCCCAAACTGGAGTGGGTGGAATTTTTCTTCTATTTTTTTTATCGATCGGAAATTTTTTTTCAACTGGGCTCATTGTACAAAACACACGACTCTGTAAATTTTTGAGGATTTATAAAGAACATCAGAGTTTGAAAAATTGAGAAGAAAAATAAATCAAAAGTAGTAATTCGCGAAAAAATGTTGATTTTTTTCAAAAAGGTTAAAGAATAAATAGAAGACACCAATATATAATTTTTTTGTATTTTTTTTTTCAAAAACTACATCAAAAATCAAAAATAATGAAAAAAATTGCCATCTGGGCCCATTTTTGACCAAGCCATAGGCTTTTGAAAAATACATCGAACGTATATTATTTTGAATCCGTCTCTCTATATCTCTATATCTCTATATCTCTATATCTCTCTATATTATATAAATATTTCGCCGCCGCCGCCGCCGCCGCCGCCGCCGCTGCCGCCGCTCCCGCCGTGTACAAGAATCGAGACGGCCTGAAGTTGGCCACAGACTAAGCAGGGTGAAGTTAGCCATGGAAACGAGAATCGAGAGGGGTAAAGTTGGCCATGGAATCGAGAATCGAGCGCGGTGAAGTTGGCCATGGATTCGAGAATCGAGCATGGTGAGGTTGGCCATGGCATCGAGAATCAAGCAGGATGAAGTTGGCCATGGAATCGAGACTCGAGCGCACTGAAGTTGGCCATGGATGGCCAAATTCAGCGGTTGGTTGCCAGGTGTGGAGGGGGGAGGCGTGGGATGGTGGGGAGGGGGTTGGGGAAGCTGGCGGGCGGGGGGTCGGGGTTTGGGTTAGACGCGAACCTTTACGATGCGAGGGCGCGTAGCGCCCGAGCCACACGAACCCCTAGTATATATATATATATATAAATTTTCTGTGATTTAATTATGATATATACGTATGCATATATATATATATATATATATATATATATATATATATTGTGACGTGACTTTTCTTAACGCATGAAAAGCCGACTCTTCGTGTCACAAAACAGCTCACGAGATCGCTCAAGGATTGGGCGCCAGCTATCGCAATAAATTACGATAGCAAATTTATATTTCCTTGAGTTTTCTCGTGAGTTCAACAATTTCGCCTGGCTAGCTGCCCTTGAGGATGGTAGAGGGGCGCGGTTAGGGATCGTTGGAAATTCTACAATAAATACTCTTTGCAGCAAGTTCGGGAAACACAACGCTTACTTTATTAAACTGAATTTATACGATCAATCAAGAAATCAAAATTCACAATACCACAAGTTCCCGTTTTCTCTGAGACAAAATCCTTATTCTCTAATACAAGCTCGCGTCTCGCTTCGATACAATTTAAATATTCTCTAGAAATATCCTTGAGATCTCGTTCTCGCTTTCTTTAATACTCGAATAATTAATTCCTCTCGGCCTCGTGGCAATATCGCGCTCCAATCTCAAAATGGCCGATATCTCTACGGTTTTCTCCGTTCCAACACTTTTGTACAAAATGGCTGCTGTTTTACGATAGCTCCCGATTTTACTCAGGCCGAGAGTTCTAAACAAATTGCGCTAATTAACCTATGGACTCTCGCTTCCGCGTAATAACAAAAATGAATCCCTCTCGGCGATTCTAACATTTAATAAAGAACGGAACGCGCTAAGATGTTGGTCGCGGTAAAGACTCGAATTAGATGTGCGTTAACGTGCCGTCGGGACAATATTGCTACGATTCTGGGCCTTTGGCCCTTGGAATTGCTTTTACTCGCGAATTCCCCTTTACCCTTTCCCAAAATCGAGCAAAACGACGATCTTACCGGTTTGTTCTCTGCAGAAGGGGCCCGTAAGGTAGCAGGCTCCCATCTTTGATATATTCGGTGGACGCGCTTTCTTGGGCGACGGACCTCGATAACGCCACGGTAACAACGTCCTCCCTCGTTCGACACTTCGGCAGGAGTCCCCGAGAGAACATCCGCAATCGTCCTCGTAAGCTCAGTTCACCCCCACCCATGATTAATAATGATCGAACTAAGTGCGATCCTAATCGATTAGCGCGATACGTTCGGAGTGGGAGACGATCGATAGTCAAGCGCGGGATCGATGACGATAGCGATTCTCTCTCATATATTAAGAACGAGGGAAAATAATAATAATGACGTTTTCGTGGAGCTGACGTCCGAGAAGGTGCGAAACTGGATTTTGCGCTCTCTCAGCGATGATGCCGAGAGCGACAACGCGGAATGATGGTGGTGTGCGTGGCTCACGTCGATCATGAAAACAGAGGCTCACGTACATGAGCTACGGATCTCGATGGTGTTGGTGACGAGAGCGTTGAATATGGCTCTCGTTAACCGCGGTGCTCTTTCGTTCAATTTCGTTGACGATGCCGATGTTGGTAACGACGGAGACCTTCGTTTGCTCAAGAAAAATATCGAAAATATACAAAAAGAATTAAAATCTAACGACAAATTACAATTTGGCCCTGTTGGTTGCGATCGAGAGGGACTCAGCCGTGGAGCGAGGTTGTTCCACATACGTTATCGAGTCATTTGTGACGCGTGCAAAAATACGACGTCACAATATATATATATATATATATATATATATATATATATTGTAACGGGACGGTTCCCTCAGCACCGAATCTTGACACCGAGAGAGAGGTGGGGTCAGAGCACCTGAGCCACGTGCCAGGCCGAACAATTAAGAGCACGCCCATGACTAAGCTCACACCTCTCTCAATCGAAAAGGCACGGAATATCTTAAATTCCAAGAGCTTTGCAAGACTCGAGCACCGGAAATACGTCACGCGATCGAACGTTCGAGAAGGATCCAGAACGTTCGACGGAGATTCATGGTATAAGGTGGAAGGGGAACCCCCACCTCCGCCGACACGGAAAAGATATAAGCGTCGCCGGAATCGCCGGCGGGTACTCTACTTCAAACCAACAAGTTTGAGTCACGTATCGAGCTCCGCTCGATACCTCGTATCAAAAAGCCTTATAGGCATCTACTGCGATTACTGTGTTCTTCTGTATTTTTCGGCGTTTAGTGCATTAGTACCTTTTCCTTGTGAAGCCCCCAGCATTGCGCTGGGAAGTTGGATCAAGGATAAAGGATAGTTGCGTTGGCTCCGTGCTTTTCCTTTTCTTTTTCTCTTGATTATTTAAAATCTTGCTCAACTGTAAAATCTCCCAATTCAAGAATTCGAGTCTTGCGAGGCACGTGGAGCTCGGGCAGGGAGGTTAGCTTCTCGGGGAATTTCCTGGTAGAGATTAAATTTATCATTCCAAATTGAGTGTAAAGCTCTATCACGACGCATTTCGCGTTCGTGATAAATAGATTCTTGTTCACATAAAATCGTAAAACCCATAGCCGCGGTTTTGCCGCTAGCGAGCTATTTAAAATTTCGATTCCCGTCGGGAACATTCAAATCGAGCGTGATTTGGCATTTCACGTCAGAATTATAATTTGGAGAAAGACCTTCTGTCTTTCTCGCACATTTAAGCCGAGCATTGTATCTGCGAGCGAATTATCATAGACACACACAAGCGAGCGATACAATCATACACCGTACACAAACACAACTCACACACGCGGTCTCTCTTCTCGCTCACACACGAAGATCTTCGTCACACCGACTCTTATACTCACGCCTATCCCTTTAAATTATCACCTGTCCCTTCCTAGGGCCTTCCTGTTTCCAGTCAAGTCCTAGGAAATATTAAACTTTCACCTCTCACGGCATAGCCGAATCCTACGTCAAATTTCACATATATTGAAGTCCATACTCGCCTCACGAGTCCCATTTTTTATTACTACTACCTCGCTTCTCGAGATTGGTCCCTTTTTTCATATCAACGACTCGCTTCTCGAGCGTAACTAGGGTAGACCTGAACACTCATTTGAGTCCCGATGATGAGAGGTCTAACTTTCTAAGCGTGCCGTAACGCGCTGATTGAAAGATAATACCAAATCTGAGGGATCTTCTAAAAAACCCTTAAATTTGATAAAATCCCAATCTTCACGGGCGTGGGTATCTTCTCATACCACGATACTCACACGCACGCACGCACACACACTCAAATAACTCTCATTCCTCAGGGCGTCGAGTCCGAACATCACAAAAACTCTCTCACAAGGCCAAGACCAAGGGAGAGAGAGAAAATAAATACGCGAATTTCGAGCCATCGAAATAAAATTTTATATTTATTTCGAACACTTACTCGGCGAGGAATTCACGAAAAGTTTCATTGGCGCCCAACGTGGGGCCCGACGTTATTACACGCTGGGGAATAAGAAAAATAAAAACCAAACTCGTCCAATCAGAGGGGCAGAGGGGGACAATACGATCCGCAGCATGTCCGATGAAGACAGCAACGCTCGCTCCTCATCGGGCAAAGAATTTCTGTCCCGAAAAACGATTGTAGTGCTGCCACCTGTCTCAACTAGCAGCCTTGGTTCGCAAGGGCAGGAAGGGCAGGGGGAACACGCAATCGCTGGGGAAGCAAAGGGGGAAAAAACATCAAATGAGACACGCGCGCGCGAAATCTCGCTCGAATTAATCTTTGGGATGTTAAAAAACATGGAAAATAAGTTGGACATGGTCACTCGGCGCTGTGAAACCATGGAGGAACGCATGCTCTCGGGCAACGTTTCCTGGGTGGAAGATCCCTTTGGTAGGGGCACGACTGACAAAAGACCAGTATCATCTACCCGCAACCCGCGTGAAAGCGAGGCGTTTGGGTACGCACCGGTGACAGCCCCTCTCGTGCCCCCTCACACGCAACGCTCGATAGCCCGCAATTTGGGCAATGCTTCGCTCCCCCTACCTTCACGGAGTGGGGAGATACAAAAGCGGCGAGAGTATGTTCCCCCTCACACCGCGGGGGAGACAGAGAGGCGGAGCGTGCCAACACACGCGCCGCCCAATGATTACACCGGCCCTCTGGGACCGGCCAACGAATCTGCCATCGGCAGCACTCTGAAAATCGAGACCCCAAGCTTCTCGGGGAAGGCAAACGAACTTCCAGTGCAATTTTTAATTGACTTGCGCGCATTCAGGGATGCCTTTGTACCACTGTACCATTTCAAATTGGTCATAGCCCAGTGCCTCCAAGGTCTGGCCCTTCAGTGGTGGAAGATTGCTCGGGACTCGATCACCGATTGGGGCAGCTTCGAAGCACAGTTCTTGAGACGTTACTGGAGCGAAGCCAAGCAGGATAACGTCAAAATGAGACTAGAATTCGATTGGCACGACCCGGAAAAAAAACAATCGCGCTTAAATTACGCCATGAACGTGATCGGGCTAGCCAGGGACTTACGCCCTCCCTTAACCGAGAGCGAAATTGTGGCGAAGGTCAAACGACACTTTAGTGACGAGGTCCGCTCGTCCATTCGTACCCTGGGCATCGAAACAATATCGAGCCTGCTAGACCTCCTCTCACTATACGACGAAGAGGGAGGGGGAAATCGGGAAAGGAAGAGACCTGAACCTCGCGATAGATTCAAAAACCCAGATAAAATCAATGAGTACGCGAGAAATACCCATCGGGGCGGGCATAACGAGGGAAATCCCCCACGCGCCGATAAACCGAGGGACGACGCGCGAAAGGGACCTCCGAACAACAAAACGAACGAACGCTTTGTACGCGCACTTGAGACGGACAAAGAGGAAGACGAGACGATTGAACTAATACCTGAGGAAGAAACTGAAACGGGAAACGAAGCTGCGTCACCTCAATAACGCCCTCGATTAATGAAGTGACGCTACGATACGGGGAGGATACGCGAGGGGAGCTGCTGAGAGAACGAGAGGGAGAAGCGAAAGAAATTGAGTGCTTCGGAATCCCCATGCGAGCATTAATAGACACGGGCAGTGAAATAACCGTGATATCGGCAAGGCTGTTCGAAAACTTTTCAAGCAAATTCTCGAACTACCCAATTCTCCCACTAACTGGAGTGTCAGTGCGAGGCGCGACGCGGGGAAGGGCGACAAAGGTAACGCGTCAAATATATGGGCCCGTCAAGATAAAGGGGGCGACTGAGAACACGTGCTGCATCATCGTACCCGGGCTAACGAACGACTGCATATTAGGCGTAGACTTCCTCGCGAAAATTAAATCGATAATTGACCTCGAGGACTACAGCCTCGTGTTTAAAACATCGAATCTCCCCGGGAAAAAACTGCTAATGAGCTTGAAAACCCCAGAAGAAGAGGAAGCACGTGAAGGAACGATATAAATAGCCCACGTAGAGACAGAGACGGACGAAATAACGGATGAAGAGATCGACGAGAAAGTGACCAGCACAGAGGGGCTAGGAGAGCGCGAGAGAGAGGCACTCCGCGAACTACTCTGCTACCACCGCGCGGTCTTCGCGAAACGCCCGGGGCGGCTCAAATCTTACACGCACGAGCTTCGGGTAATCCCCCACCGCCCCTTCAAGGCAATGAGTTACCCGATTCCTCTTGCTTACAGGAGAGGTGTGGACGAAGAAATCGAAAGACTTCTGAAACAAGGCGTTATAAGAAGATCGAATAGCCAATACAGTAGCCCCCTACTAGTCTCGATGAAGAAGGATGGGGGGGTACGGCTGTGTCTTGACGCTCGCCGCATTAACGAAATTCTCATCCCAGATTACGAATGTATGCAAAGCGCAGAGGAGATATTTCAGGAATGTAAAAGTTCCTCCTATATGAGCACCTTGGATATGCGAGCCAGTTTCTGGCAGGTCCCTCTAACTCCAGAGTCGCGACAATACACCGCGTTCCAGCACCGAGGACGATGCTACGAATTTAACGTCACGCCCTTCGGGTTAAGTACGAGCACGGCCAGTCTGGTCCGGGGTCTGGAAGGGGTGCTCAGGGGAGTGGACAATGTCCTCAACTTTGTAGACGACCTCCTTTGCATGTCAGCTTCCTTCGAAGAACACCTAAGCAACCTAAAGGTGCTCCTCACACGATTCAAAGCGCATGGTCTAACACTGAGCATGGAAAAATCCCACTTCTTTCGGAAAGAGGCGCGTTTTATCGGGCACATTCTCACCCAAGAGGGAATAAAACCCGATCTTGACAAAATTAAAGCGATTCATGAGTACCCGGCGCCAAGAAATATTAAACAATTACGCGGATTCCTCGGGCTAATAAACTATTACAGCAAATTCAATCGAGAACATGCTGAAACGACGGTGCCCCTCCTCCGCCTCATCCGCAAGGGAGAAAAATGGGAATGGGGACAGGCCGAGAGCCAAGCTTTCGACACCGTGAAAAAAAGATTCACACAGAGCGTCATGTTAAAGTATCCCCTCAAAAACGAACCATTCTACCTACAAACCGACGCGAGCGATTTTGCACTCGGGGCGGTGCTGTTTCAGAGGGACGACGGGGGGGACGATCGCGTCCTACACTTTGCCAGCCGTACGCTCAAGGGAGCCGAAATAAACTATGGAACGACGGAGAAAGAACTCCTGGCGATCGTGTGGTCGCTGGCAAAATTCCGGACGTACCTCCTGGGGGCGGATGTACGAATAGTCACTGACCACGCCGCCTTAACTTTCCTCAAAGAATGTCGTCTGTCCCACGCGCGCCTGACTCGATGGGCACTGGCGATTCAAGATTACAATCCCACCATTGAGCACTGTGAAGAAAAAAAAACCTCGTGGCGGATGCCCTGAGCCGACCTGGAAGACAGCCCCCTGTGGATGAGATAACGATTGCGGAGATAGAGCTGCTGGCGGACGATAAGCTCCAAGAGTGCATCGAACACATGAGCGAGCTGCAACGCGACGACGAATATTGCAGGAATATCCAGGCGAAAATAACGAGCAAGGCGAGCAGCGACCGATACACACTAGACCATGGGATCCTATACCTTCGCTATGGGAACCTGAAAAGAATAATCGTGCCCAAGGAGGGGTTGGCAGGACTTATCACCGGATGTCATGTCACCTATGGGCACGTGGGCGCCCGAAAGTGCTATCTCATGCTGAAAGAAGATTTTTTTTATCCACATTTATATCGACAAATCCGGAAAATCCTCAACTCATGCGACTCGTGTCAACGCAACAAAATATACACCCGCGGAGTGTATGCGGAGAGGCAGATGATAGTGCCCGAAGGACCCCTGGATATCGTCTCCATTGACTTCTACGGACCATTACCCAGCGGCCAATACGGAAAGAAGTACATTCTGGCGGCGATCGACGTCTTCTCAAAACTAACCAAACTCTATGGACTGCGCAAGGCTTCCACGGAGAGCACGTGGAGATGCCTAATAGAGGATTTCATTCCAAAGTACGGAAAACCCAGAGCGATCCTCTCGGACCAGGGGACGCAATTTACGTCGAGGAAATGGGGGAGAGTATTAGAGGAACAGGGAATTCAGAAAATGCTCACGTCCATTCGACATCCACAGGCGAACCCGGTGGAGCGCACCAACCGCGAACTTTCGCGCTTCTTTCGAACCTTGTCAGGTGACAAGCACAACGCCTGGTACAAATGGCTCAACACGGTCGAAAATTGCATCAACTCCACGCATCACGAGAGCACAGGGTACACTCCCTATGAACTGCACACAGGAAAGAAAGTCCCACGACCATGGCGAGAGATAATAAGCAACGAAGAAAATAATAAAACGACGCATGCACACTTAATCATGCGAGCAAAAAATTCCATCATAAAGAAACGAGGACAACAGAAGGATAAATACAATGCCACACACACAATGACGGAATTCCAAACAGGCGATCTTGTTTTGATCCGAGCGCTGAACGTCTCTAATCTCTCGACCAGGACAATCGCAAAATTCCTACCTCTATATGAGGGACCTTACGTCATCACCAATCAAGTACACAACACATCATATATCCTCGGATATATTGGTGAGCAAAGAGAGAGGGGAATGTTCCACACCTCTGACCTAAGACCATACAGTAAACCCGCGACTACCACACAATAGAAGGGGGGCCCCACCACCGCGTCAGCGAGGGGAGAAACACGAAATACCCAATATTTGCGAATCGCGAGATTGACACGCGCTCAAGACGCGAACGACGCGAATTCAGTAGCAAACGAGCATCGAAACGGAACATGTCAAGAGCATCAGTGGAAGCATCCACCCAAACGGGAGGGAGATACGAGGGGCGAGAAATTGCGCCGCGGAAATTTATCGGATCGGACAAAAAACTTCGCCATCTTCGCCCAAAAACAGAAATTCGAAGCGTGCAAACGGAGACCGATGGACGATTCTTCGAATTCCTGCGCTACGATGAAAAAAAACAATGCATCGCACTAGACTTGGATCCGGAAGGGCCGCCAAACTTCCTGCCGGGAACAACCAAGATCCGGTTACGTTATGCGCCACCGCGGGTGCTCCCAGAAGTACCGAAGACCTGGATCGCACCCAAGAGAGGGGGAGCACGCGTGTTACGAACACCAGAGGGTCTCCTGATGATCGTGGACGAGGAATACTGGAAGTGGGCGAACCGAGGAAAGAGCGTGGCCCCGGATCCCGTGATCGAAGAGGCTGTGTCAAGAAAGAAGACCTTCACGAGGGTACAAGAGGGAGTAAAAAAGAGAAAAACGACCTAGAAAATTCGAGAAAAGGTCCCGTCCACGGAACGTGGAAGATCCCTTTTGGAAGGGCGTTGTAACGGGACGGTTCCCTCAGCACCGAATCTTGACACCGAGAGAGAGGTGGGGTCAGAGCACCTGAGCCACGTGCCAGGCCGAACAATTAAGAGCACGCCCATGACTAAGCTCACACCTCTCTCAATCGAAAAGGCACGGAATATCTTGAATTCCAAGAGCTTTGCAAGACTCGAGCACCGGAAACACGTCACGCGATCGAACGTTCGAGAAGGATCCAGAACGTTCGACGGGGATTCATGGTATAAGGTGGAAGGGGAACCCCCACCTCCGCCGACACGGAAAAGATATAAGCGTCGCCGGAATCGCCGGCGGGTACTCTACTTCAAACCAACAAGTTTGAGTCACGTATCGAGCTCCGCTCGATACCTCGTATCAAAAAGCCTTATAGGCATCTACTGCGATTACTGTGTTCTTCTGTATTTTTCGGCGTTTAGTGCATTAGTACCTTTTCCTTGTGAAGCCCCCAGCATTGCGCTGGGAAGTTGGATCAAGGATAAAGGATAGTTGCGTTGGCTCCGTGCTTTTCCTTTTCTTTTTCTCTTGATTATTTAAAATCTTGCTCAACTGTAAAATCTCCCAATTCAAGAATTCGAGTCTTGCGAGGCACGTGGAGCTCGGGCAGGGAGGTTAGCTTCTCGGGGAATTTCCTGGTAGAGATTAAATTTATCATTCCAAATTGAGTGTAAAGCTCTATCACGACGCATTTCGCGTTCGTGATAAATAGATTCTTGTTCACATAAAATCGTAAAATCCATAGCCGCGGTTTTGCCGCTAGCGAGCTATTTAAAATTTCGATTCCCGTCGGGAACATTCAAATCGAGCGTGATTTGGCATTTCACGTCAGAATTATAATTTGGAGAAAGACCTTCTGTCTTTCTCGCACATTTAAGCCGAGCATTGTATCTGCGAGCGGATTATCATAGACACACACAAGCGAGCGATACAATCATACACCGTACACAAACACAACTCACACACGCGGTCTCTCTTCTCGCTCACACACGAAGATCTTCGTCACACCGACTCTTATACTCACGCCTATCCCTTTAAATTATCACCTGTCCCTTCCTAGGGCCTTCCTGTTTCCAGTCAAGTCCTAGGAAATATTAAACTTTCACCTCTCACGGCATAGCCGAATCCTACGTCAAATTTCACATTTATTGAAGTCCATACTCGCCTCACGAGTCCCATTTTTTATTACTACTACCTCGCTTCTCGAGATTGGTCCCTTTTTTTCATATCAACGACTCGCTTCTCGAGCGTAACTAGGGTAGACCTAAACACTCATTTGAGTCCCGATGATGAGAGGTCTAACTTTCTAAGCGTGCCGTAACGCGCTGATTGAAAGATAATACCAAATCTGAGGGATCTTCTAAAAAACCCTTAAATTTGATAAAATCCCAATCTTCACGGGCGTGGGTATCTTCTCATACCACGATACTCACACGCACGCACGCACACACACTCAAATAACTCTCATTCCTCAGGGCGTCGAGTCCGAACATCACAAAAACTCTCTCACAAGGCCAAGACCAAGGGAGAGAGAGAAAATAAATACGCGAATTTCGAGCCATCGAAATAAAATTTTATATTTATTTCGAACACTTACTCGGCGAGGAATTCACGAAAAGTTTCAATATATATACATATTCAAATCAACCACATAAAAATTTCTTAAATATGAATGAAATGTTATAACATTCAAATAAAATATTTGAATATATATATATTATATAGTAAGCAAAGCTTTCTTTTAACCAAATCCATGTCAATATTTTCTGTCTAATTTTTTTAAAATCATTTTAATTATTGCGGTTATTTATTTGGTAAAATAATGTACATTGTTCAAGTTATTGTATCAATGGAAAATTTTATCTTTTCCTTTAACACCAATTTTCTACAATTTTATGTCTTTATTACAGGATCCGGTTACAAAGAATTGGTGCTGACTAGGAAAGAAGTATTTCTGATAATCAGCGAGCGAGTATTTCAGATAATCAGCAATCATGGTCCAGTGATAATAACTCATGCTCTATTACCAATCGGCCAATTATCCGAAGATGCTCAGGAAGCTCGAAACAAAGACATCAAACGATATCGAGAAGATTTTGCGCGAAAAAGTTCCAGGGTTAAAACTATGGAAGATGTTTTTCATCGGCTCTTAGTTACTTCTGATCCGTACATTTCAAGTGTCAGAAGACTACCATAGAAGAAGCTGAAGAGTTTGTCGCCGGAAGCTGTAGCGATGTTGATCGCTCCTAAAGTGACTGCTGCAGCAGACGAATTTTGCGCCGAGATTGAAGCCGTGCCGGGAGTTGTAATAGATACAAACTCGGATAATGATTCTGACTCCGACTCCGACTCCGATTACGATTTTGATTAAGAATAAAATTTTCTATTTTTGAAACGTTCCGTATGTATTTTGGAAATAAAAATAATAATTGCGTAGAATACACTGTTCACGTTTATTTTATTATGATGATTTTTTTTTTATATATTGATTTATCTATTTAGCAGGATACTCGGCCATTTTGTTTATAACAATTTGCTGTAAGCTCTTTGTTGCAAGTTATAAACAATAGATATCGGATTGGTAATCAGCGACCTTGAAAACCCGTATATACCAATTTTTGTCAACATCTGGTAACTTTTTAACGTTCATGTCGACCATATTGGATCGGCCATTTTTTTACGATAATTTGGCTTGTGGATTCGTAATCAGCGACTTTGAAAACCCGTAAATACCAATTTTTGTCGACATCTGGCAACTTTTTAACATTCATGTCAGCCATATTGGATCGGCCATTTTGTTTACGATAATTTGGCTTTCAGATTCGTAATCAGCGACCTTGAAAACCTCTGTAAGCCAATTTTCATTCTCGTCAAAGGTCATTTGAGGTTTTGGCCAGGTTTTTGGGCTTTTCTCCTCCTGTGAGACGTCTTTAAGAGAGTCAGCTGGGATCGACTACACACGGTTACGGCAGGATATCCTCAAAAAGTCGTATATTAATCTCGCGTAGAACAATGTCTTATCGGTGCATCCCAGATACACTAGTGGAAAAAATTAAAGGATCAACAAAATTTCCCGAATTTTCAGTGGTTTTTAATAATGCTGTATCTCAGTGAAAAACGGTCGTATCGAGATCTAAAATGAGCATTTTGAAGCCTGAAGTTTCTAGTTTTCAGATCTTTCAACAAAAAAAAGTTCGTAGCTACAGGTTTCACGCAATTCTGAGAAATACCAAGAAAAAAAATTGGCAAAGCGTGTAGCCGGATAATAATGGTGAATCGGCCCTCAGCGAATATTGTATCGCTGATTTATTCCAAAGTGGCTAACCTAAAAAGACAGTTTTATGCAAAATTAAAGCTTTCTTCATCGATGCCGAGGTGTCTTCCTGCTAAAAAAGTGTTTTTTTCGATTTTTGCATATTTTAAATACCAAGGGGCGTCCGAAAAATCTTGAAAAATTCTGAAAAATCAAAAACATGTCAAGGTTGATGGAATTTTTTTTTTCTGTTTTTTAAATGCTAAATTCTATTTTTAATCATCGAATCTTCCTTTAAAAACATTATTTTGTAGCTAAGAGATTATTCTACTATTAAGACAAAAATTAACATACTTTGATTTTTCATGCCCTACATTTCAAAACAAAAATCGGGGTGTGTGCAATCACACGCCGCGGAAGTGACTACTGGTATGCAATTCGCTGGCGCAACAAATTATTTCTGCCGATGAATTAAGTGTTAGAGAGAGAGAAGCCTAACACCAAAACTAATAAACCCAAAAAGTTGTTAAAATTGTTTGGGTTGTGATTTTTAAAATTGTTATTCTTTCAAATTGTTATTAGTTTAATTATTATTATTTTTGGTGGCCTCCGAACGTCTCCAAACGCCTTCCAAGGTCATCGCGCCTTGGAAGTCTACGGAAATTCTCCGCACGGCCTGCATTTTTTCTTTTGTTTTTCGAAATTGTTATTATTTTTTTAGAAATCGGGCTTAATTGTATTTTTTTTAAATTGTTATTTCGACTGTTTTTATTATTATTTTTTAATTGCTGTTCTTTTCATTGTTAATTTTTTAATTCATTATCATTTCAATTGTTAATATTTCCCGTATTATTGTTTTTTTATTGTTGTTGTTTTTTATTGTCTACTTACATTATCTGCACGGCTTTGATTTTTCTGGTTAGAAATTGGGATTATTTTGGTGAAAATTGTTTTCTTTGTATTTTTTGTAATTTTCAAATTGTTATTATTATTTATTTTTTAAAAATTGTTTTTGTAATTTTTAGTAAATTGTTATTATTTTCATTCTTGATATTTTCATTATTTTTATTTTAATTATTTTCCGAAGTCTTTCGCAAAGCCTCTGAAGGCTTGGATTTTTTTCTTTTTCTTTTGTTTTTAGAAATTGTGATTATTTTTGTAGAAATTGTTTTTTTAGCGATTTTAATAGGTTTTATTATTTTTTTGCACTGTTATTATTTTGATTGTTATTATTATAATTGTTAATATTTTCATTATTATCATTTTTGCTGTGTTTTTTTCTCAAAAGGCTTTCGCAAAGTCTATAATAACTAGTAAAATGTTAGCGCTCTAGATGCACAGTAGATATATAATATATATCAGGGATCGGCAAAAAAAAAATTACCATTTTCCATTTTTCAATTGACGAAAAATGGCTAATTTGAAAAGATGAAATACCAATTGATGAAAAATTGAAATTATACGAAATTGTATTTTCAATTATCCAAAAAATCGATAATTGGTCGAAAAATAATATCAATTATTCGCCAATGATTAATGGAAAAAAATAAATTCCCAATTATCTCAGTAATCGGTAATTGGTCAAAAAATAATATCAATTAATCAGAAAATGTGTAATTGATTTGAAAATATTTCCAATTATCCGAATAATCGGCAATTGGTAAAATGAAAATATCAATTAATCAGGAAATGGGTAATTGGTGGGAAAATATTCTCAATTATCTGAATAATCGCTAATTGGTCGAAAAATAATATGAATTTTCAGAAAAATTATTAATTCGTTTGAAAATATTCTCAATTACCCAAATAATCGTCAATTGATCGAAAAATAATGTCGATTTTTCAGAAAAATGGGTAATTGGTTTGAAAATATTCTCAATTACCCGAATAATCGTCAATTGATCGAAAAATAATGTCGATTTTTCAGGAAAATGGGTAATTGGTTTGAAAATATTCTCAATTACCCAAATAATCGTCAATTGATCGAAAAATAATGTCGATTTTTCAGAAAAATGGGTAATTGGTTTGAAAATATTCTCAATTACCCGAATAATCGTCAATTGATCGAAAATAATGAAACACCAAGTAATTAACTTCTCGCTTTCTGAGATGTCCAGGTTGACCGCTGCGTATTTTTCGGAGTCCAGGTTGAGAGCTTCGTAGATGTCGGCGTCCAGGTCGACCGCCACGTAGTTTTCGGTGTCCAGGTCGACCGCTGCGTCGTTGTCGACGTCCAGGTCGACCACTACGTAGTTTTCGGTGTCCAGGTCGACAGCTTCGTAGTTTTCGGTGTCCAGGTCGACAGCTTCGTAGTTGTCGGTGTCCAAGTCGACCGCTGCGTAGTTGTCGACGTCCAGGTCGACCGCTACGTAGTTTTCGGTGTCCAGGTCGACAGCTTCGTAGTTGTCGATGACCAGGTCGACCGCTGCGTAGTTGTCGACGTCCAGGTCGACCGCTACGTAGTTTTCGGTGTCCAGGTCAACAGCTTCGTAGTTGTCGGTGTCCAGGTCGACCGCTGCGTAGTTGTCGACGTCCAGGTAGACCGCTACGTAGTTTTCGGTGTCCAGGTCGACCGCTGCGTAGTTGTCGACCACTACGTAGTTTTCGGTGTCCAGGTCGACAGCTTCGTAGTTGTCGGTGTCCAGGTCGACCGCTGCGTAGTTGTCGACGTCCAGGTTGACCGCTACGTAGTTTTCGGTGTCCAGGTCGACTGCTGCGTAGTTGTCGACGTCCAGGTCGACCGCTACGTAGTTTTCGGTGTCCAGGTCGACAGCTTCGTAGTTTTCGGTGTCCAGGTCGACAGCTTCGTAGTTGTCGGTGTCCAGGTCGACCGCTGCGTCGTTGTCGACGTCCAGGTCGACCGCTACGTAGTTTTCGGTGTCCAGGTCGACAGCTTCGTAGTTGTCGGTGTCCAGGTCGACCGCTGCATAGTTGTCGACGTCCAGGTCGACCGCTACGTAGTTTTCGGTGTCCAGATCAACAGCTTCGTAGTTGTCGGTGTCCAGATCGACCGCTGCGTAGTTGTCGACGTCCAGATAGACCGCTACGTAGTTTTCGGTGTCCAGGTCGACCGCTGCGTAGTTGTCGACGTCCAGGTCGACCGCTACGTAGTTTTTGGTGTCCAGGTCGACAGCTTCGTAGTTTTCGGTGTCCAGGTCGACAGCTTCGTAGTTGTCGGTGTCCAGGTCGACCGCTGCGTAGTTGTCGACGTCCAGGTCGACCGCTACGTAGTTGTCGGTGTCCAGGTCGACAGCTTCGTAGTTGTCGGTGTCCAGGTCGACCGCTACGTAGTTTTCGGTGTCCAGGTCGACAGCTTCGTAGTTTTCAGTGTCCAGGTCGACCGCTGCGTAGTTGTCTTCGTCCAGGTCGACCGCTACGTAGTTTTCGGTGTCCAGGTCGACAGCTTCGTAGATGTCGGTGTCCAGGTCGACCGCTGCGTAGTTGTCGACGTCCAGGTCGACCACTACGTAGTTTTCGGTGTCCAGGTCGACCGCTGCGTAGTTGTCGACGTCCAGGTCGACCGCTGCGTAGTTTTCGGTGTCCAGGTCGACAGCTTCGTAGTTGTTGGAGTCCAGGTCGACCGCTGCGTAGTTGTCGACGTCCAGGTCGACCGCTACGTAGTTTTCGGTTTCCAGGTCAACAGCTTTGTAGTTGTCGGTGTCCAGGTCGACCGCGGCGTAGTTGTCGACGTCCAGGTCGACCGCTACGTAGTTTTCGGTGTCCAGGTCGACAGCTTCGTAGTTGTCGGTGTCCAGGTCGACCGCGGCGTAGTTGTCGACGTCCAGGTCGACCGCTACGTAGTTTTCGGTGTCCAGGTCGACAGCTTCGTAGTTGTTAGTGTCCAGGTCGACCGCTGCGTAGTTGTCGACGTCCAGGTCGACAGCTTCGTAGTTTTTGGTGTCCAGGTCGACCGCTGCGTAGTTGTCGACGTCCAGGTCGACCGCTACGTAGTTTTCGGTGTCCAGGTCGACAGCTTCGTAGTTGTCGGTGTCCAGGTCGACCGCGGCGTAGTTGTCGACGTCCAGGTCGACTGCTACGTAGTTGTCGGTGTCCAGGTCGACCGCTGCGTAGTTATCGACGTCCAGGTCCACCGCTACGTAGTTTTCGGTGTCCAGGTCGACAGCTTCGTAGTTGTCGGTGTCCAGGTCGACCGCTGCGTAGTTGTTGACGATATAATTTTTCAAAAAGAATAACTTATCATATAATTTATTAATACTAGCTCACGAGCGCGCTACGCGCGCGACAAGCTTCCAGGATACTCGTGCAAAAAAATACAACGAGAGAAAATATGTCTTAATGATTAGCCGAGAGGAATTCTGACCCCTATGTGTATATGAATGCATGTAATACATAATATAATATTATAGAGAGAAATTTCCACATTCATTTTATGGTTTTTGCTTCAGTAATAACTCGCTATAATAGATCGCGTTAACCACCCTTTTGATTTCGTCAGTGGTCAAATGTACCAAAATGTGCAATACATGTTCTTGTAGGGAATTGAACCCCCTACAAAAGAGGTTTCCTATGATTTTTCGATAAACTTACCACTTCAGAAGCTATTGAAGGTTAAAGTCAAATTTACAGTAAATTTAACTTTTTTTCCGTCGGTTTCCGATAAAATGTTACAACTTATTACTGAATATATTAAAATCTTTCTTGAAAATTCTATAATTTGTGATTTTTCATGAGGACAGGGGTCAGTTAACAATTTTCGTTTCGTAAAGCTTCAAGCAGTTCCACGTTCTACATCCCCATTTTTTGTAAAAAAAAAACTTATTTTTTGTTTATTACCAGTGTACAGCCTTGCTTTATACTAAACCCCCTACCTTTCCTGGTAAGGCCGGGGCTGCAGCCCGCACCCTACACTTTTTCCATTCTGTATCGCAATTCTGCCGAGAGTGAAGGGAAAGCTGCAGAAAAACCTTCACCGATACAGACGGTAAACTACATAAGAAACCGTAAGTAGCAGTGCGAGTACGCTCCAGCACGACTATCGTCGGTTGGTTAGGTAGTTACCTCCTCCATTGTGATCCAGTAAGCCAGTTGCTTGCACAGTTAGGTGAACCACCATCCGAGCGATAAGAACCGCGTCGGCAGGCCTTACCGAAACCGTACAATTAATCGCCCACTCATCGCAATGAGGTCTTTGGGATTCCATTATTTAAGGTGGGGTCCCCAATCCACCGGAATTGCAGCTGATAAACAACACTTGAAAAATTAGAATATTTTTCAGCGGTGTCGCCGGGGTTCGAACCTGGGTCCCGCGGATTACGAAACCCGCGCTCTAGCCACTTGGCCACTGCTCTCCCTTGTAAAAAAAACTATTTTCTTACAATAAAATAGCAAGTTAATGAAAAGATGCCAATTCTAAAAGAAATACTGTTCAATATTCACGAAGGTAGAAAAATTAGATCTTACATATAAATTTCCTTCAACATTACTTTTGAAAATTTATTGCTCATTCGAAGTGTAAAAGTTGTTATAGAATAAACTGATGACTATTTCAAGGTTCATTTTGTTACAATCCGGGAATCGTTGGTGATGTTCTTGTACGACTTGTAGAAGAAGTAGAAAAAAAATGTATTGCCCAAAAAAGTCTGTTTATAAGATAAGGAAAGATACGTGTAAAAAAAATGAGAATCTTCAGAATTTTCTTAAATTTTTATGTAATTTCTTCAAATCTTCAATATTTCCTCAGATTTTTATGTAATTTATTTAAATCTTCCAAATATCCTCAGTTTTCTATGTAATTTCTTCAAATATTCAAAATATCTTCAGATTTCTATGCAATTTCGAAAAGTCTTCAGAATTTGCTCAGATGTTTATGTGATTTCTCCAAAAATCTTCAAAACTTCTACAGATTTTTAAGTAATTTCTTCAAATCTTCAATATTTTCTCAGATTTTATGTAATTTCTTGAAATTTTCAGAATTTTCTTAGATTTTTATGTAATTTCTTCGAGCTTTCAAAATTTCCGCAGATTTTTATAGAATTTCTTCAAAATTTTCTCAGATATTCATGTAATCTTCAAATCTTCAAAATTTCCTCTGATTTTTATGCGATTCCTTCACATCGTCAAAATTTCCTCAGATTTTTATGTAATTTCTTCAAATTTTCGAAATTTCCGCAGATTTTTGTGTAATTCTCCAAATCTTCAAAATTTTCTCAGATTTTTATCCAATTTCTTCATATCTTCAAAATTTCCCCAGATTTTTATGTAATTTCTTGAAATCTTCAAAATTTCCTCACATTTGTATGCAGTCTTCAAATCTTCAAAATTTCCCCAGATTTTTATGTAATTTCTCCAAATCTTCAAATTTTCTTCAGATTTTTATGTATTTTCTTAAAATCTTTAGAATTTCCTCAGATTTTTATGTTTTTTTTCCGAACCTTCAGAAATTCCTCAGATTTTTATGTTATTTCTTCAAGCCTTCCAAATTTCCGCAGATTTTTATGGAATTTCTTCAAATCTTCAAATTTTTCTCAGATGTTCATGTAATCTTCAAACCCGGAATTTCCTCAGATTTTTATGCAATTCCTTCACATCGTCAAAATTTCCTCAGATGTTTATGTAATTTCTTCAAATCTTCGAAATTTCCGCAGATTTTTATGTAATTTCTCAAATCTTCAAAATTTCCTCAGATTTTTATGCAATTTCTTCAAATCTCCAAAATTTATTCAGATTTTTATGTAATTTCTTAAAATCTTCAAAATTTCCTCAGATTTATATGCAATGTCTTCAAATCTCCAAAATTTCCCCAGATTTTTATGTAATTTCTTTAAATCTTCAAAGATTCTTCAGATTTTTATGTATTTTCTTTAAATCTTGAGAATTTCCTCAGATTTTTATGTTTTTTTTTCGAATCTTCAGAAATTCCTCAGGTTTTTGTGTAATTTCTTCATGTCTTCAAAATTTCCGCAGGTTTTTATGGAATTTTTTCAAATCTCCAAAATTTCCTCAGATGTTTATGTAATCTTCAAATCTTCAGAATTTCCTTAGATTTTTATGCAATTCCTTCACACCCTAGCGGATTGGGTGACGATGTTTTCACCCTGAAAAACCACTGAATCACGGTGATTTTTTACGGTGACAAAGTGGCCAGAAAATCACCGAGATCTTGGTGATTTTAAGGTGATTCCAACGTGATTCCACGGTGATTGTCACGGTGATTTTGTGACGGTGACAATCACCGTGGAATCACCTTAAAATCACCAAGATCTCGGTGATTTTCTGGCCACTTTGTCACCGTAAAAAATCACCGTGATTCAGTGGTGACTTCATCCACTAAGGCATCGTCAAAATTTCCTCAGATTTTTATGTAATTTTTTTCAAATCTTCGAAATTTTCGCAGATTTTTAATTCCCCAAATCTTTAAAATTTTCTCAGATTTTTATGCAATTTCTTCCAATCTAAAAAATTTTGTCAGATTTTTATGTAATTTCTTAAAATCTTCAAAATTTCCTCACAGTCTCACTAATTTCTTCAAATTTGGGGACCCTCAGACCTGACAACAATGTTAACAACCGTCTGTTAGTTCCAGTTTGCGATATATTTCAATCCGGGCAACGCCGAGTACATAGCAGTTATTGAGGTCAAGCACTCACTAACATCGATATTCTTAAGTACGCAAAATTCACGAAAATCCCCCATTTTCGTGGAGTTTTCATGTGAAATAGCCTGCCAATAGGTAAGCCGCGAAAATGTGAGTCAGCAATTAATCTCGATGGGTGTCGTGGAAAAGGCACACAATGGGTTACACACAAGAAGACCGAATGCAGAGTTGTGTATTTTAATAGTTTCAGTGATCTTCAACCACCATCCAAACTCATGGGATATCTTGGTGTTGTTAGTGTTACGTCCTGGGTCAACTGCCAATCATGTATAAAAGTACAATCGAATTTTTCTTTATAACTAACTAATATGAACTTTAAATATTGTTAGTATGAAAAAAATTTGTTTGTTACCCGCGTACAGCGTTACCTTTTTCATTCTGTATCGCAATTCTGCCGAGAGTGACGGGAAAACTGAAGAAAAATCTTCACTGATATGGACGGTAAACCACCTAAGAGACCGTCGGTAGTAATGCGAGCACGCTCTAGCACGACTATCGTCGGTCGGTTGAGTAGTTATCTCCTCCATTCCGATCCAGTGAGGCAGTCGCTTGCACAGTTAGGCGAACCACCATCCGAGCGATAAGAACCGCGTCGGCAGGTCCACCGAAACTGCACAATTAACTCAACGCAATGAGGTCTTTGGGATTCCATTATTGAAGGTGGGATTTCAACCCACCGGGATTGCAACTGATAAACAACACTTGCAAAATTGGAAAAAATTTCAGCGGTGTCGCCGGCGCTCGAACCCGGGTCCCTCGGGTTACGAGACCCGCGCTCCAGCCACTTGGCCACTGCTCTCCCATATATTGTTAGTATATATTTTTTTAAAGAATGTCCCATACGTACGTATGTGGACGAGAGTAAGAGCGACCCATAGATTCTACATCGGTCGAAACTGATAAGAGTGCTCGTATCTCGAGGCGCTCGCTGGCATTGTCTTTCTTTCTCGCTCTGGCTAGCATTGTCGCTCTCACTCTCGCTTCCATGAATACTGAGGTGAGTAAATCAAACCAGCAACGTTCGTGTGAAACCGCGACAGCAGCATCTTCTCACGTCAGTATTCACAATGTCACTACGACCAAATATTATATTTTTCAAATGTAAAATTCGAAAATTATTCCTTTTATTGTTTCAATCGCACGGGTACGCATTAGCTACCGTGTGAAGGTGCTGTGTCAGCAGCCACGAGCTCTTGCGCAGCAGCCCTTATCGGAGGAGCTCCACGCGATTCTCATGAGCACGCCTGCTGACTTTGCTCCAGTCAGGATGCATATTATGCATCAATTATGTCGAGGCGTGAGAAAGATTTGTCCCCCACGCGCCGACATCTCCCACCTTGATTGAAATCCAAAGGGCCTAATGACCCGGACAAATGATTTAGAATTAATTAATCTTAGATTTGTCTCCGAAGAGACCAGCTGACTCGCGACTCGTACCCTGAAGTAAGCACCGATAGCTTTTAGCGATCACTGTTAGAATTATATAGAATTGAATTATATAGAATTATATAAGAAACAGATAACAAAAATTCAAGACTGACTGAACCGATTCATCAAAATTTGTAATACGTTTTAGAGCCTGATAACAGCCCGAAGGAAAATAAATTAACAGCTATGTAGCTCTATGAAATCCTGGCAAAAATTTGTTTTTCTCTTAGTTTCAATTTTTAACCATGATACAATTTTGGCACAATTATCGCACTATTTATTTTCAAGCCTCGGTTATTTCCCTGCAATACTATGAGTTTGTAAAATTTTTAAATAAGGTACGCCACAGTAGAAAACAATAAAAACCACTTTTTGGCACAAATTATGAATTTATTTATATATTTTGAGGTTTTATTTTCGTATTTTAACGCATATTTATATAATTTGTATCTATTGAAAATCATAATTTATATTCGAAACAACAGACATTTTTTTGTCAAAGTCAACAATTGAACCAGTTAAATATTAATAATCAATTTCATAGTACTTTTAACAAATATTAAACTGGTTTAATTTTTTATTTTGGCAAAAGATGTTTGTTATTGTTTTGAATATGAAATATTATTTTCAATAGTTACAAATTATAGAAGTATACATTAAAATACAAAAATTAAACCTCAAAACATATAAACAAATTCATTATATGGGCTGAAATTGGTTTTTATTTGTTTCTACTATGGCGTACCTGTACAAAAAATTTTAAAAATTCATAGTGTTATAGGAAAATACGGAAGGTTTAAAAAAATAGCTTCATGATTGTGCCAAAATTCTGTCATGGTTAAAAAAGGAAATCTAATTTGAAAAAAAAAATTTCAAAATTTTTATGGAGCTATATAACTCTTTTTTTTTCTCAAAGCTATTATCAGCCCTCAAAATATATTAAAAATTAAGATCAATCGGATCAATCAATCTTGGAAAAATGTTTTTTTTAATGTTTTTTACATATTTTACTTTTTCTCAATAACTAATCGAGTTAGAGATCAATACTCTAGGCAATTCCAGAAAACTATGAAAAACGTACTTTGAAATGACGAAAATTGACAGAAAACGCTATAATGAAATATTTTCGTTGTTGTGCCGCACGCGATAAAAAAAATATATAAGCTGAATGTACAAGGCAGGTAGAGTGAGTTGACATTATATTATAGCTATGCTTTCTCTCACTCGCACTTATTCAATGCCACCGGTGCGCATACCCGTAGTAGGGGTATGGACGCCTCTGTGTATAACGTAGGCTATCTCACTTTCACTCATTGTCAGCGCGGCTGTCTCTCTCACCAGTGGTGATCATATTTGTCCTTTTCGGAGGCGCAAAAACTTTATAATTATTTAGCGCATTATCTACAGACGATAGAAAAAAAAAGTTCGAATGTTTGTTACGCGAAATTTCAAGATCTACAACTTTTGTTTGAAACTTTTTCTGATTTCTCTCTCGTTCGCATGATATGACAATTTAAACTTTTAAATAATTATTTTCACCCTTCAACACCCTGTTGGAAGTTAAAATTCATGTGTAGATCGATTCAGAATATCAAAAAACATAAGAAAAACATGTTCATATGCTAGAAGTCGCATTCTCTCACTTTGGCCTATATTGACTGGACTATGAGTTGACATTATATTATAGCTATGCTTTCTCTCACTCGCACTAATTCAATGCTACCGATACCGGTGCGCATGCCCATAGTAGGGGTATGGACGCCGCTGTGTATAACGTAGGCTATCTCACTTTCACTCAGCGCGGCTGTCTCTCTCACCAGTCGTGATCATGTTTGCTCTTTTCGGAGGCGCAAAAACTTTAAAATTATTTAGCGCATTATCTATAGACGATAGAAAAAAAAGTTCGAATGTTTGTTACGCGAAATTTTAAGATCTACAACTTTTGTTTGAAACTTTTTCCCGATTTCTTTCTCGTTCGCGTGATATGACAATTTGAACTTTTCAATAATTATTTTCACCCTCAAGCACCCTGCTGGGAGTTAAAATTCATGCGTAGATCGATTCAGAATATCAAAAAACATAAGAAAAACATGTTCATGTATCAGAAGTCACATTCTCTTCCTTTCGACTATATTGACTGGACTATAGTGCGATCTATTGTACACTTACGCCTATCCTGGTAGTGCGATTCGTTGCACACCCACTCATATCTGAGTAGTGCGATTCGTTGCACACCCACTCATATCTGAGTAGTGCGATTCGTTGCACACTCATTCCAATCCTGGTAGTGCGATTCGTCGCACAGCCCCCGAATAGTTTACTTTGACGCTCGAGCACCGGCGACACATCACCGACGGCCCGTCGGAGGCTGGACTCGATTAACGAGTTCTTTGCCGAATGCTTTAGCTTATGGAAAAACGTCTGGGCGGGAAAAAGAAGCGCGAACGAGAAACCGCGTTGCGAGCGTTGGCACATCATCGCGACCAATCAAGGACCGAGTGCGCGAAATCAAGCACTGTTTCGAAAACAGTTTCAAACGTGTGTATTGTGCACCCTGAAACAAACGTATGCGCAACAAACAGATCTTTTGAACCTCAAGCAGGGTCGAGCTCTGGTATTGCGGAATATCAGCCGGCGCCGCTCGATTCTCGGGGATCGGAGTACGTTCTCCCGAAATACATCCCGACGCCGATCGCAGCAAGACCCGTGACTCGTCCCAGTGGAATAGCTACCGTGTTCAGGAATCCCGTACGGCTACGGCTTTTAGTGAAGGAAGACCCACCTGAACGGGTTTTGGCCAGCGTTAGGAGCAGTCCATCGGCCGTATACACTTGAGGGTGACATATCGACGGAGGTCGACACCGATATGGACACATCAAGCGCCACGGGCAACGAAGAGAACGAATTGATCACTCTTGATTAAAACCTGCTACGCCCTACGTCATCACGCTGCAAAGAAAGTAATTCATAACAAGATATCACCTCGCTCTTCAGCTCCAATCCCTGATGGGCACATTCCCATCTAAAATATAGGAGCAAAAATATATTTTACCTCGCACATTCGACTGTTCGAACAGTAGCGTTAATTATAATTACAGACGATATCAGAACTTCAACACGACAGAATGCGAATATTTTCGTCTCAAATTTCTCTGTCAACCGCTTAATCGCAAAGACACTTCTAGTCTATATACATGTGCTTCGCGATAAAATAGTATCTATGCCGCTCGATTAGCGTGAGGGAAAGTTTCACGTCGACAATATCGAGGACATCTTCTATCCTTAAAGCAAAATATTTCCCCATAACCCAACTTGATGCTCACGAGAATTATACTCTTGGACTCGTTAAGTTGCTCACCTTCAACTCTATCAACATAGACGTGGGTAATGATAAACTTTATGTGCACGACGAAATAGTAACGATACCCACTGGCAGTTACGAAATTGAACATATTGAGGCATATTTGAAGTCGGAGTTGACTAACAGAGACATTACCATTTCAATTAAACTCAATAACAATACGCTGCGAAGTGAAATCGTATGTAATCTCGATGTAAATTTTCTACCTGACGATTCAATTGGATGTTTATTGGGGTTCACCCAGCGCAGTCTTGAAGCCAATAAAAGCCACGAATCTGAACTTCTGATGGCCCATTTAAAAGTAAACACCTTGCGTGTCAAGCATCACAGCAGATGCATATATCAACGAGCGGAAGGTTGATACGATTACGAATTTTTCCCACGCGCACCACCCGGATCTTATATTAATTGGAACCCGTGTAGAAATGTGATAGGGCAACCATTAGTTGATTCTTGCCCCTGATCCGCCCTGTCTGATCCGATTTTCCTGGCAGGGCCCTGACATGGAACTTAACGACCTGGTCCCTAGTTATTACATTGAAATAATCACTTATTACCAGTGCCCTGCATGATCAGAATATGAACAGTTTCCGACGATGTTTTTTTTATACTTTTAAGCAAAACATATTTTTGTTTCATTACCCTGGCAGGGCTCTGATGTGAAAACTATTGGATTGCCCTAAGTATTTATTAAAATAAAATTATTTGTATATCGGCTTTCAGTATAATAATAATAATAATAATAATAATAATAAATAACAATAATAGTAATAACAATAATAATAAATTAACAATCATTGCCTCGTTTATTATTATTATTATTATTATTATTATTATTATTATTATTATTATTATTATTATTATTATTACTATTATTATTATTATTTAATTATTATTCATATTATCACTTTTATCCCGCGAGAATAACAAGCAATTGTGCGCCTGTCACAAGTTCGTTACGTAGGCAGAGGATTATTATTATTATCACCACGAACCGCATCGCGTTAGTTCCGAGACTTGGCGCGAGATGTCGCAGGACAGCAACCGTTGAACTCCCATACGGATAATGTGTTCAGTATGCTTATATAGACGGGTGCGAGCACGGATGTCAGCAGAAGTCGGTGTCGGAAGAATCCATACAAGGAGTTCCTGCCGTCTTATGTAATTGTACTTATTTATTGAATTCCGTTCACGCGGAATCTAAAATTCTCTTCGAGGATTGCCAAAATAATAATAAGATGCATACATTGAAAAAGGAGTACCTCGTAAAAACGAATTGTTCAAAAAGCACTTCGGTGTATGATCGTGACCGTGATCGGGGCCTTTAAGGGCATGATTCTAAAAATCTTAGGGGCCTGATCAGGATCTGCTAGGGCCGGATCATATCGTCATAGGGGCCTGATCATGACCGCCGGATCCGAAAATGGCCAGCCAGGTGTTACATAGCATAACAGGGCCTGTTAGGATGAGCGGATCATTTTCCTACATTAGTTAGGGAGGGCAAGTCAGGGGCAGAAGTTTTTCCCTACCAAAATTTCTACACGGGAAATCATTGAAGTTCCATCGCATGTCATCTATCTGCTAATAACGAGCAAGAGAATAATTCATATTCAGCTTTGAATAGTGGATCAAGACGGTGATTTAGTTTATTTTCGTGATGAGGTTAAGACCATACGGTTGCATATAAAATGGGGATAATGGGTATAGTCTTTGATAGAACTGATGTGATAGGGTTGAAATTGACTTAGGTGGCCGACGAACGACTCGCGGGAATTAAGAACGGAGTGAATTAGAGCCAACCGGCTTCAACACTTCTACTTTGGCTTGACTCAGTTTTGTTCCGGGTCCTGGCAGGCGTACACAGCATCCCGCAGACGTTGAAATGCTCGTCATCGTGAAGGTTTCACCAGAATGTCTGCCGGTGGATCTCACGTGTTCACGTACTCCAGGGAAAAGTCTTTGGACTTGTATCTCTTTCGAATATAGTGATGACGAACGTCGATGTGTTTTGTCCGTTTGTGAAAGACTGGATTCTTGATGAGTTGACAGTCTATACGAGTTCCACGATATCACGCTGAGAGAATCTCAGTTGAGTTGGCTGCGTACTCTTATATACGCGAATATGCCTCCCGCCGAACCCGATTTGGATTTCAAACCGATATTACTAAAAAACACAACCATCTTTTTAAGATCTGCGAGCTCTAGTGATCGAGAAATAATTTTATCTTTCATTTGAGTCCATTGTTATTTTTTCCGCCCACGCGATACTGAGATATGATTATATCGGGTGAATTTTTCTCGAATTCTATCATCGTGAAAAGTGATTAAACAAATCGCGGCACCTCATTGGTCAGATTTCCGTCACGCTATTACACGGGATGTATATCTATAGCTATGAGAATCATATTCGACGATATACTCTAGGGTGGTCCTTCGAAATTCGATTTCTTTAAATATTTCTATGTATGTCTATGTACTATGTATTTCTATGTATATCTATATATTCAAATGTTGTTTTATTTATACATGTATTTATACGATATATATTAGGGTGGCCGCTATTTCAGGTCTCAAATAATATTAGGGTGGTCTTTCGAGAATTTATTTCTTTAAATAGCATTTTCTATCTATATAAAGCAGATCTATGAATATATAGCATTCCATATAGCTAATAAATCAAAATATAATTTTAACTTGAAGCTGAACCAAAATTTAACCTGAATTTTAGGCTGAATGAAAATCTAGCTTGAATTTGAAGCTAAATCAAAATTTAACTTAAATTTTAGCCTAAACCAAAAAATAACTCAAATTTTAGGCTAAGCCAAAATCTAACTTAAATTTTAGGCTGAGCCAAAATCTAACTTAAATTTTAGGCTTAACCAAAATTTAACTTTAATTTTAGGCTAAACCAAAATCTAACTTAAATTTAAGGCTAAACCAAAGTTTAACTCAAATCTAGGCTAAACCGAAATCTAGCTTAAACTTTAAGTTAAACCACAATCTAAATTTAATTTAAGGCTATATTTGTTAACGCTCTATAAAAAAATCTGAATGAAGATTTGCGTGAGCCGTTTCGGAAAAAGAATAACATAGAAAAAATTATTTTTACGTCATCTGATTTTTATAACTAACAAACGATTCATCATAAGAGAAATCTACAGACATATCTTTGTACAGAATTGAACGCTCTACAAAAAAGGTTCTAAGTTACTTTTTGATAAATCCACTCGTTTAAAAGTTATTCAATGTCAAAGTTCAATTTTTCGAAGACGTGGCCGATTTTATAACGGAACGATTAGTTTTATCGACAAAATGTGAATAAAATTTCATGTAAAATACAAATTAAACTTCCGAAAAATGTTTAAGAATAGTTCTCACTATAATAATAATAAAAAATAGAACGCCTTTAGAAAGTTATGCAGTAGAATTTAGTTTATAATTTTTTTTTAAATTTTATTTAAAAATAAAATCGAACAATAATTTTTTGTTACACTACAATAAATGTCATTTTCTTAATATAAAAATGAAATTTTTAAGCAAACTTCTGCTGCACAATTTTCTTAAATCGTTCCATTTTTTTTATTCCTATAGTGAGAACTATTAGTTACAATGACTGGAAAGCTTGATTTATGTTTCACACGAAAGTTTATGCACATTTTGTCGATACAACTAATAGTTCCGGTGTAATAACCAAAAATCGGCCAAATTTATGAAAATTTAAATTTTGCCATTGAATAACTTTTGAACAAGTGGACTTATCAAAAAGTAACTCAGAACCTGTTTTGTAGAGCGTTCAATTCTGTACCAATTCTGTTTGTAAATTTCTCTTATGATGAATTGTTTGTTAGCCATAAAAATCAGAAGACGTAAAAATAATTTTTCCCATGTTATTCTTATAGAAAATTGAAAAATGCGATGAGTATGATGTTAACATTAATATTAAGAGCCCATATTTTCACACGCCCTTTCTTATACCTAATAAAACTTTTGAGGGTATATGGGAGAAGAAAATTTTTTTTTTTAACGCCATGTATATTGTATGTATAGTATTTTTTCAATAAAACTCGATAATTCAAGTGTCGCGGCAGCGACTCGACGCCAAGTATTAAAAAACTGAGAGAATCTCAGTCGAGACGCCGCGCACTCTTATATACGCGAATATGCCTCCATCCACGCCACTTTTACATTTCAATTCAATATTACTAAAAAACGAGACAACTTTTTTAACATTTACGAATATTGATACCATTATTTTTTTTCCGCCCACGCGATGCTGAGATATCATAATATTGGGCGAATTATTCCGAATATTTATCATCAGAAAAATTCTTCAACAGTTTTGTGGGAACGCTTATAGATATACAAGCCCGTGTATAAGCGATGTGACACGATTTTATAGAAAGGGGCTTGTATGTGGTAGTGGGAAAATATGAGTGGTGAGTCGCGCTGTCTCTCACCCCACCATCCGTAGTCTCTACAGATATAGAGCCCGTGCATAAGCGGTGCCATACGATTTTATATAGAGAGGAGATTGTATGTGGTAGAATTTTTATTTAAAAATTAATAATACAATAATTTTTATTGTAAAATAGCATTATCTATGAATATATAGTATTATATATAGATTATCTACATAATATATATAAAACATATTTATGAATATGATATCGCATTACATACAGCATTATCTATACATATGGGGCATTCCAAGTGAAAACGTGGGGTCAGTTCCTTCGGGTCATCAGATCCTTGCATAACTTTTTTTTCGCATTGATTCCACTTCAAAAACAACTTAATTTTTTACAGATTTTTCTGGCCACTCCTTCAGGTGGCGCGACGATCATTTTTGTGTAAAAAGGGCATAACTGAAAGAACACCATTTTTGAAATTCTCCATTTTTTTCACAGATTCTGAATCAAAAATAAGTAATTTCTAGCATGATTAGAAAGTGAGCCGCGGCTGCCTCATATTTTTTTTATAATTTTCTTTTTTTCAGTTTCTAAAATAAAATCAAAAAAATTAATTCCTAATACCTCTTACATGAGTAAAAAAATAAAATAAAAATGAAACTTATCTTGGCAAATTTTGATATTTTGCATATTTTACAATATGAGTGAGAAAAATATTTCATTAAAAAAAAAGATTTTTGTCATTTATTTTGTAAAATATGCAAAATATCAAAATTTTCCTAGATAAGTTTTATTTTTATTTTATTTTTTTACTTATGTAAGGGTCATTAGGAATCAGTTTGTTTATTTTATTTTAAAAACTGAAAAAAGTTAATTATTAAAAAAATATGCGGCAACCGCATCCCACTTTCTAATCCTCATAGATATTACTTACTTATAACCCAGAATCTGTAGGAAAAATTGCAGAATTTTATAATTGGCATTTTTATCAGTTATCCCTTTTTATTGAAGTACTTTATTGAAAAACAGGATTTTTCTCATTGATTTGGAAAAATATGCAAAATATCAAAATTTGCTGGGATATGTTTTATTTTTATTTTATTTTTTTACTCACGTAAGAGGTATTAGGAATTCATTTTCTTATTTTATTTTAGAAACTGAAAAAAAGAAAAAAATATATATGAGGCAGCCGCGGCCCACTTTCTAATCATGATAGAAATTACTTATTTTTTATTCAGAATCTGTAAAAAAAAAGTGGAGAATTTTAAAAATGGTTTTTTTTCAGTTATCCCTTTTTTACACCAAAATGATCGTCGCGCCACCTGAAGGATTGGCCAGAAAAATCTTTAAAAAAATTGGGCTGTTTTTAAAGCGAAGTCAAAGCGAAAAAAAAGTTATGCAAGGATCTGATGACCCGAGGGAAATTACTCCACGTTTTCACTTGGAATGCCCCATATATATGAGGGATTCTCCCTCAATTCAGCCACTTTTTTTCGACCATCTCAGATGTGCCCCATAATCGATTATATCAAAGTGCTACTAAAAGGTATTCTATGTGAATTTTTTCAGATTTTTTAATGAAAAATTTTAGAAATCGCCTTATTTTTCCAAATGAATATATCTCGGAAACTTGAAGTAACTGAAAAAAATGTCTATACATAAAAGTTGTAGTTTTGTGTTAGCATTCGAGCGGAATATTTAAAATAATTTTTAAGTTCCGGTAACGCTGATTTCTTACCAAAAAAGGGGATAATTATTTTTTTTATTAAAAAAAGGCCATTTTTTTGCTGAACAAAATCACAGTTTTTCAGTATGTCTGACGATATCACAAAAAAATCGCCAGGGTGGCACGGATCGAGGTTCTAGGGTAAAAAAATTAAAACACACAAATTAATTTTTTTTTCTACCGGAACCGCGTTAACATATTTCGGAAACTTGAAGTTACTGAAAAAATGTCTGCTGTTACGTCCTGAGTTGAATTGGAGAAAGGACGAACCTGTTAATACTTTGATTTGCTCCTTTTAGACGGAAATGTGCCCGTCAGGGATTGGAGCGCGAGCGGGATTGGTGATGTGAACACAAATGATTGGTCGTTGAGGTACACCGTTTTAAACACAACAACAACTGAGTTTATTTAAAGTCCCATCGACTAATTTAGTCGATGGGTTTGACGAAGTATAAAATATCATAATTTGGTCGCAATTACAATTTAAATTTTTACAAATTTTTGGCAATTTAGATTTTGAATAGTGGTCTAATTGGGTAAATCATCCACAACCGGGGCGTAACTTATTCGCGATATGAATTGAGGGCTCGACCTCACTGTTCGAGCTCCCGGTTAGGACTGACTAACTTATGATTTAGAAAAATAGAGCTTTGCACTCCGGTGAATCAAAGCGCGAGCAAAAGGTAACACTACGCCGGGCCTACCATGACCTAAGTACACAGGGTTATGACGAGCATCCCCGAATTCACGTAATTTGTAAATTTACAATTGTTCACATGATTTCTGGAATAATCCCAGTAATCAACTATTTTGTTTTCTAGAAGAACCTTAGTTTTTAATATGGGGGTTTTCTCACCCTATGCGCTTTAAGTATTCTATAGACTTAATTTTGCAAATCTAACTTGATTTGTAAAACATAATAAAAATGTGCATTACACTAGCATTTACTCGCTCTCTTATTGGACATAAAATTTTTACCGAATAAAAATTTCGATTGAGCGACATTTATGGAAAAAAAAATGTTTATGTTCGAATGATTGTGAATCGTAACCTTTATTTATTCGCAATTTATAAGGTAGTTCGCTCGAAATCACGCAAACTGTGAAAATGTACATATTTATTCAAATCCGTCGGGTTTTGCGACAGCTGATCATTATTTGCAATTTTATTCCTTGCAGCGTTTTTTTTCCTCTTTTTTTTACATACGCATATTATTTCGAGTTTAAAATAATTATAAGTCGAACAAAGTCCCATAACCCGGCCGCACGATCGAGTGTTGACGAAAGTGATTTTGGTTAGAGGATTGAAGGTGCAACTAATCGCACTTCCGGATTAGGACGAGTACGCAACGAATCGCGTTACTTGGAGAGGATGGACTTGCAACGAATCGCAAGGCCCGGAAATAGGTTTGAGTACGCAACGAATCGCATTACTCGGAGAGGATGGGCTTGCAACGAATCGCAAGGCCCGAAAATAGGTTTGAGTACGCAACGAATCGCGTTACTCAGAGAGGATGGGCTTGCAACGAATCGCAAAGCCCGGAAATAGGTTTGAGTACGCAACGAATCGCGTTACTCGGAGCGGATGGGCTTGCAACGAATTGCAAGGCCCGAAAATAGGTTTGAGTACGCAACGAATCGCGTTACTCGCAGAGGATGAGCTTGCAACGAATCGCAAGGCCTGGATTAGGTTTGAGCACGCAACGAATCGCGTCGCTCGGAAAGGATGGGCTTGCAATGAATCGCAAGGCCCGGATTAATTTTGGAGGTGTTTCCGTCAAAACTCGAGGTTCGTTACGCGACCGAATTGGACGAGCTTTACGCGAAAAAATTTGGATCCTTGACCCGACGAAATTCCCAAACTTTTGTATTTTATTATAATCGAAAAAATGAAAGGTGCCGTTCACACTCACGAAGTATTTTATACCGGTTTATAGTAACCGCCTGCTCTGTGGCGAGTTACTTGCGAATTATAGCAAAGGCAAAAAAATATATGCGCGGCGACAAATCGAATTGAGTCTATTGAAGTTACCGTCACCTAACTGGTGCTTTCTTGTTATTCGTTCTTTGAATTTTGTGAAATAATCGCAATTGGCTATTTGTTCAGTTGCGATTTATTTTGATTATTTTACGATTATGAGCGTTTATAGTTGTTCTCAAAAATTTGGAAAAATCGATTCATCCTAAAAATTTTCGAGTCCTCACGCAATTCCCTGAGCGTTGTTTCGTTCGGGAATTCAAAGGCACTTTTTACTTGGTACCCTTCGCGTCACGCTTGCTTTTGTAACACGCCTCCGCGGTGTGGCCATGCTTGTTGCAATACGTGCATATCACAAACGACCTCACCTCCGTCGGGTTGAGAGGCTTCACCTTCTTGGGTCTTTGTGGTCCTTTTTCTAGGTATTGGACCCAGCAGTTGTCGGCTACATGGCCGGATTTGCCGCAGAAGGTGCAGGACGGTATGTACTCCATGTCTTGTTGCGATCCTCCGTTTTGGTGGTGTACTTTAGGGTTTTCTTGCGCCATGTATTTTTTAAAAACTTTTACGAAGGATTTTTCCGCTGCCGAGAGTCCGTATGCCTCACCCTTGAAATAGATCACGTTGACATTTTTCACGTACACTCGTTTTACACGAGGATGATCACCGTCGGGGTACCATACTAAGCACAGAAAATATTCGTAGGTGGGAGTGAAATATACCACTTTATGACGTAGGTCGACTCCTCGAACCCGATAATATATCGTAAAGTCACCATGGTGATTGTCCCACACTAGTTTGTCGTTCATTTTAACTTCGTAAAATAATATATTTTTTTCACACCAATCACACACTTGTTAATCGTTTCCTTTTTGAATAAGTTCTAAGAGTCAGTGTTTTTTTTGTTTTTCCACCAATCGCGCACTCGTTAATCCCACCGCTGCCACCAAAAATTTAACCTGTTATGTCCTAAGTTGAATTTGAGAAAGGACGAACCTGTTAATACGTTGATTTGCTCCTTTTAGACGAGAATGTGCCCGTCAGGGATTGGAGCGCGAGCGGGATTGGTGATGTGAACACGAATGATTGGTCGTTGAGGTACACCGTTTTAAACACAACAACAACCGAGTTTATTCAAGTCCCATCGACTAATTTAGTCGATGGGTTTGACGAAGTATAAAATTCCATAATTTGGTCACAGTAACAATTTGAATTTTTACAAATTTTTGGACATATAGATTTTGAATAGTGGTCTAATTGGGTAAATCATCCACAACCGGGGCGTAACTTATTCGCGATATAAAGTGAGGGGTCGACCTCACTGGTCGAGCTCCCGGTTAGGACTGACTAACTTATGATTTAGAAAAATAGAGCTTTGCACTCCGGTGAATCAAAGCGCGAGCAAAAGGTAACACTACGCCGGGCGCTGCACATCTTCGAGGTGTGCAGCATCTCACCGGTCACCGTGGGATCCCATTTGTCAGCAAAATTTGCAAACGATTCTACCGTGGGATCCTCAACGGCTACTTGCTCGCGCGTTGATAAGCTAGTTAGGTGAGATTTTTAAATGAGACACGCTCTTCAGAGTGCCATTTTTATATTATTTTATGTATTGTGCTAATTTATTTATTTCATTTTTTTTTGTAAAATAAGAAAAATAAAATGGTTGCCGCAAATGGCGGCTAAATTCGCTCCGGACGTAACACTGCACATAAGAGTTCTAGTTCAGTGTTAGCTTTTGAGCGGAATATGTGAAATAATTTTTACGTTTCGGTAACGCTGATTTTTTACCAAAAAAGGGGGAAATTATTTTTTAATTCAAAAACAGCCCTTTTTGTTTGGCTGAAAAAAATATAGAGTCTTCCAGTATGTCCGAAAATATCGCAAAAAAATCGCTAGAGAGGCACGGATCGAAGTTCCGGTAAAAAAAAATAATTTGTGTGGTTTCATTTTTTTTACCCTAGAACCTCGATGCGTGCCACTCCGGCGATTTTTTCGCGATATCGTCAGATATACAGGAAGACTCTGTAATTTTTTCAGCCAAATAAAAAGGATTTTTTTGAATAAAAAAATAATATCCCCCTTTTTTGGTAAAAAATCAGCGTTACCGGAACGTAAAAATTATTTCAAATATTCCGCTCGAAAGCTAACACAAAACTATAACTTTTATGTGCAGACATTTTTTTTCAGTTACTTCAAGTTTCCGAGATATGTTAACGAGGTTCCGGTAGAAAAAAAATTCATTTGTGTGGTTTCATTTTTTTACCCTAGAACCTCGATCCGTGCCACTCTGGCGATTATTTTGCGATATCGTCAGGTATACTGAAAGACGTTGTAATTTTTTCAGCAAAAAAAAATAGTCTTTTTTGAATAAAAAAATAATTATCCCCTTTTTTGGTAAAAAATCAGCGTTACCGGAACGTAAAAATCATTTCAAATATTCCGCTTGAAAGCTAATACAAAACTACAACTTTTATGTACAGACATTTTTTTTCAGTTACTTCAAGTTTCCGAGATATGTTAACGAGGTTCCGGTAGAAAAAAAATGCATTTATGTGGTTTCATTTTTTTACCCTAGAACCTCGATGCGTGCCACTCTGGCGATTTTTTTGCGATATCGTCAGGTATACTGAAAGACGTTGTAATTTTTTCAGCCAAAAAAAATGGCCTTTTTTGAATAAAAAAATAATTATCCCTTTTTTTGGTAAAAAATCAGCGTTACCGGAACGTAAAAATTATTTCAAATATTCCGCTCGAATGCTAACACGAAACCACAACTTTTATGTATCGACATTTTTTTTCAGTTACTTCAAGTTTCCGAGATATATTCATTTGGAAAAAAACGGTGATTTCTAAAACTTTGAATTAAAAAATCTGAAAAAATTCACATAGAATCCCTCTTAGTAGCTCTTTGATATAACCAATTATGGGGCACATCTGAGATGGTCGAAATAAAAGTGGCTGAATTGACAGAGAATCCCTCATGGCATTATCTATATATATAAAGTTTGTGTACGTATATTATAGGTATATTAGACTGATTCAAAAAAAGCGACTATTTTTTTTTCGAAGAAACGCATTAAATACTTTCGGGAAGGTGAAAAAAGATGCCTGTTATAATTCGAGCTCTCAATAAAAATTTTTAGAGGTCCCTCATCGCATATTTTTATTTCCCATTTAAATAACACGGGTAATTTTTTTTGAAACTTTGACATTTTATATCTCGGCTTCGAATCAATGCACCAAAATAAACGACACATATTCTTGTAGAGAATTGGACGCTCTATAAAAAAGATCTCTTATGATTTTTCGATAAACTCACTCCTTCAAAAGTTATTCAAGGATAAATTTAAATATAGAGTAAATTTCACTTTTTGTTTTAGTTTCCGGCAAAATGTTGAAACTTATTACTAAATATCGTAAAATCTTTCCTGAAACAAAAGTTTAAATTGCGTTAACATAAATTGAAAGATCGAACGAGCCCGCCGACGGCGGGCGAGGTTCGATCGAAATTATATGAGAAGTCTCGTTCGAAGATGATAGTTATATGTAGTCATGCTTGTCATGCTCACATCACAACGTTTTCTAAGTAAAATAAGGATTTCGTGTATCCTTTGTTTGGGGTCCTGGCCAACTTCATATTGTTTTGTGTGCGAATTCGTAAATTATCACATAATCCATGAAGATGATAGAGAGACAACTTGTAAGGGAAGAACAGGGGTGGGGAACTATCATCTTCGAACGAGACTTCTCATATAATTTCGATCGAACCTCGCCCGCCTTCGGCGGGCTCGTTCGATCTTTGAATTATATTTCTAAGTCTTGTTCTCGATGGTAGTTATATGTAGTTCTTCAGAGTTATTTATTTATTTTTTGTGATATTTTTTGTTTCTAACACACTTGTTTATTTATTTCATACATCTGTTTTATAAACATAGCAATCTTAAAATTATTGGAAAACAACTTGAGCGAATTAATTATTTGGTGGCTGAATAGGTTTATTATAGAATTTGAAAAAAGTTTCAGACCCTGGAGCCCACCCAGCACTTCGTCTGATAGTGGCTATGTCTATTCCTCGATTATGAGCGGCAGAAACTGCTGCATGTCTAGTACTGTACGCGGTAAACTGATCAGTATTGACACCCGCTTTAGACAGGGCAAATTTCACCCAGTGACCAATTGTTTGTGATGAAGCTGGGCCATATGGCTTAACAGATGTAATGAACAAATTATTTGTTTGCTTATCTCTTAATTCCGTGGTAATTTTCATGTATTCTAAGACTGCAGATGCTACGCATAGCCCTGGTTTGTCTTTAAAAAAGGGTAGTATTAAATCGGGTTGACACGATCCCGGTTTCGATGTTTTTATGTGATCTGTTATTTTAATACTTAAATGATTTGAATTCAATGAGATATTATCTATATTGATTTTGGATAAGGTTTGCAATCTTTGGGCTGTTGCTAAACCCTAGTGGATGAAGTCACCACTGAATCACGGTGATTTTTTACGGTGACAAAGTGCCCACAAAATCACCGAGATCTTGGTGATTTTAAGGTGATTCCACGGTGATTCTCACGGTGATTGTCACCGTCACAAAATCACCATGACAATCACCGTGGAATCACGTTGGAATCACCTTAAAATCACCAAGATCTCGGTGATTTTGTGGGCACTTTGTCACCGTAAAAAATCACCGTGATTCAGTGGTTTTTCAGGGTGAAAACATCGTCACCCAATCCGCTAGGGAAGCCATTAGACATGAAACTTTCTCTGCTACTTCTTTTAATTTTAAATGACTAAGTGGATGAAGTTTTTCAAGATGGTGTTGTACCCCAGATACCTCAATTACGGAATACTACGAATATTCCAAATCGCGATACGCACGTGTCCCAGATTTAGCAATTGTTGTCATTTCATTATAATACAAGCACGTTCGAATTCGAGCAGGTGCAATTGTGCATGTCAGCAATTACGCAAGCGACGCATCATCGGCGTCTCGGCCAAGCACTACCAAGTCAGCAGTTTTACTAAATATGAAAATCTCGTAATTCATGTTATCTTAACCGAATTACGAATATAAATACTGATATCTTGTACTAAGAAATTATTGTTGAATCAATAATATGATAACAAAGAAATGCTTACGCGATTGCGCTCTTTCCCGTATATAACGGACCCGAGTGCAAACACAAGACAGTTCCGACTCAAAGTACCAACCTGCACGACTGGTCCGACGAGGCGAGCGCATCGCGCCTCTGTTATTTATTACCATTTGTATTTTCTATTTCTACGCTAATAAATTATTCTTTTATACGACTACCTTTGCTTCGACTCATTTGGGTTCTAACCCTTAATCTGATAAGATCCCGATCAAAATAACGGAGTAATCTCAAACTCTCGCCATTCAGAGTAGCTAACTGAATTTCGGCGATACACCATTGGTGTCAGCGGTGGGATACCAGAGTGAGTAAAAAACGAACCTCGTTAAAAGAATTATCATCGCTGAATAGAACACCATCAAGTGAAGTCAAACCCATATTCGAAGAAGTACCGAATACGGATGCCACCTGCTTAAGTAGAATCAGGTGAAGAAGCGTCCCTTAAAGGTGAGAAGAGCCCAAAGGAACCAAGGACAAGATACGTCAAGGTTCGACGCACGATCAGAGAATCATAGAGAACGTGCCGATAGATAAGGAAATCGGACGTAGGACCAATCGAAATCACCGAGGATAAGCTGCAGCATCCTTGCAGGACGTCGCTAAACGAGAAAACGTCAAGCAGTGTTGAAGAACAACCCTGCACACGAAGTAGCAGAAGCCACCGAAGGGATCGGTGAAGAAGAGGCCCTCAAGGGTGAGATAAGGGCCCAAGGAACTAAACGTTAAAGCACAATCCTGCACACGAAGTAGCAGAAGCCACCGAAAGGATCGGTGAAGAAGAGGCTCTCAAGGGAGAGATAAGGGCCCCAGGAACTAAACGTTAAAGGACAATCCTGCACACGAAGAAGCAGAAGCCGCCGAAGGAATCGGTGAAGAAGAGGCTCTCAAGCGTGAAATAAGGGCCCAAGGAACTAAACGTTAAAGGACAATCCTGCACACGGAGTAGCAGAAGCCCCTGAAGGAATCGATGAAGAAAAGGCTCTCAAGGGTGAGATAAGGGCCCAAGGAAAAACGAGAGGAGGCAAATGAAATCTGGATATTCCAAGAACTATTTAATGAACATTGTTACAAAATTTTGAAAGATTATCAACGAGAGAAAACAATTTTTAGCTCGCCGGGGACGAGCGAGAAGAAAAGGGACTTTCTTCTTTTTGAGGGGGTAGGTACGTTGTACCCCAGATACCTCAATTACGGAATACTACGAATATTCCAAATCGCGATACGCACGTATCCCAGATTTAGCAATTGTTGTCATTTCATTATAATACACGCGCGTTCGAACTCGAGCAGGTGCAATTGTGCATGTCAGCAATTACGCAAGCGACGCATTATCGGCGTCTCGGCAGCAGTTTTACTAAATACGAAAATCTCATAATTCATGTTATCTTAACCGAATTACGAATATAAATACTGATATCTTGTACTAAGAAATTATTGTTAAATCAATAATATGATAACAAAGAAATGCTTACGCGATTGCGCTCTTTCCCGTATATAACGGACCCGAGAGCAGACACAAGACAGTTCCGACTCAAAGTACCAACCTGCACGACTGGTCCGACGAGGCGAGCGCAACGCGCCTCTGTTAATTATTACCATTTATATTTTCTATTTCTACGATAATAGATTATTCTTTTATACGACTACCTTTGGTTCGACTCATTTGGGTTTTAACCCTCAATCTGGTAAGATCCCGATCAAAATAACGGAGTAATCTCAAACTCTCGCCATTCAGAGTAGCTAACTGAATTTCGGCGATACAACAATGGTTTAACACTGGAGTAACATCCCAGGTGGTAGAATATCTCGGCCTACTTGGTTTTTCTCTAAATACACCTTTGAGAAATCGGGAAATTAATCCATCACTGTGCATATCATGACCCGAAATGAGGGAAATAGCAGAACGGAAGGTGTTTATGGTACCATGACAAACTCCACTTTTAAATTTTTGATTTAAAAAACTTACAATATCTGATGATTTAACATTAAACATATCTAACTCGTTTGTATGGACGTAGTTCCACCATGCTTTCAATGCACTCTCGTATTGTTTGAGGGTTGATGCAGCAATTGAATTTATCATAGTTTCCACTGAATCTTCATGTATACCCTTTCTCAAGAAAGCTTAGCGGATAATTTGCCTGCCACCAGAGAAAGGTGGGATGATAATGGATGAGCTTGTCTGAAAGGATAAATTATAAGAAGCTGTTTAGGTTTAAATATGATAGGTGGCGCATTGAGTAGTGACATAAAGAGGGGGTACCACGGTTGTATGGGCCACAGTAGTACTACTAACACTCCTTTTGTTTTATCATTTATGATTTTTCTGAGTGTTTTAAGAATGATAGAAAAAGGAGGGAACCCATAAAATTTTTCTTTTTGCCATGATCTTGTGAAGGCATCTACAGCTTCTGCTTCTGGATCAGGTAAGCGTGAATAATATCTGGAACATTTTTTATCCAGTCTAGTTGCAAATAAATCAATCGGGAAAGGATCAAACTCTTTTTTGATTTGTGTAAAAACTTCAGGAGCCAGTTCCAACTCTGTATCAATATTGGTATATCGAGAAGCTGCGCCTGCCTCCACATTGTTGGCCGACCGGATGTAAGCAGCTCTTATCCAAATTTTTCTCTCTTCACACCATTTCCATATTTTTTGTGAAAGTTCACCGAGATGGGGATATTGGATACCACCAGCCTTATTTATGTATGCAATGGCTGTGGTACTGTCCAATCGAAGTAATACTTCGCATTCAGATAAATCAGAGGCAAAAGGTATATACTAGTATATACAGGTATATGCAGGTATATAGAGGCATATACGGTATATACTGGTATATACAGGTATATACAGGTATAAACCGGTATAAACAGGTATATACAGGTACATACAGGTATATATAGGTATATACAAGTATATACTGGTATATACAGGTGTATAAAGGCATAAACAGTATCAATACGGTATAGTAGTTGATTTGTTGAGCGGCCGTGTAGATTGAGATATTTTTTTTAAGAGAGCCGGCTTCGATTCGGCCAATATTTCCAGATGGTAGCGGAATGATTTGTTTGCAATTTATGTTTCGATCCCGATTAGGATCCAACTACAACGAAACCAGGAATACACGAGAATTTCAGGTTAGACTTAATGACACATAACATAACCTACAAATATGTAATCAGTACAGTGCCAAATACACAACATCAATTAATTTATTATATTCTTAATACTTTGTAAACAATTTTCCGACTCTCTTCAACTCTCTTAAAAAAATATATACGGTATACACTGGTATATACTGGTATTTACGAGTATATACAGGTGTATATAGGTATATACTAGTATATACTATATACTATATATAAATGCAGTAATGCAGTAATACAGTAAAACTATATAATATATACTGTATATACTAGTTAGATAAGTTTCAAAAAGAAGCGAAATCAATCACAAAATACTTCTAAGAAGTAAAAAAAGGACGCCAACTATTAAAAATCCCAAAAATTCGAATTCAAAAAAATCACAAAAATTAAAAATTTAAAGAGAATCTTAAAAATTTGAAATTAAAAAAAAAGAAAACAAATCACACAAGCCAAGCCAAAAACTTGGTGTGCGTAAATTTTTAAAGATAAAGCTAAATTGAAAAACTTGGCGTGCAGGGTTGAGAACCAATACGCTCGGCGAGAAAAACCTAAGTCCAGCTGCTCCTACTATTTAACGAAGGAGCGAACACATGAGAGAATGAAAAAGAAAATAATTGCACAAGTGCGCTAATAAGCAACCATGAGAATAAACACGAGCGTTTACGGCCGAGTAAGCTAGTGAGTAAGGATAAGAAAAGTTCACCGAGAAAAATTTTGTACAGTTTATATTTAAATAAACGAACAATGATATTATCATTATTTCCATATCATTGCACATAATGCGTTAGTACTACGCGAGCAAACCACATATTTGATAGTAAAATATACTCGGGATAATCTGTGTTACCACTATATAATTTTCTATCGCATCTCGTGGAAATCCTGCGGCACCTCCCGGGCTTATTTTTCTCAACCCTGCACGCCAAGTTTTTTAGTTTGGCTTGGTCTTTAAAAATTTACACACGCCAAGAATATTAATATGGCGGCGGACCGCGCGATGTGAACCGAACGCACGAGAGGTCGTAAGTCTCTCGAATGTTGCCCACGAAACGAAAAACTTATCCCGATGACAAGATTTATTGTCAGTATGCCCGTACAAAATACTTAAGGAAAACCGTGCGTGTGAAATTCTCCGAATAAGTAGAATTTTGCCCGGCATAATTTGGAGAAGAAAGGAACCGCGTGGTCGCCTTTTTGCGCCCGCCATGAATACTGACGAAATTTTCATGAATATTGCTCATTCCTGAACATTTATTGAATGAAGATTAGTTCATAGGATGTAGTTTGATTTGATGGGTTATGTTAAATTTCAGATTAATTACAACTATTTTAATCATTCATCATTTTTTCAATCACATTTGAATCGTTTTGTTGGATGATTTTTTTCTAATAAATATTTCCTATGGATTGGTGCTTTTTCCAATTAAATCACGATTTTTTTTATTATTTATAATGTGTCTAAATCGAATGACAACGTTTAAATTTCTTTTGATTTTTATCTAAAAAAATTAAAATGACGTCGATTAAATATTTTTTCACAATCATTTTTATAAATTATTATGTTTTCAATGAACTGACAACAGTGAGATGGAGAATGCTCGGTAAGGTAGCGATTGTTCACAGACGACGGGATAAAACAATTAAGTGAGCCACCCGGGAATCAAACCCAGGTCTTTCGGCTTGCCAGGCAAGAGCGCTAATGACTGCGCTACGGCTACTTTTTTTCTATCTTACTCGAGTCGTCTGTTATAATGCCGGACCGTTACAAGAGCATTAAAAAAATACGTATGTATGACACTTTTTTTTAAATACACTATAGAAAAATGATTTTTTCCCCTTTATTATTGATGTCGAAAATTGAAAAATCGTAATAATTTTTACTGTCATTATGATTATTAATCTTTATCATATTAAGCTTCGATGTTGATAAAAAAAAGAATCCAGTTCAGTTTGATGTGGTTGAGATGAAAGTTCAGTTTGATGGAATGATTAAATGAATGAGTGATTGATCGAGTGATTGCGTGCGAAGGGATCGAGCAGGTGACTGAATCAGTAATATAGCGAAAGAATGAGTGATTGACTAAGTGATTTAGCGGCCGGGTAAGTGATCCAGCGATCGACAAAATGATCTACAGAGGCATCAAGTAATCGGGTGTTCGGACTAGTGAGTCATTAAATGGTTATGTGATTGAGTGATCGACTGATCTAGTGAGTTATTGAGCGATGACGTAATCAAACGAGTAAGTGAGTAAATGAATTATTGAGTGATTCATTGATTCATTCAATGCGTGAATGATTGAAAAATTGAGTCATGAACTGATTGTCTGATCCCGTAATTTAGCGATTGAGTGACCTAATTATAATTTGACCTACTTAAGGTGAAGTGAAACGTTCCCCCACTCCGGCACAACGCAGTCGGTAACTCGTGGGTAAACTCAATTTTTTTCATGGGTGCTTTGACTTTTCGAAAAAATGCAAATTTTTAGAATATGGGTATTCCAATTACGCATCTATTAAGATTTCGTGTTTTCCGAAAAACCCAAATCATCGATAAAAAGAATTTTACCCGCCGTTTCGTCCTCAGCAGGTACAATTCTTTTTATGGATAATTTGGGTTTTCGGAAAATACCGAATCCTACTAGATGCGTAATTGGAATACCCACTTCGTAAGAATTTGCGTTTTTTCGAAAAATCAAAGCACCCATGGAACAAATTTAATTTATCCACGGAGTAGGGAAACGTTCTACATCACCTTAATCGAATTTACGATAACGATTAATACTAATGATTGTTACAATTAACTGCGATAAAATTAATTTTTTTTTGTAATATTGTAATCACGATTGAATTTCATTAGATTTAATCATTTACCTTTATTAAATTTTTTTAGTGTCTAAAGTTCGTAAGGGGTTAGTCGCAGTCAAGAGGTCGAGAAAAAGCGATTCTTCAAGAACTTTTACCGGAAAGACTTTTTAATTTATTAATGTAAAAATTTATATACATATTTTTGAAACTCTTGACTTTATTTTGAAATTTTTCTTATTAGAAAATAATGATTCTCGAAGCCGCTGTAGCCGATCTCCGGGAGGTCCTCTAAAAAAAGGCGTCTTGCGATGAGCACGATATCCTTGGGTTTGATGATCAAAAATAAAAATATGCAAAAGATTTTGTTAATATAAAGTATAATGTGGTATTTAATTGAAGGAATAAGCAAAATATCTATTAACCAAATAGCGGCGTCACAAAAAAAATCGATTTTTGATAAAAAATTTGGCTGTAAAGTGTTTATGAAATAGAAAATATTTATCGGTAAAAAGAACCTTCGATTGATTACTAAAAAAATCCCCTAATAAAAAGTTGGTGAGTACCGAAATATCGAAAGTATCGATGTCATTGTCACCGTTTTATTCGGGCAATGATTAGTCGGTTGGGCTGATCACGAGTCGCGTGATGTGTTTGACAGTTGATGCGGTTAATGCGTCATATCAATCACATCAGAAAGACAAAACCGGTGAATTATGGTCGTTATAATACATCTATGAATAACGCGTACGAGAAAAAGATCATCGCTCAAAATTCGTTAATGTCGATACTCGATAGCTTTGTGGATCGGCAATTCGTGCGAAAATTCCTGATAAATTTCTAACTAGAAGTCATTTGGTTGATATATCGTAAAGACGAGAATAATATTTCGAAGTTCGAAGTATCAGGACGCTTTTCGAACCATTTTTAGAATAATTCATAAAAAATTCGCCAGATTTTTTTTAGTGATTCGCACGAATGTTAGCTGGTCGCAAGAATCGATACATTCCACAAAAATTTGACAATGTGCCAATCTCGACCGCTGATCACGAATATGCATTAATAAAATTAAAAATCCCACAAAAAACAGGCAAAATTCTTTTTTTAAGCATTTGAAGGATTAGAATGAGAAAATGAAAAATCAGAGAGAGAAAAATAAAACGGCATTGTCTTAAGTATATCGTCAAGATACAAGACGAGGTCGAGGTCGAAAGGAATTAAATAGGCGAAAACAATGTTTTCATGATCTTTGAGGTTCAGGCTAAGAGAATGAGACGTCAGGAAGAGCGACATAAAACGGCATTGTCTTTAGTATCCTGAGCGGAAATTTGATTCCGGCTGGGATCAGGAACACCTCAGGCTGGCCTTACAACAGCCCTGATCCGGCTACAAATCAGGTCCTCATGAGACTACATATCAGGCTACATGTCAGGAGAATAACGTTATTACCGGACAGGCTGGGATCAGGCTCCTCATCTGGTCCTGATCGCGCACGGCTCCTAGCCTGATCAGCCGCCTTATCCGGTCCTGATCGCGGATGGTTTCTAGTCTGATCAGGCGCTTTATCGCTTATTTATTTTATTCCACAAGAATTTTATGTGTTTATAGAGTATAGGTACAGTACGAGGAAGTCAGCAAAGGACTTTTCGTAATAGGGCTTCTCGCGAAGTTTCATTCCTCGCGGAAGAGAAGTAAATTTTCATGCTCGTGGTCGCATATATAAGCATACCATTCACATCATCCGTATGGGAGCGAGGGTCCGCCGTACTGCAACATCTCGCGGCGAGTCTCGGAACTAACACTCCCGCTCCGTCCCGGATCAGGGAAATATAATGCTCGCCACATTATTCGGACCGAAGTTTTTTTTCTGGTCCTTAGCACTACCTGATCTGCCCCTGACATGGATAATGTAAGGCTAGCCTGACCTATGTCATACCGAAATATGATCCGTCTGGGATCTGTCCGTGATCAGGCTATCCTGATCTGGCTATTCTTACTGATGCCCGATCAGATCATTATACGTTATTATAGGCTAGCCGGATCAAATTTCCGCTCAGGTTTTTTTGCCGGTCCTTAACACCACCTGATCTGTCCCTGACATGGATAATGTAAGGCTAGCCTGGCAATCTCTTTCATACCAAAATATGATCCGGCTGGGATCTGTATGTGATCAGGCTATCCTGATCAGACTATCCTTACTGATCCCTGATCAGGTCCTATCCGTTATTATAGGCTAGCCAGAACAAATTTCTGCTCGGGTTTTTTGCCGGTCCTTAGCACCACCTGATCTGTCCGTGACATGGATAATGTAAGGCTAGCCTGGCAATCGATGTCCTACCAAAATATGATCCGACTGGGATCTGTGCGTGATCAGGCTATCCTGATCAGGCTATCTTTACCTATGCCTGATCAGGTCCTTATCCGTTATTAGGCTAGCCGGATCAAATTTCTGCTCGGGATATCTCCAAGATACATACCGTATTATGTTCGGAACGAAAACGACGAGACTTTCATTTTGTCATGGAATTTTCAAATTTTCACGTCTCCCGAAATGGTTTTTGGCTAAGCACTTATCGCAAATAACATATTCAATTTTTTTTAGGTAATGCAAACCCTCCGTGACTCAAGTATGAAAGATTTTCGGCTGAAGCGCTGCAGCGCGATAGTAAAACAGCCGCGCGCGTCAGCGCGCGTATAGGACCCTAGTCCCCAAATAAAGAGTTCATGGGTAACGATATATATCGAGGATTTATCGAAATCTCGCAAGAATTGTCACCGTTTCATTCGTGCGGTAATTGGTCAGCTGGATTGACTCGAACGCGACTTCACATATCGCGATTCTTAGATGAGTTTGACATGTTGAAGCGGTTAGAGAAACGGAGCGTCATGTCAGTCACATCAGAACGACAAACTCGGTGAAATATAGTGAATGCTTATTCGTGTAGGGCATATAATTTCCGATTCAAAACGCGCATTGAACCTTGAAACGACGAAAACAAAAATTCACTCAGCTCCGCGTTCGGATCAGCCAAGGTCATTTGCAGATGAATCCGCCAAAATGGTTTTTGTCGAATGCAAGATCCGTAAGAAATTTTAATATCGCAAATGATATATTCGTGTTGCCCGAGAAATTTCCGATCCAAAATACTGGTTTTGAACTTCTCTACGACAAAAAAAATGTTGACCTCCAGCCCGGGTCAAGGATCAGCGAAAGCAGATAAGCAAATGGACAGGCTTCATGGCGTTGAAAAATCATTTTTTTATTCAAGGGAAATCGACCGCTGATCACGAATATGCATGAATAAAGCTGAAATTCCTACGAGAAATAGGCAAAAACACTGTTTTTATGCATTTGGAGGTTCAGCATAAGAAAATGAGGAATCGGAGAGAGGGAAATAAAACGGCATTGTCTTCAGTATATTTTGAAGATTCATGCTGAATTATGTTCGGAATGAAAACAACGAGATTTTTATTGTTCCGTCGATTTTTCAAAATTTTAAGCTGCTGTAAATGGTTTTTCGCACTTTTATGCATGATCCGTGAGAAATTTTAGTATCGCAAACAGCATATTCGTATTGCTCGCTAAATTTCCGTTCCAAAACACTGGTTAAAAAAAGTGAAGTGGGAGTTTTACTTGCACACCTTTCTCAGGTTTTTACAAGAGTTGAGACCCTCACATTTACGTCCCTCCCATGTTGTTGACATCGGCTGCAGGCCGTCAACACACGTGCTCCCATTCTACTTTTTCCTGCATTGTTATCGACATGAGCACGCTCGAATGCAGATAGCAAGGCCCCATGAGAGCCCACCTCCCGTACAACAGATGACGCGCTAGCCAGTGCGCGGCCGGGCGGTCACTTATCCAAGTAAAGAATACATCCAATGCTGCTTAACTCGGAAGAACCGCTGTCCGCGCGTCTACTGCTCCCGGTTCCAAAACACTGGTTTTAAACCTCTAAAGGACAAGAAAAAATTTTGACCTTCAGTCGGGGTCAAGGATCAGCAAAAGTAGATGGGCAAATGAACAGGCTTCATGGCACCGGAAAATAATTTTGTTTTCTATTTATTTTTATTCACATCTCAGGAGCTATATCGAGGGGAAATCGACAGCTGATCACGAAAATGGATTAATAAAGATGAAATTCCTACAAGAAATATGCGAAAACACTGTTTTTATGCATTTGGAGGTTCAGGCTAAGAAAAAGAGGAGTCGGAGAGAGGGAACCCTAGTATATTTATAAAACTTGTGTAAAAATTTGAGACTGATCGGTTATGCTGATTCTAAGAAATCCTGCTCAGCGACTTTTTAAAAACACTATTTTGAGAAAAATACGTTTAAAGTGTCAAAAGCACTTACACATAGTAATTACGGGTTTAGAAATATGCTTATAACTACGAAAATATTTGTCCGATTGAGATGAAATTTTCTGTGTATTGTAACGCGGTTTTTTGCCTCGTTACAAAGACTGACTAGTATGCACTCTGTCCTCGCCACGAGACCCACCTGCCAATTCCGAAAAGAGTTCGATTAGGATGGATAGGATTTTTATTAATCGCGTTGGAATCTGTAGATTTCATGTACCGTGGAGCACACCGAGATACTGGAATACCGAGAGAAAAGGAACGGCGGCAACACGAACATCCCTCACTAATTTATTACATCAAATTGCACTTCCCGGAGGCAAATGTAGGGAGAGAAACGTCGATGTTCCGTATCCCTTTCCGACGCTGGAAATATTTAATCTTCAATTACGATCATGAAGATCAGCATCGATCAAGGGCTAGGGGCGTTACAGCGACGCGAGATTTTTCGTATCGTTTCGTCTAATGCCTGCGAGACAGCGTGGCGCCAGGTACTCGCGAAAGCGTAGAAATTAAGATAGCGTGGGGGGTAAGGATAAGCTCTCGATTTTCGGGGAGAAATTGAGAAAGAGACTTTCGTGGCGGCAGCCGAGCGATAAGGACGTGTGACAGGCGAGGAGAAAAATTGTTAGGGAGAACAAAGGAGAAGAACGCTTGATAAAGATCATAGAGCAGCCATATTGGGGCAAATCTTCGAATATCATCTCCGAAAAGCCAGTGGGTCCACGTTACGTATCTGCTCTAGTGTTTGATTATATTTTGTTATTGATAAATTTGCCTTCTGCCTGTTTTGAGAATCTTTGCCTTAGAATTTTGCCTTGTAATATTCGCTGTCACGCGGTACCCTCGCGCGAAGAATCAAGAGCTCACGAGTCGTTCCGGGAATTATTTATATCATTGTTGTGCCCTCGCACTTTTCGCATTTTTGTTGTAAAATGGTCGCGGCGGAATAATCGTGTCATCCGTTAGACAAATGTATTGTTCGGAGATTAGATTTTCCTGGGTGAGTCGTGCATGAGCTCGAATTGAAGAAAGAATCTCGCATGAAATCGGCAGGTTACCGTGAAGCGGGAGTCGTGCCGTTTATTTTCGTTAAATCGTTTTTCGTCTTCATTTATGTAATTTTTGTTCGAGAATTCGGCCGAGATTCCTAGCTAGCGTGTGCGACGTGTGAACAGAGCTTAATTAAAATTAGTTTTTGAGCGAGAAATTTGGTCGCAAGAGAATTCCGGGAAAAGTAAAATATTGAATCAATTGGTAATAAAATTTAGCTCGACTCTCGCGTCACGGGAAGTAAATTTAGTTTAATTGCGATGTGTAACGTTTTTAGGCACTCACTCTATATGTAAGAAGTGACTATTAGTATTGCCTTCCAAAAACCTATCTCTTATAAAAAATAACCATACAAACTTTATACCAACATATGTTGGCATATTATACAAAAACAAAATTTTTTGGATTTTTCGTCACCTGAGCCGTCCGTCTGCACTCATAACTCAGCAACCTATGAACGGATCCGGTTCAAATTCATAGCACAGTTTGGTTTTACTATAATCTCAAAACCTTTTTTGACTCAATCCATTCAGAGAATGTTGAATATAAAATTTCCCAAAAAAACAGCCATTTTTGAACCAAAAAGTCATTTTTGGGTCCGTCCAGAGTCAGATCTCCGCAACCTGTGAACCAATGTTTTTGTAACTTATAGACTTTCTTTATAGGATCATAAAGAAGTGTCCTGTAGAGTTTGAGACTTGACAGTTCTTTGAACCATTTTGTTTTAACGGAAATAACTTTTTTCAGTTTTTCACTCATTGCACGGAGATGCGTGAACGAATTTTTTTAATTTTCACCGTGTACTTTCATTTTAATACATTTCAACTATTTCAAGAGTTTAAAATGATTAGAACAATTTTAACATCGAATTTTTAATATTTTCGTTTTATTAATTTGTAACTTTCTAACGTTTTCGCCAAACGTTAAAAAGTTTGGCGAAAAAAAACACTGATTGGACAAAAATCTTAGACATTTCTTACTATTCAATAAAATGTTATTTTTCTTTAAAATATAATGATTGATAATTAGTACACTTCTAAGTATTTAATTTTTTTTTCAAATATTATTATTACTTTTATGCAAAGAAAAAAATTATATGAAACATAACCTTATGTTCCTGAAATACACAATTTTCTTAATGAAAAAAAACATCCCCACACAATACACCACACTACACTCGATCGAATTGCACAAATTGTAACTTTAAGAAACCATATGTCATATTTTTCAACATTATAATTTAAGTAAACAATAAAATGGCCGTGATTACGATGACAGATAAAAATCATCAATAAACGAAAGCAAATGTTGGCTGCATTATCTTGAATGCTTAAGCCCGAGACACGATGACAATAATAAGAAATAAGGAATAAGAAGCAGCCAATCGCCGCGCACTTTAGAGAAACTACGCCAATCGGATGGCTGATTTTATTCCTTATTTCTTATTTTTGTCATTGTGTCTACGGCTTTATTTACACGCTTACGGGACGTATAGGGGGAATTCTGAAACGGGCGGAGTGCGCTTGAGTGCTGCATAATCTGGCGTATCCATTGGTCAAAATGAATTTCCGACGTGGCATTGTGGCGTGCGAAATTCTATTTGATCAATAGGTACGCCAGATTATGCAGCGCTCAAGCGCAGTGCGCTCGTGTCAGAATTCACCCCACGGTCGTACATACAAGTCTGGAAACTCGGCCGAATTTCGAGGGTGGGGGTACCTGGCTTATCGAAGCACGAGAAGAGTTCGTAATTTCGTCACTACTCGTCTCCGCGATTTATGCGCTTTCTGGGTATTCTCAAGCTTAACCTCGAAATCCCTGTATCAGATATTATACTCTCATACGTTGTGTTTTGCTGGTTTTGCTGCAGTTGTGATTCAAATTATATTTAATAAAAAGAAAAGATTTTTTTAATTTGACAAAAATGTCAAGACGGTGCGCTGTTCCTTATTGCAATACCGGCCGCAAAGCCGATAATGCGAAGGTGTCGGTTTTCCGGGTGCCAAATGATAATGTTTTGCGCTCGATATTCGACATGTTGTTGAATTAACTGGAAATCTCTCATGTTTTTCAGACCTGCTTGGAGTCGGAGGTTTTTGAAAATAAGCATTTGTGTTTTAGTGCGGGTTATAATAGACTACAATAATATTAAAAACAAGTGATTGAAAAGCTAGGCTATAGCGCTGTCTCTATCTCACTACCCCCACTCATCGTCATCCGTGCTTGCGCCAGAGAGAGTTCAGATCGCAGCAATCACAGTGACAAATTTAAAAACTACACATCTGGCATCAATAAGCAACGTACCCCCACCACGGGAGTTTCCAGACCTGCATGTACGACCGTGATTCACCCATATATCGGCATATAAAATGCTACTGGATATGACGCTCACATCACTCAAAACGTTCAAGACAGTAATGATAGTATGCCGGTTCTGACTCAAGATCCCTACCCCGACATTTACCGACCTTTTTCAGCCGAGACTCGAGCCACTTAGCCGAGACTCGAACCACTTAGCCGAGACACAAACCGCGTCATGGGTCATGGGCGGCTTGCGGATAGTGGGTGGCGGACCGTGAGTGGTGGGCGGTGGGTGGTGGGTGGAGGGTGGCAGGTGGGTGGTGGGTGGCAGGGGGGGTAGCATGCGTTGCGTGTATGTGCGTGCATGTGCGTGCATGTGCGTGTGTGCGGAGGGGGTCTCGGGATTTTCGATTAGATGCCCATGATTTCTTGAAGAAAGCGTTAGATGACGGCGTCATCGATGGCGTTGACCCGCACTCTCTCTCTCTCTTTCGCTCACTCGCTCGCGCTCTCTCTCTTGCACGCGCTCTCTCTCTCTCTCTCTCTCTCTCTCTCTCTCTCTCGGACGCGCTCTCTCTCTCTCGCTCGTGCTCTCTCCCTCTCGCTCTCGCTCGCTCGCGCTCTCACGCGCAGAGTGTCGAGTGTCAAATTTATGATGTATACAAATGTATACAAACAAGGTCCAACTGTTTTCGTCGCGACGCATGCGGATATTATCAACACATAGCTGCATAGACGATCATCGCAATTCACAATTAAAAATATTTTAGTCGATTCGCCGCCCGTTGCAATGGTTGATCCGCTTACCGGTAAAATGGACACGATCGTGCGAGTGTGTTACCCCGCAAAAGCAGCGTGGGAATTGACCCATAGTGACTTGAAATATATGTCGGAAGAGGTCATTTTAATGTTTCATTCGCGAAATATTTATTGGCTGTGGGATCGTTTACCGCAGCATCTACGCGAGGATAGAGAAATAATCTCATGTCTACCGTGCGTAAAACATTGGAATACGCTTGATATGCTGGAAACTCGCATAGATGGTCTCACACCACCACGACGAGATTGCGTTAAATGTTGTTGGGAGGCGAAAGAGAAGGAGGCGGAAAAGGCGAAGAAAGCGAAAACTGAAGAGGACAAAGAGGAGGAGGAGGAGGAGGAGCGGTGAGTTTTTTTTCGTCGTCCATTGCAGAGGGACTTCTTGGAATTTTTTTGTCGGCGTGCCTTTTGATATTTTGAGATAAACAATTGGGGTGACAGAGTGGTCAGGCTGAGACGTGAATTTCATCGAGAATCATATCGGCTAATTCTCATTTTTTTTTTAGAAGAAATTTCAGTCAATCCTCTGCCGTCATTGTGTATTATCCTCCGAAAGATGCGCGGGAATTGACACATAGTGACTTAAAATATGCGTCAAAAGAGATGATTTTAATATTGTATCCACGATTGATTTACTGGCTGTGGGATCGTTTACCCGAGCATTTACGCGAAGATGAGGAAATGATGTCATATCTACCGTGCGTAAAACATTGGGATGAGTTTCATTCGGAAGAAATTAAGGCGCCCTTACGACGAAATTGCGCGGGCTGTCGTCGGAAGGCGAAGGAGGAAACGGCGGAGAAGGGGGAAACTGAAGAGAGCGACAAAGGAGTGTATCCTCGAAAAAAGGTGTGGGAATTGACACATAGTGACTTAAAATATATGCCAAAACAGATCATTTTGGTATTGTATCCGCAAGATATTAACTCGCTGTGGGATCGTTTACCCGAGCATCTACGCGAAGATGAGGAAATTATCTCATATCTACGGTGCGAAAAACATTGGTATACGGTTGGACCGATGGGAGATTGCATAGATGGCCCCCCGCCCCCACGACGAGATTGCATTCAATGTTGTCGGGAGGCGAAGGAGGAGGAGGAGGAGGAGGAAGAGGAGGAGGAGGACGAGGAGGAGGAGGAGGAGGAGGAAAAGACGGAGAAAGCCGAAACTAGAGAGAGTATCGAGGACAAAGAAAAGCGTTGATTTTTCGTCGCCTGTTGCGTGGGAGGGGGAGCGGAATAATTTGGTGGTGGAGAAAATGTGCATGTCAAATCAAGCTTCATCATAGTCAGCGGTCAAATGTCATCTTATCGTCGTCAACTCAAGACGCGCCTAGAGTTGCTGATAAAAGAAATTGATCAAGTTAAAAAAGTCATTCAAACGCGATCTGATTTGAACTTTATTACATCATCGTTGGAGAATACATACATCAATCGACATGGATCTCGCAAAAATCAACAAAGTGGCAAAAATGGGAGAATTTCTGCCAATAAAAAAGTTGACGGAGCTAATTCAACAATCAGATTACCAAATATCTGATATCCACGCCGTGGAGACAAAATTCGGCAAGAGAATCGTCGTCGACGTTAGCGACGAGTTTTCCGTCTTCCTTCCGGCTAGGCTCGCAAAAGCCTTTGACGATGATCGCGACGCATTGACGAAAATGATGGATGCCGCTCATAATGGACAACTATATATGAACTACTTTGGTGGAAAGTACAACAACATTGAATTTAAACAAATGTGAGGAAAAAAATTGTGGATCAACCATGTCATCATCATCATCATCGGACTTTATCGAACCATGGCGACTGAATCATCATCATCATCACGACATCAGAGAAGCCAGCATTATCGAAAAGAAAAAAAAACGACGATTTTTGCGTTGTTATGGTGGAAAGTGAATTCTTGAACAATATACGTGAAAAACATAACAAGGACTTGAAAGTGTGGAAAAAAAAAATTATTTCAAGTTTTTTCAAAAAATTTCAAAAAAATAATCTACATTTTTCGTTAAACTAGCTATTAAGGAAAATTGTATGTATCGATTTTTTCCACGCTTCGAATAATAATAAAACAAAGAAGACACGATTTATCGTCGAAATAAAAGTTTTTCTTTATTTAAAAAATTCCTCGTTCGTACAAGGCCTCGTATACATTTAACCACTTTTTCAGCGATTTTACGTTTGCATTAGCACAATTGTACTTTGAGTCGAACGAATGCAGCGAGCAGCCCGTATTTGGTGCAATTTTTGGTAATTGTCGCAGCGATGGACAGTCCAAGGTCTCCATGTCGATAATCTTCATCGAGGGATCGATTACTTTCGACAGCCAGATTGATTTCTTCAGTCCTTTGACGTAAATTATGCGAGCACCTTCCAAGCTTGCTCGAATCTTTTTCACAGCTGCACTGTACGATATTTCGCCTGAATTCCATTTCAGTCCATGATAATTTCGTTCTAACCACGCGTTAATCGCCTTGTACTTTGCCGGTAGAGATGTCCACGGTGTCGCGGGTTTGATGTGAAGAGTCAAGGGTTCCACGTTGCGATTGACGGCAATTATTGATATTTCCTTCAGTACAAACTCATTGATGAGTCTTTTGAAGCCCTGTAGATCTACGATAAAGTCCATCTCGGCAACGACTAACCCGCATTCGTGCTCTGAATATGATTTTATAGTGATTTTTTCACGCCACCGCTCAGCGGACTATACTCGACTATACGATCATGTATGATCAAACAATATGCGGATGTTTGAGGGGGAATATTAGCTCTTGCTTCAAATTCAAGGCGCACATCGACAGGTCCGGACTTGAGTGAATCGTTCTGTTTCGAACAATCAATGATGACAAGAGGCGCGTAATTGAGAAATTCAGTCTTTTCGAGCCATGGTTCCGCCTCTTTGCCATAATATGCGTTCTGAAAGTTTGCGTACATTTCGTAGAGCATGGCATACTGGTTTTGTCCTATATTTAGATTCAAATTTCCGTACGGATAACATTGCGAATTCAAATAAAGCTTAATGTTGGCAATATTACAATGATCGAAATGGCTCGCATTCTTCTTCACACGATTTTTTTGATCTGTCTGAAAGGCGAGAATGACGTAACGCGGTTTTTCAAGCTGAGTCGATGTTTTGACGGTCCACACGTGCTTTGACGTAGCCGGAAGTATTGGACATTCATACAATTCCCACGTGCGAAAACTCATGGAGATTGGCGCGTCTTTGGCAATAAACTTCAAAAGTTGTATTCGCCGTTGATCGGAAATTGTCACGTATGGTATGAGCCATTCAACTTTTAGCAGCACCAGCTTATAATCTTCCGCAGGCGGTCGATCAACTGCATTATCTTCCGCATCCGTTTGTATAACTGCATTATCATCGCTCTTGGATCGCGAGAGAATTAATTCGTGCTTGGCATTGACGAGAATTTTTTGATAATCTTCGGCAAAACCGAGCAGCATGCTCAGCGGTATGCATATATCGAAAAAGCCCGCGGCATCGGTTATTTGTTTCGTTTCATCCACGTCGAGCCAGCCCGTATTTTCAAGCATGGAAATTTTACCAGTGCCCAACGACGCGTAACCCTTCATCCGACTCGTGAGCCCAACATTTTTATTTTGATCGATTTCTATTGCATTGAGTTCATAACGTATCTCCTCAAACAAATGGCAAATTGCATTATTTACGAGTTTAGTGGTGGTGCATGGAGCATCATTGGGTTTACTCAATTTCCCGCATATATGAAGAGAACTGTTGCTCGGTAGTAGACAGAGATCTTGATGCTGAACGGCAATACGTATTTCATCGCTGTTGTTGAACGTTGATGAGGCGTATGAGGCGATGAGGCTGGTGCGCGTGAATCTCCGAGTCTACGATAGATTCGTCAAAGATAATTGGTGTGTGAATATTCACTATTGCTTCCGCCATCTTGCACAACAAATGCAAAGCACACAGAAAAAGTAATGTTTTACAGTCCTTTGCCACGAACGTGAAGGCCGAGGCTCTTCAACAGTTGCACGTTTTGGGGTGTTAGTCCTCTGAATGTAGTTCGACGACTAATTGTCTTTACCCATGGTATCCTATTATTATTCACAGTTGACGTTGTTGTTGTTCTATTAAAGACTATACTCATTATCCGGATTTGATGTGCAATCGTATGGTTATAACCTCACCACGAAAATTGACTAAATCACCGTCTTGATCTACTATTCGAAGCTGAATATGATCTATTGTCTTTCTCGTTATTGGCAGATAAATGACGTGCGAGGGAACTTCAATGATTTTATAGCCCGGTGGTGGGAGTGGAAAAAATTCGTGAATTGTGTGGACTTTTTGCTCGTTTATATATGCACCTGCTGTGATGCTACATTCAACACGCAAGGCGTTCACTTTCAGGATGGCCACCGGAAGATCAGATTTGTGGTTTTTATTGGCTTCGAGGATGCGCCGGGTGAATCCCAATAGAGATCCAATTGAATCGTCGGGTGAAAAATTTACATCGCGATTACACACAATTTCACTCCGCAGCGTATTGTTATTGGGTTTAATTGTAATGTTTATATTCTTATTGGTCAACTCTGACTGCAAGTATGCCTCAATATCTTCAATTTCGTAGCTGCCGGTGGGTATCGTTACTAGGGATGTGCATGAGCGTTGTATGCTCGAGCGCTCGCACGCTCAGCTTGAAAAGATGCCGCTCGAGTAAGCTCGAGCGTAATATGAGCGCTCATTTGACTCAAGCGTCCATCTCGATTTACATTTTTTAGCCTATTTTGAACTTTCCAGGCATTATCCTGGTTGCATCTTTGACTTTAATAAAAATGTGCCGCGCTCATCCCGTGGGAAAAAGCGTTATGAAGAAAATGAGACGTTTCAGATCAAAATCCGTCCAGCGGTTCTTCCTGAATCATGTGCAGAGCGTTAACTCTCAAAACTAGGTTTCTCGGGAAACCGGTGCACCTTAAGGGTTCTAACTCGTCCCAAAAACTGTTCATTTGGTATCTCAAATGGTGGACGATACATCATATTTATAGGCATTCTACCAAAATTATATATGATCATTAAAAATCGCCGTATTGAGGCTGACCCGACCGCCTTAAATTAAATTTATAAATGAAATAAAATGAAATGAATTAATTAATTAAATGAATTCTTTGAATATATTTAATTAATTACGATGAACAATTTATTAATGTGAGCCCCATAGCCGATCATTTATGATTTTGGTGGAGAAATGCAATTTATTGGTTATCCTCGCATATTTATGTGCAAGGATAGTAAATATGCATTGCATAGTTTAGCAAAACAATTTTTCGCATATAAACAGAATTCTTTAGTTCTACCGATTATATAGCGTCGACCGAGCGTTAGTTCTGCTTGAGCGCTCGAACTGTCCGAGCGCTCGAACCGCTCGAGCGTTCGAACCACTCGAACCGCTCGAACCGCTCGGACCGCTCGAGCCCTCGAACCGCTCAAGCGCTCGAACCACTCGAACCGCTCGAGCGCTCAAGCCGCGTGAGTGCTCGAATCGAATGAGCGCTCATTCCTCGGCTCGAGCTTGCTTAGCGGAGACCATTGCGCTCGAGCTTGCTCGAGCGCGCTTGTGCACATCCCTAATCGTTACTATCTCATCGCCCACGTAAAATTTATCATTGCCCGCGTCTATGTTGGGAATAGAATTGAAGGTTAGCAGCTCAACGAGTCCGAGAGTATAATTTTTGTGCACGTCAAGTTCAATTGGGGGAAAATATTGCGCCTCGAGGATAGAAGATGTCCCCGATATTGTCAGGGTGAAACTATCAGCCATGTTGATCGCGCGATACTGATACTGATTTCATCACGAGGCACATTTATATAGGCTATAAATGTCTTTTCGATTAAGCTGTTTGCAGAGAAATTTAAGGCATAAATGTCCGCACACTATCGTGTCGTAATTCTGATATCGTATATAATTGTAATTAACGCTACGCACACCAAGATATCTCATGAGTTCGGATGGTGGTTGAAGATTACCGAAACTGTCAAAGTATACGACTTTGTCGCCAATCTTTGTGTATGCGACCCAATGTGTGCCCGGTCCACTACGCTCATCGAGATTAATAATCGCAGACTCACGTTTCCATGGTCCACCCTTTGGCAGATCATCTCGCATGAAAACACCGCGAAAATGGGAAATTTTCATGGATTTCGCAAACTTGAGAATATCGGCGTCGGTGAGTGCTTGGCGTGGTAGCGTTATTTTACGTTTTTTGGACCAATATGAAGACCGAGACCCTTCTTGTATGGCTTGAGATGCAAACCCCTGCCCAATGCGATGGATTCCATTGTTTTATTATGTCGCTTACTCTCGTCCAATTCACGTTTTGCGGCTTGAGCAGCATTTACAGCTTTTGCTATACTCGCTGCACCACCCGTCAGTGCTCCAGCTGCGCCAAGACCGGCAAATATTGGCACGAGGAATGTCAAGAAATCGCCAATTTTCCCCGGCACCGGAAGAATCCGCGGTGTACGCAATTTTTGTTTACCCCCTATCCCCTTTACAGCAGCACGTGCACCCTTCAAAGCTGACGAAATTATAACCTTCGGGTCACTGTTATGACTCATTGTCTTCCTCGCAGCAGCGATAATGCTTTTAAGGTTACAAATCTTCTTTTTCTTCGGCGCCCCCGCACCCATACCGAATTTTCTCTTGCCCTTCATGATAGTCGCTACACCCCAAGCACTTGCTTTTTCCGCGATACTCGCGTCTTTCGCAAAAACTCGTTTCCAAGCGCTCTCAGCCAATACTCTATCAGCCTCGCTTCTCGCCTCGAGATTTTCACGATTCTTCGGATAGGCAATATCGTGCTGTTTGCAGGCTGCGTCTAGTGGATTAATGCCCGGATCACCTCGAGCAAGACGTTTTGCTAATTTTGTGCCAGGACCGCAGTACTGATAACCGGGCAAATGCAGCTCAATGGGGAGATTATTGATGATACTGTTTACCAAACCGCTGCCACACTTTTCTTTTCCCTCTCCGCGAGTGTGCACGATCATGTCCATACAGGAGTAACTACCCGACTGACTAATGACATCTATAAAAAGCTTATTTATACTTATTGCCGAGTTAGTCGTGATCAAGATGGTGTCCAAGCAACAAGGATTACCTATAATGAATTTTGATGCATTAACGCAGAGCGAGAAGAGGGGGGCGAAACGTCACGGTCATTTATTGCCGAATAGCATTCGCGCGGTATTCTGCGGACCGTCAAATTGCGGCAAAACTAATGCATTATTGAGTCTCATTACTCATCCAAATGACGTGAGATTCGAAATTGTTTATGTATACTCAAAGTCGTTGAAGCAGCCAAAGTACAAGCTGCTCGAACGTTTGCTCAAGCCAGTGCCCGATATCGAATATTTTCCCTTCAACGAGCACGAACAAGTGATTACACCGAGTGATGCACGCCCAAACTCAATATTCATCTTTGACGATGTAGCGTGCGAAAAACAGGACAATATTCGAGCCTTTTTCGCCATGGGCAGACATCAAAATGTCGATTGTTTTTATCTTTGTCAAACATACGCACGTATTCCCGAGCATCTAATCCGAGATAATACAAATTTCGTTGTTCTCTTCAAGCAGGATGAAATGAATCTCCGGCATGTGTACAGCGATCATGTGAATACTGACATGCCGTATGAGAAATTTAAAAATTTGTGCTCGGAATGTTGGCGCGCCGGCAAGTATGCATTTATCATGATTGACAAGGATAGTGAAATTAATGAGGGTCGATATAGGCGAGGTTTTGACAATTTTCTCAGCACAGAGTGATAAATAATGTATCGTATGATGATGGCGGCACAGTAGCATCGTTGACCCAGCACCGACAACATGAAAGTGCTCGAGGAAAAAGACGTTTTGCGCGAGATTGTGCGAGCGAGCGACGCTATACGGCGAAAACATCGTATGATAAAGCTGGGCAGAGACAATGCTGAGCGCGCGATGCAGGATGTTTTCCAGCCGATAGTGCAGCCATTGGAGAAGCTGCTAAATGTATCACGCAAAAGATCCCCCATCAAGCGGGAAATCAAACGAGAAAAAACTGAAAATAACGTGAAACATGAGGAGGAGGAGAAAGAGGAGGAGGAGGACGAGGACGAGGAGCGGGAAGAGGACAACGATGATGAAGAGGAGGAGGAGGAGGAGGTGGAAAAGGAGACAAAAGAAGATGAAGAAGAAGAGGAGGAGGAGGAGGAGGAGAATGAAAATGTAGCATCTGGAGAAAATGAGCGCAGCATGAAGGAACAATCGGATGATTTTGATGAATCCTTCCGGTCGGCAGAGGGAGACGCAATGTCCAGCAACGCCGATGAATTAATCAATGAGTATCTTTCGTTATTGCGCTCGAATAGAAAAACAAGCCTCGATGTCGCGTACGGTGTGAGAAACCTCGCCAATGACAAGCTAATGATTGGCGATTCGCCGATAGATTTTTCCTCATCCTCCGGAATTCGCGTGAGAGAAAAATTATGCAAAAACCGTTGGATTAGTCGAGCTATTATTCAAAAAACAGCCTGTTGATTTTACCACGGATGATTTGCGGACGTATGAAAAAATTATCACCGAGACAAATGCTCATCGGAAATATTACAAAGCCGCGGGCGCAATACGTGTGGATAATAGCACTAAATTGAAAAATTACATATCCAAGATATCCGCCCGCTCAGTACACAGCGGCAAAGGTATGCCGAAATACAAGATTGCGCGAAAAAAACCGGCAAAATTCGATTATGTTTATTGGGATGATCCTAATGAGCTTGTCGATCGTCTACGTTTACTTTTATCATCTCAGGCTGCCGGAAATTTATCACACTCCAATGAAATTATATCGATAATCGAGGAGTTGCTTGAGGCCAAAATCATTTATTAATCCGTTGTGTGTTAATGTTCCGCACATTCGCAACATGAGCGTTGACGTGTTTGGACGACAATTGAATAAGAGCGTGCTTGGAAACGGTCGTGGTCCTCCTGGTAGACCGGGTATTGGATTTAAGACTACCGCCAGCGGTGATTACGATTTAGAGGGAAAACGACTGTGCAACGTTGCCGACCCCGAAGCGTCAAATGATGTCGCCACGTTAAATGCGTTGCATAAAAAATCATACAGCGACATTAAATTTCTGCGTAAAGAGATAAAAGAGAGTTATTCATTGCTGGTGCAAGGACTTGACGCTAGCATACAAATTATTGCGAAAACTCTCAATGCAAATGTGCAGACCGTACAAGATTTGGCGACTCGAACCACACATCTAGTCTCGCAACACGATACTCGATTACACGCTCTGGAGAGGAAAAAATGAGTGAGGTGGAGAGAGATGCAGTGGTAGGGGAACTACATAAACCCGCTCGACGAAATTATCCACGTCGCCATGTGGATATACGCGGTCTGGATGAAACCTGGCAAGCCGATTTGGTGGATATGACAGCGTACGCGAAGGAAAACTCTGGACACAAGTTCCTCCTCACCTGCATCGATATATTCTCCAAATATGCATGGGCCGTTCCGATGAAAAGCAAGAACGGCAAGGATACGATGAACGCTATGAAATCTATTCTCAGCGAGGGGCGTGTGCCAATGAAACTTCACGTTGATCGCGGCAAAGCATTCTATAATTCAGATTTTGAATCTCTCATGCAGCAACATAATATTCATATGTACTCGACATACAGCAATTTGAAGGCATCTATTTACGAACGATTCAATGGCACATTGAAAAATAAAATGTGGATGCAGTTCAGCTTACGTGGCAAGTATAAATGGATCGATATTCTCGATAGTTTGCTCACTGACTATAATAATTTCACGCATCACACTATTCGCATGAAACCGAAAAATGTTAATGCCGGCAATGAAAAGCAACTACTTCAGCGTGTATTCAAAAAGAGATGCGAACTATTGAGAAGGAAAAAATTCAAAATTGGCGACAAAGTGCGAATAAGCAAGTTTAAAAATGTTTTTGCGAAGGGTTATACCCCAAATTGGACGACGGAAATATTTACCATTAGCCGAGTGAACAATACCAATCCCACGACGTATAATATTGAAGATTATCAGAACGGGCCCATCGCCGGTGGATTTTACGAACAAGAATTATTGAAAGTTAAATATCCAGATATTTATTTGATTGAAAAAGTTCTACGAAAGCGCGGTGATGAAATTTTTGTAAAATGGTTGGGATTTAATGATACCCACAACACATGGATCAATAAAGCTGATTTGTGAAATTAAGACTTTGGATTATTATTATTTTTTTTTGCTTCTGAGGAACGCTTTTTCGCGATAGGAAGGATTTCGAAATGATTATCATCGATGATTTTCATTTATATTTCGATTTTTATTGAAAAATTATGTGGTAAATATATTTGTAAACGTATCTTCTCAATTCTTTGTCTTATAATGAAAAACACACATGGTTGGGAGATCAAATAGGAGAATACAATTTTTCCCTCGAATTCGTAGATTTATAAAATATTTTTCATAATACATCGTATCAAATACAATTGTTAATACATATTATTATATTTTCAACATAATTCTCAAGCATTATTACATTTACAGTTTTTTTGTTCTCAACTTTTTTAAATGTTTTTTCGAGTTTTTTTTTCTCTTTCCCGAATTCGTAGATTTTCATATATATATATATATATATATATATATATATATTTTTTCAAAATCAGACGCATAAAAAATAATTCTTAAACATTATTACAATAACACTTCTTTGTTACATCCATTTTCATTGTTTTCGAGTTTCGTTTTTTCACATCATTCATCCATACGTTCGATAGCGTCATAACCCCATGGCAGGGTATCAGTGGAATTCTGAAGCAAAATTCTTTTATTGTCATTCCAGCTAAGAGCTAATTTAGTCTGCGCAACAGTTTCGACGACATGTTTCCGACTACGAATTAAGTGCTGAGTTTTGCTTACGTTTGCATGGTGGAATAGACACTCTTTATAGTCGTTAAATGTAATCGATCTCAACGTTGCCGCTCGAATGCCTTTGGCTTTTTTCTTCTCTATTTCTTTTCCATCATCTGAGACTTTGAAGGCGTATAATTTGGCCCGCAACCCCACAAATTCCTCCATTTTTTTTCCCTTGTTCTCATCCTTCATCAGTCGCAATACTTTTTTATTAGCTAATAATATACCGTAGGGATTGTCTGGCGCATAATCGGATGTATCGAATTTGTCAAAATCCTTCTTCATGTCGCTGTATATGTCGGGAGTTGTGATTTGATAAATGAGACTATCTGTATCGGTGTAAAGTAGTTTGAGCTGATCGAAATTTTTCTTGTTCATGTAATTATAATGAAAGTCGTAAATGAGGATTTTCGACATGTCGAGAATTGAAAATCCTACATATATTGGTTTGCCAAATTTTACTTTAGCTCGATTCAATTCAATGATGACCATGTCATGATCGAAAACCGTGCAACTCTCAAATGTCGCCCTTGCGATTAAAGCCCTTGCACCAAAAGGTCCACCCCATTTTGTCACAAGCTTAACATCCCGATATCGCCTAACGTTTTCCATTGTCTTACCGAAAACTGCATGATTCATGAGTTTGAAAAAGTTTTTCTCAAATTCATTTTTCGCTTTTTCACGCAGTTCGGTGTTTATGTCGATATACTTTTTAAGCCATGCTTTTTGCCGGAATTTTAAAGTTCGATGAATTTTCGTTATACGAAGACCGAGGGTTAGAGCTTGTTTCAAATTTCGAAAATGTATGACGTATCTCTGTTTTGGTAATAATGTCGTCATAAGTTTTGAAAAAGTGGTTAAATGTATACGAGGCCTTGTACGAACGAGGAATTTTTTAAATAAAGAAAAACTTTTAATTCGTCGATAAATCGTGTCTTCTTTATTTTATTATTATTCGAAGTGTGGAAAAAATCGATACATACAATTTTCCAACATAGCTAGTTTAACGAAGAATGTAGATTATTTTTTTGAAATTTTTTGAAAAAACTTGAAATAATTTTTTTTTCCACACTTTTAAGTCCTTGTTATGTTTTTCACGTATATTGTTCAAGAATTCACTTTCCACCATAACAACGCAAAAATCGTCGTTTTTTTTCTTTTCGATAATGCTGGCTTCTCTGATGTCGTGATGATGATGATGATTCAGTCGCCATGGTTTGATAAAGTCCGATAATGATGATGATGACATGGTTGATCCACAATTTTTTTCCTCACATTTGTTTAAATTCAATGCTGTTGTACTTTCCACCAAAGTAGTTCATATATAGTTGTCCATTATGAGCGGCATCCATCATTTTCGTCAATGCGTCGCGATCATCGTCAAAGGCTTTTGCGAGCCTAGCCGGAAGGAAGACGGAAAACTCGTCGCTAACGTCGACGACGATTCTCTTGCCGAATTTTGTCTCCACGGCGCGGATATCAGATATTTGGTAATCTGATTGTTGAATTAGCTCCGTCAACTTTTTTATTGGCAGAAATTCTCCCATTTTTGCCACTTTGTTGATTTTTGCGAGATCCATGTCGATTGATGTATGTATTCTCCAATGATGATGTAATAAAGTTCAAATCAGATCGCGTTCGAATGACTTTTTCAACTTGATCAATTTCTTTTATCAGCAACTCTAGGCGCATCTTGAGTTCACGACGTTGAGATGACATTTGACCGCTGACTATGATGAAGCTTGATTTGACATGCACATTTTCTCCACCACCAAATTATTCCGCTCCCCCTCCCACGCAACAGGCGACGAAAAATCAACGCTTTTCTTTGTCCTCGATACTCTCTCTAGTTTCGGCTTTCTCCGTCTTTTCCTCCTCCTCCTCCTCCTCGTCCTCCTCCTTCTCTTCCTCCTCCTCGACCTCCTCTTTCGCCTCCCGACAACATTGAATGCAATCTCGTCGTGGGGGCGGGGGGCCATCTATGCAATCTCCCGTCGGTCCAACCGTATACCAATGTTTTTCGCACCGTAGATATGAGATAATTTCCTTATCTTCGCGTAGATGCTCGGTTAAACGATCCCACAGCGAGTTAATATCTTGCGGATACAATACCAAAATGATCTGTTTTGGCATATATTTTAAGTCACTATGTGTCAATTCCCACACCTTTTTTCGAGGATACACTCCTTTGTCGCTCTCTTCAGTTTCCCCCTTCTCCGCCGTTTCCTCCTTCGCCTTCCGACGACAGCCCGCGCAATTTCGTCGTAAGGGCGCCTTAATTTCTTCCGAATGAAACTCATCCCAATGTTTTACGCACGGTAGATATGACATCATTTCCTCATCTTCGCGTAAATGCTCGGGTAAACGATCCCACAGCCAGTAAATCAATCGTGGATACAATATCAAAATCATCTCTTTTGACGCATATTTTAAGTCACTATGTGTCAATTCCCGCGCATCTTTCGGAGGATAATACACTCGCCCACTTGAATCCATTTTAACAGCAAGCAACACACATACACAATGACGGCAGAGGATTGACTGAAATTTCTTCTAAAAAAAAAATGAGAATTAGCCGATATGATTCTCGATGAAATTCACGTCTCAGCCTGATCACTCTGTCACCCCAATTGTTTATCTCAAAATATCAAAAGGCACGCCGACAAAAAAATTCCAAGAAGTCCGTCTGCAATGGACGACGAAAAAAAACTCAACGCTCCTTCTCCTCCTCCTCCTCCTCTTTGTCCTCTTCAGTTTTCGCTTTCTTCGCCTTTTCCGCCTCCTTCTCTTTCGCCTCCCAACAACATTTAACGCAATCTCGTCGTGGTGGTGTGGGACCATCTATGCGAGTTTCCAGCATATCAAGCGTATTCCAATGTTTTACGCACGGTAGACATGAGATTATTTCTCTATCCTCGCGTAGATGCTGCGGTAAACGATCCCACAGCCAATAAATATTTCGCGAATAAAACATTAAAATGACCTCTTTCGACATATATTTCAAGTCACTATGTGTCAATTCCCCCGCTGCTTTTGCGGGGTAACACACTCGCACGCTCGTGTCCATTTTACCGGTAAGCGGATCAACCATTGCAACGGGCGGCGAATCGACTAAAATATTTTTAATTGTGAATTGCGATGATCGTCTATGCAGCTATGTGTTGATAATATCCGCATGCATCGCGACGAAAAAAGTTGGACCTTGTTTGTATACATTTGTATACATCATAAATTTGACACTCGACACTCTGCGCGTGAGAGCGCGCGCGAGCGAGAGCGAGAGAGAGAGCGCGAGCGAGCGAAAGAGAGAGAGAGAGAGAGAGAGAGAGAGAGAGAGCACGCGTGCGGGTCAACGCCATCGACGACGCCGTCATCTAACGCTTTCTTCAAAAAATCACGGGCATCTAATCGAAAATCCCAAGACTCCCCCCCCTGCCGCCCACCACCCATCCGCCACCCACCACCCACCTGCCACCCGCCACCCACCGTCCGCCACCCACCATCCGCAAGCCGCCCATGACTCACGACGCGGTTCGTGTCTCGGCTAAGTGGTTCGAGTCTCGGCTAAGTGGCTCGAGTCGCGGTTAAAAAAGGTCGGTAAATGTCGAGGTAGGGATCTTGAGTCAGAACCGGCATACTATCATTACTCAAGACGAATGCAGCCTATGCTATCTCACTGCCACGCACCGCGCCACACACATGATCAAATCTACTCAATTCTCGCTATTACAATTGTCGACAAAAATATGGAAAAAAAATGTTAATGCCTTTTTGGCTGTTTCAAGCTGAAAAATTGGATTTTCTTTCTATGGGACCTCTTCGATCAAAAAAAAAAAAAAAAATTCTACGTAAACAAACAAAATTTTAAAGATTTTACTGAAAATGGGATTCAAATAACTTCCCAATCAAAACATTTAAATGATATGATTGTTTAGATACTTTTAGATCATATTGATTATGTTCAAATCTGTCTTTTTAATTATGATTAATAGAATTTATACGACCACTCGATGTTCACAATGAATCAAAGAGTTTAAATAACGGTGTGGGTGCCAACTAATATAATTTTTAAAATTCGGTCTTTGACTTTATGACTCATTGAGAATGAAAAATGTGACTCAATATTATCGAAAACAATGTTCAACAACAAAAAAACAATATAGTATTTACATACCGAATAAATGAAGATAATGGTCAAGAATATGGAGCGCAAAGCGCCCCAACAAAACGTAAAGGGGGGTTGGGGGGGCAGATCTCCCTAACAAAACGTGAGCGCTCCACGCGACGCAACATTGTCGTGCGGAGCGCGGGGGGGTTTGGGGGGTGGAGCCCCCCAACAAGTACGCGAAGCGTACTTGTTCTCTTTTTCTTTTGGTGCAAGTTTGGACGATACGCGTGTCGTATCGTCAAGGCCACACGACCGCTCGAGTAGATGGGCAATGATAGTTCTGGATACGAAATCGCTACTGCGCACGCGCAGCGAAAGGGGTGGGGCTCGCGCAGGACCAGGGGTAGGGGTAATACGGGTCAGCTCTTGAATGTTCTCGAATGTTCTAGAATGCGCAATATCTGCGCAGTTCGCAGATATTGCGCAATTCTTGGAAATATCTCTGTCTCTTTCTAATATCATATTACAATAACTATCGAAGTGCTTCGAGGAATATAGGGGGTGGGGATCTATGATATAAAAAATCGACATTTCAGTTTACTCCATCATCACAGTGGGGCCAAATCCCAAAAAGCTGGCCAAAAGTCAAAAGATAAAGTTTAAGTTTCGGTAATTTTTAGTCGTAAGTTAGGTGGGGGAAGAGTCCGAAGGTCAAATTCTTGGCATCAGCGGGCCCTAGCCCTTATACCTGCTTTTGTACGGCAGTTGGAAGGGGGCCCTCGAGCGAGCTCGACGCGTCGTGCAGTAAATGACCATTTCAACGCTGTATTGAACAGGACGCCAAAACTTTACAATATATCCGATTCGAATTTTTTCGAATGGAATCAACAGCTGAAAGTGAATAGAAAATCATTGTGTAACTGAAAATTGATAATAATAGTTCATGCGATAATAATAAATGAATCATTTGTACGAAAATTCACGGAAAATTACAAGTGAAAATTCTAAAAACGTAGAGAAAAGTTGATAAGTTCCACAGTGTTCCACGAGCTGACCTATCACATGTTGTAGATGGATGTATTATTGGATGGAAAACATCGAAAATGGCTGCGCTTAGCTGCGCGCGTGTCATTGCTGCGAGTTTTTGCAATATAAAACATAGTTTTCTGAATTTCGTACATTAACGACGCGGAATGTCTTTCTTGAATTGAATCTTTTTCTTGAATTTTATTGCGGTCTTCATTGTACACTGAAATACATTGGCACCCATCCAAGCAGCCTGTCGCGGTCGGTCGAGTTGAAGAGCGCTATATCTATATATGAGGGATTCTCTGTCACCTCAGCCACTTTTTTTCGACCATCTCAGATGTGCCCCATAATTGGTTATATTAAAGTGCTACTAATTTGTGAATTTCTTCACATTTTTAAATTAAAAATTTTACAAATCGCCGTTTTCTTTCCAAATGAATATATCTCGGAAATTTGAAGTAATTGAAAAAAAATGTCTGCACATAAAAGTTGTAGTTTTGTGTTAGCATTCGAGCGGAATATTTGAAATAGTTTTTACGTTCCGGTAACGCTGATTTTTTACCAAAAAACAGAATGATTGTTTTTTTATTAAAAAACGGCCACTTTTTTTGACTGAAAAAATTAGTCTTTCAGTATATCTGACGATATCGCGAAAAGATCACTAGAGTGACACGAATCGAGGTTCTAGGGTAAAAAAATGAAACCACACAAATTAATTTTTTTTCCTACCGAAACCTGTGGCTGAGTTGACAGAGAATCCCTCATATGCCTCTTAGTTATATGGTCAAGCCCCAGAGGGGAGAGAATATCAGAGAGTTTAATGTATTGAGTTCTATGGACCGTAATTCCTTTTTATGCATATTTTATTTTTATTTTCAAATAATATTTAAAAATAAATAATAGAAACGAGGTTGAATATGGAATTATCCATCTATATAGATATTATATTTTTCAATTTTAGAATTAGTCGCTGATGAACGTGGAGGATGTGGCTTAACAAGGAAGGAAATTTTTTCGATCACGAAAGGTCACCTGAGTGGAGAAGTGCCTGAAACGTATGCAATAATCGAAAATTTTGTGTCCACAAAATTGCAACGCCCCTTCGCTCTATCAGACAATGCAAAAACTGCCCTCCGCAAGTTGTTGCACCTTTTGCATAAAAAGTGGCAGCACGCATCAAGGCATGAAGAGAGATTTCTGCAACAATAGTCTGAGTGGTTGAGCTATAAAAGTGATTTATGTCAAATGCGCTGTTTTGTTTTTATTTCACATTTTAACTTCGGATTCGTAATCAACGCCTCCGAAAACCCCCGAGTACTGACTTTCGGCCGAATTTATGACGCTTTCGACTATTTTTCAGCTTTTTGGGACTTTAAATCAGCCATTTTGTTTTTATTTCAAATTTTGACTGCGGATTCATAATCAGCGACCCCGAAAACCTCCGAGTACTGACTTTCAGCTGGATTTATGACGCTTTCGACTTTTTGCGAGCTTTTTGAGACTTCACATCCGCCATTTTGTTATTATTTCAAATTTTGACTTCGGACTCGTAATCAGCGACCCTAAAAACCCCCGAGTACTGACTTTCAGCCGAATTTGTAACGTTTTCGACTTTTGGCCAGCTTTTTGGGATTTGGCCCCACTGTGCATCAGTCGAAATCCAACGATCGTATGAATAAGCAGCGAGAATTACAATTACGCATCGAGTTGTTATTGCAACAAATTCACGAAGTGAAAAATCTGATTCGATCGAAGAGTGATATTGACTGTCTCTCAAAAGTCTTATGTTGTCTCCAATTGCAACATCAAGAAAATGGATTTGACAAAAATCAACAAAATTGGCCGTCTCGATGATTTCCTGCCACGAAGTGAAAAGTGTTACCACCATGTGCGGTCCTCGAATCACCGCGGTGCTCAATGACGAATTTTCGGTATTTTTGCCTGGAAGGATTATCAAATTATTGCAAAACGAGAAGCAACAATTTGAACAGATGTGCCAAGCTGCCCTGGAAAATCATATTTTCATGCGCTACATTGGTGGAAAATACAACTAATGCGAATTTTCTCATGTGTAAATGCATAATGGAAACATTCAGAAAAATGTATTTTTGTATTGTAGAAAGTTCAGAAAAAATATTTTCGATAAAAATAAAAGATTTTTAAACCGCTAATTCTATTTTCACATTTCATTACCGACGGCTTTTATCGGCGTATTTTCATCTTTGTTCGGTCGGGGGTAGGAATTTCAAGGACTTTTTATTTACCACAAGATTTTCTATGGGGGAGCTGCGCAGTTTCGAATATTATGCATGCGGCTTCTAGCTGGAATAAGAATTTCAAGGACTTTTTGTTTACCATGAGCAAAATTACGTCGTTGCGCATCCGTAATAATCTGATCGCCCTGCTCGATCGTCATTTTGTTAGTTTCTTCGAAACGATTGAGCGCCTTCATCATCATCGGTAACACCATACCCGTCAATGATTCCCTCAGACTCGCGAATGTCGGTCTCTCGCTTGGCTCGCGTGACCAACAGCACAACATCAATTGATACGAGCTCGTGCAATCTCTTATTCTCGAATGTTCTAGAAGGGGGTGGGGGGGGGGAACTGTGGCGTCATTCAATTGCGCAGAAAAAAGTGCTTCGGGACATATGGGGCTGGGGAAAGGGGATTGGAATTTCAAGGACGTCCTGTTTACCACGAGATTTTCTATGGGGGAGCTGCGCAGCTTGCAGAATTACGTCGTTGCGCATCCGTTTGGAATCTTCCAGAAGGTTCGGCGCTTCCATGTAAAGGGAGAGGGGGAAATTTAACGCGAAATGGCAGCTTGAATAATTTTCGCATAAAAACAGACTGCACCCACCATTTCCACTCAGTTTATCTTCAACGTTCGAGCATCGCTAAACGTTTAGCAATAAAAAAGACATTACGATGGAAATCATTTTGGATGTGCAAGGTTTCAAAAAGCCTGTAAATGAATTTGTTTTCAAGGAGCTAGCAGCGATTAGATTTACCCGTAATGAAGAAAAATGCCCACAGGTAATGCGTCTACCGTTCGAACCTCCTTTTGAATGGAATATTTTACCCGCTAAATATAAGAGCGAGAACTTGTGGTGTGAACGAAATTATTATAGTATCCCATGGAATAGCGGCGATATACCGTATGATGAACTGCAAGAAATGCTCGATTTTATAGTGAAAGATGCCGAATGTGTTTACGTAAAAGGGCTGGAAAGAAGCGTTGGATTGAGGGAATTATAGGGAATTCTATACCAATCAAAAACTTGGAGGATTTAGGATGCCCTACATTACGAGAATTGGAGGTATCAAAATGTTGGTACAACCATAAGTATCATCAAGGCGTATCTAACTACCATTGCACCTTTGAAAATGTGCTACGTTTGCAACGATGGTATTTGAAAAACTGCATAAAAACTCAATCTTGATCGAACAAATAAAGCAAAATTATTTTTGAAAATGACAACGCCCCAATGAGAATATTCTAGAAAATGGTGGGGGTAATTCCTATAAAACAGACTTCATGCGCCATTTTTCATTCAGTCTGACTGCGACAACGAGGCAGAATATCAAGTAATAAAAAAAAGTTCATCATGAATGGATTAATGCCCGACGAAGTGAAACGTTTGTGTTGTCTTCCACCATATCGTTACGACTACGACGATGTCATAGTGAAGCATTTCGGGGATCATCCACCAGATACAGCCTACGATTTCCTCCGAGATCTACTCGATTTTCTAAGGAATTTGGAAAAAGTCCGACGTGGACGAGAATCACATGAAGAATCGAAACCTTGTGCAAAGTGTACATATATGCGACAAACAATTGACATTATTGATAAGCACGTTAAAAATTTGTCATTAAATGATACTGATTTTACGGCAGAAATATCTCGGCTAAAACGCAAAATGAAGTCGCAGAAATATGCATATCTCGATGATGAATTCATAAATGATGTTATAGCTTCTGCTGAACAGTTACATGATCGCATGAAGAACTTAAAAGAATGTATGGAAATTATAACGATGAAATAAATAAACACCATTTCACGTCAAATATGGTTTTTTTATTTCAAAAAACCTTACCTCATCTTACATTAAATTTTACATCAATTTCTTAACATTACCACTAATTGGATTATATTCGACGATTCTATCATGCAATATCAAGCAGTATGCTGATGTTTGAGCTGGAAACGGATTAGCTGCCTCGAATTCCAAATGAATATCGACCGGACCCGATTTCAGGTACTCGTTTTGTTTCGAACAATCGATGACAATGAGTGGGGCATATTTCAGAAAATCTGCTTTACTCAACAATGTTTCAGGTTCTTTTTCATAATACGAGGCTTGGGAATTGGCGTACATATCATACAGAAGAGCATACTGATTACGACCAATATCAAGATTCAAATTTCCATAAGGGTAACACTGAGAATTTAGAAAGAGGTTAATATCGCGTATATTACAGTGATTAAAATGACTCGCATTTTTCGTTGCGCTACTTTTTCTCGCAGTCTGAAAACACACTATAACGTTTCGGGGCTTTTCTAGTTGCGTCGATGTTTTGACAACCCACACGTGTTTCGAAGTAGCTGGTAGCAGTGGATACTCGTACAATTCCCACGTACGAAAACTCATAGCAATCGATGGATCTTTGCCGATAAAGTTGAATAATTGAATTTTTCGTTGATCCGACACTTCAATGTACGGTACCAGCCATTCAATTTTCATCAAGGAAATCTTGAATTGCTCTGCAGCGAGACGCTCGGCTGGAGGAGCTTGCACGATAGCATTCGTATAATTGTTTGCTCTCGTGAGAATTAATTCATGTTTTGTATTGACGATAATCCGATGATAATCCTCGGCGAATCCCAGGATAAAACTCATCGGTATTGATAAATCAAAGTAGCCATTCTCATCGGTGAATTCAGTCTCATCATTGATTTTACTTGTCCAACCAGCGTTTTCCATAAGAGTCATTTGCCCAGAGCTCTGGGATACATTATTTTTCATCAGTGTTGACAGACCAACTTTTTTGCTACGACCAATCTCAATGGCGTTCAACTCGTAGCGTATGTCTTCAAATAAATGACAGATGACGTTTTTAATTAATTCTGTGCTTGCAGCTGGAATTTCATCGGCTTTAGAGAATTCGCCATATACATGCAGTGAACTTTTGCATGGTAGTAAACACAAGTCCTGATGTTGAACGGCAATTCGAATTTCATCATTATTGTTGAATGTAGATGATGCAAATGGTTGATGCGCATGAGTTTCATAGTGCGCGATGGACTTATCGAATAAAATTGATTTTTGTATCGCTAGGATTTCTTCCATGGTATCCAACAGACAATCCAAAGACAGCAGACGCGAAATTTACTCTTTATTTTCCACTTCTTCTTCCGCGAGGTATTACTTTCAACCCCAATTTCTTCAATAGTTGAATGTTTTGACGTGTTAGCGTCTTGAGAGGTAGACGACAACTGATTAGTCCACCACATGTTGATTCACTCTTATAGCTTCGTTTAACATTCGTGTCAAACACTATCCCCATTATGATGACTTTACGTGTAATCTTATTGTTATTATTTCTCCTCGGAAATTCACCAATCTTCCGTCTTGATCGACGAGCTTAACTTGAAGATGATCTATTGACTGAGTGGTGATCGAAAGGTAAATGACGTGTGACGGCACTTCAATGATCTTATATCCTGGTGGAACAACTGGAAAAAATTCGTGAATAGTGTGCCCTCGTTGCTCATTAATGTAAGCTCCCCCGGTAATGTTGCATTCGATTCGAAGAGAATTTATCTTGAGAATGGCCACCGGTAAATCAGAATCATGATATCTATTGGCTTCCAAAAAGCGCGCAGTAAATCCAAGCAGACGTCCAATTGAATCATCTGGTGTGAAATTCACTCGATGATTACACTTTATTTCACTACGCAAAGTATTATTGTTTGGCTTTAAACTGATGGAAATATTTTTGGGAAAAAGCACACTCTGTAAAAATCTCTCAATGTTTTCTATTTCATAACTTCCTGTGGGCACAGTAATTATTTCCTCGCCCACGTAAAATTTATTATTTCCCACATCGATATTGGGAATCAAATTGAAGGTGAGTAATTCCACGAGCCCGAGAGTATAATTTGTGAATGGCGATAATTCAATAGGTGGAAAATAGTGGGCCCTTAGAATAGAGCTCGTTCCCGAAAGAGTCAACGTAAAAGAATCACTCATGACTGCTGGCGCGCAACTGATACTTTTATCACCGTGAGAAACATTTTTATAGTTCCTCATCAAGGAATTGGAGGCATAAATGCCCACATATAACTGTGTCATAGTTTTGATATTGTTCATGGTTGTACATTACAATGCTATCATCACCGAAATATTTCATGAGTTCTTGAGGTGGCTGTAAATTACCAAAACTGTCAAAGTAAATACCTCGATCGTTTTTCTTTTTATATGCAACCCAATGTGTGCCTGGACCATCTTTATCATCCAAATTCACGATAGCTGATTCGTATTTTTGAGGTCCATGCTTGGGCAACGCATTTCCCATGTAAACTCCACGAAAACACGGTATTTTCATGGCTTCGGCAAATTTTAACAGATCCGTATCGGTGAGTGCTCGGTGTGGTAGCTTTACGAGTTTTTTGCCAAGTAGGGCCTCAAGTGGAGACCCATTCCTTTTTTGTAGGGTTTCAGATAAAGTCCTTTGCCCAGAGAGATAGCCTCCATTGTCGCATTATGTCGTTTACTTTCTTCCAATTGGCGTTTTGCAGCGCCTGCATCATTTACGGCTTTCACTATACCTGCTGCGCCACCAACGAGAGCCCCAGTGGCACTCAACGCAGCGAGAATGGGCACGAGAAATGGCAAAATACCGCCAACTTTTGTGGGTACAGGTAGAATTCGGGGAGATTGAACTTTGCTTCTCCGACCTGCCTTTTTCACAGCATCACGAGCAGCTTTCAGTGCTTATTTAATTGGATGCAAACCTCCTCGATGCATGGATTTTTTAGCCGCTTTAACTATCTGTCTCAGCGTTATTTTGCGCTGATTTTTCCGTTTTACACCCATACCAAGTTTCACCTTTGCTTTCATTGTATTGGCAATACCAAAAGCCGTTGCTTTTTCACCAAGACTCGCGTCTTTTGCGAAAACACGATGCCAAGCCTTCTCTTCGAGTACTCTGTCTGCTTCGTGACGAGGAGTGAGGTTTTTCCGATTCTTTGAGTATGCGATGTCGTGTTCTTTGCACGCACTATCGAGCGGATTTACGCCTGGATCTCCTCGTGCAAGTCTCTGTGTTAATTTCGTACCAGGACCACAGTACTGATAACCAGGTACATGCAGCTCGAAAGAGAGTTTACTGATCAGATCGTTCACAAATACTTTCCGCGTTTCTTCGTGCGTTCACGAACAATCATGACCGTGAAATGTTTTCGACTGAGAAGATTCCGTTTGCGTCTATCCTATTTATACTTTTTTCTTGTCGCTGACAGCACCGTATTTTTCCGGCTCAACTTTCTCTGAAAATGGTTTATTTCCCCCAATTTTCCATTCAATAGTCTTGGATGAACGAAAATATTGTTCTTGAGCAAATTTCTTCAAGCTCTGAGATATGGGATTTTTCGTCTCGATTATTCATTCTTGATGTCATGTGTATCCTAAGGAAACTCGATTACAACTAAGCGATATCCTTATAAACATCCTACTTATACGTCCTCCTGTCAGTCGTGATCAAGATGAGGTTCAAAACACATCACGAAAAAATGTCTGTGATACATTTTGACGAGCTTGCACAGAGAGGGGAGCGCAAAAATCGTCATGGTCCTCTACTGCCAAATAATGTAAGTGCCGTGATATGTGGCCCCTCTAATTGTGGTAAAACCAATAATCTCCTTACCCTCATTACTCACCCCAATGGTTTACGATTTGAAAATATCAACGTCTACTCGAAATCGCTGAATCAGCCAAAGTATCAACTCCTCAAGCGTTTACTCGAACCTGTAAAAGGGATAGGGATTTCCCTTTTGAAGATCACGAGCAAGTAATCAAACCTGAAGAGGCACGCTCAAACTCGATTATGATTTTCGATGACGTGGCATGTGAAAAACAAGACAATATTCGAGCTTTCTTCTGCATGGGGAGACATTGTGATGTCGATTGTTTTTACCTCTGTCAAACGTATGCTCGTATCCCGAAACATCTAGTTCGTGATAATACCAATTTCATAATACTTTTTCGTCAGGATGAGATGAATTTACGACACATTTATGATGATCATGTGAACACAGATATGAGTTATGCACTATTCAAGGATTTGTGCTCAACATGCTGGGCGGATAATAAATATAGTTTTCTCGTGATTGATAAGGATAGTGAACTAAACCATTGTAGATACAGAAAAGGATTCGATTGTTTTATAAATATGGAAGCAACAGCGAAATAGCATTAGTCGACGTTGTGAGTAAAAAGCGTTAACATGGAATTCAGCAAGGAAAAGGACGTTTTGCGGAAAATCGCTTACGCGAGTGATGCGATTCGACGAAAACATAAGATGCTGAAATTAGGTGAAATAACTACTGAGAAGATAATGAGCGAAATTTTTAAACCCATGGTGGCACCTCTGGGAAAACTAGTGGAACAATCGGTAAAACAGGAATTCCCAGTGAAAAAAGAAGAAAGAGAAGAGCCGGACTATTACACAAATGATTACACCGGCACACAAAATCAAAAAAGTAGTCTGTACTTTTGACCAGACCCACCTATCTATATGTATTTTGATGTGCTGAATCTGAATCCGAAGTCCGTTTGGCTCATACACCCTCACAATTTTGAGTAAATTGCGAAAATCTGCTAAAAATGGCTGAAAATTACGAAAAATCGCAGTTATGAGTATGAAATTTTGTTTATTGAAGTAGATCAAGTATGTTTTTCATGTATTTTGATGCGCTGAAACCGAATTCGAAGTCAGTTTGGCTCGTACACTATCAATAGTGGGACTAAATTGCGAAAAACCGCTAAAAATGGCTAGAATTTGCGGAAAATCGCAGTAATGAACATGAAACAAATCTTTTTGGACTAGATCAAGTATGTTTATTACGTATGTTGATGCGCTGAATCCGATTGCCGAGTCTGTTAATCTCGACCATGCATTCACTGCCGTCCAAGAATTTGAACACACTAGCCCCAATTCCGAGCCCCACAAAAAAGTTGCACTGCTCTTTTGAAAATAAAGATATTTCAATTTTATAAGCGGCGTTCCAAAGAGGATATATTCAGCTTCATTTTGCTTTATCCAAAAATATTTTTTGGTTTTTTTTGGGCGTACGACCCATGCAAATTTTTTTGAACTGTTTTTCACATGAAAAACTTGTGGAGGGGAGTACAAGTTTCAATTTCGTTTGTTAAAAAGTTTCGTACAATTTTTTTTTCGCAAAAAACAACCACATTTATAAAATGAAGCGTAACTCCAAAACTACTGAGTTTTTGTGAAATCATTAAAACGGGAAAAAGTTGCATACAATTGTTTTGGATTTAATAAAATTTGTGCAGAATTTTTCTCAACATTTTTGTTTTTTTTTTATTTTTCTCTGTCAACGGGATTTTTAAAAATCTTCAACATGGCGTTTCTTACCTCATCTACACGGCTTTTTCTTCGAAAAAGTCATTTACATGGCTTTTTTATCGGAAAACTCGTGTAGATGAGGTAAGAGACCCGATTGTTTTAGATTTAAAAAATTTGAAAAAAAATGTTGGTAAAAGATTCTGAAATAAGTTCATTGAATCCAGAACAATTGTATGCAACTTTTTACCCTCTTAGTGATTCCACGAAAACACAGTAGTTTTAGAGTTACGCTTCATTTTATAAATGTGGTTATTTTTTGCGAAAAAAAAATTGTACGAAACTTTTTAACAAACAAAATTGAAACTTGTACTCCCCTCCACAAGTTTTTCATGCGAAAAACAGTTTTTAAAAAATTTCATGAAACGTACGCCAAAATTTCAACGCCAAAAAAGAACAAAAAACGACCATGCATCAAAGGACGTACCGAATTTTAAAAAAATCAAAAAAATTTTTTGGCTGAAGCAAAATAAAGCTGAATATATCCTCTTAGAAACGCCACTTTTTGAATTGAAATATTTTTATTTTTAAAAGAGCAGTGAAACTTTTTGTGCGGCGCGGAATCGGGCCAAGTGTTTCCAAACTTTTGGAGGGCACTGTATGGATGATCAAGATTAAAAGACTCGGCAATCAGATTTAGCGCATCAAAGTACATAAGAAACATAATTGATCTAGTTCAATAAAAAAATTTCATACTCATAGCTGCGATTTTCGGCAATTTTTAGGCATTTTTAGCGGTTTTTCGCAATTTAATCAAATTTTTGCGAGTGTACGAGCAAAACTGACTTTAGATTCGAGTTTAGCGCATCAAAATAAATAAGAAACATACTTGATCTAGTTGAATAAAAAAAATTTCATACTCATAACTGCGGTTTTTCGCAATTTCTAGCCATTTTTAGCGGTTTTTTGCAATTTACTCAAAATTTTGAGGGTGTATGAGCTAAACAGACTTCGGATTCAAATTCAGCGCATCAAAATACATAGAGATAGGTGGGTCTGGTCAAAAGTACAGACTACTTTTTTGATTTTGTGTGCCGGTGTTATGATCGTACTTTCGCCACGAATGATTATGATCGCACGTTTGCGACGGCTCGTGGAGATTCCTCTGATGAGGAAAGTGATACGACTCTAAAGAGTGAAACTGATGAAAAGAGGGAGGAGGATGAAGAAAATTTTCTTCCATATCAACGTTTCCTAAAAATCTGTGACACGAGTGAGAAAAAAAATTTCGATACTTTGTACGGAGTGCGTAAGTTGCTGGGAAATCGTTTAATGATCGGTGATTCGCCAATCACTTTTGATCAAAATACAATTCGCCTCGGTAATTATAATTATGAGCAGACTGAAGGTTTACTCGAACTGCTATTTAAAAAAATACCCGATGAAAGTCTCGCGAGTCCAGCAAACTTGGAAAATTATCGCCAAATCCTCGAATCAACTAATGCTCATCGAAAATATTACAGCAGTGACCATGCTATTCATGAGGATAAGGGTCTTATATTTAAAAATATAATTTCAAAGCTCGTTCAATCACCAAAGAAGGAGCCTAAAAAACACTAAAGAGACGTTTCCATTCATCGGACAAAGGTTTACCACCGTACATGATTGCTAGAAAGAGAAGCAGAATGGATTATGTTTATTGGGATGATCCGAATGAATTAGTGGAACGATTGAGATTGCTTCTAGCCTCCCAATCAGCCGGCAACTCGAATCATACCAATGAAATAATATCCATTATTTAGGAATTGCGTGAAGCTGGTATTATTTATTAGGTGGTATGCACTGTGCGAATTCATTTGAAGCATGAGCGTCGACGTGTTTGGACGACAGTTGAATAAGAGTGTGCTGGGACCCAAAGGTCTTCCCGGTAGACCTGGAATCGGTTTCAAGACTACCCCTAATGGTGATTACTATTTGGAGGGAAAACGGCTATGCAACGTTGCCTATACTATACAAGAAAATAACAATATAACAATAACAATAACAAAAAGTACATCTCGTATAAACAGTCACATCGTCTATGCGCGAGCAACTGCATGATCATGATATAATGATTCAAAGTCTCGAGTCGGGATTTAATGAAAGGTTGGAGAATCAACGTATTAATCAGGAGACAGTACAAGATCTAACGATTTGCAATTCCCAGCTCATTGCACATTTGGAAGAGAGACTGAGAGCATTGGAAAAAACTGACAGTGAAAATAGCAGCATATTGATGATAGAGAGCCTTGAGGCAAAGATCAACGAAGAACTTAAACGAATCGATGTGAACCGAGAAACCGGACACGAATTGGCATTGCGCAATTCTCAAGTGATTTCTCTCCTGGATCAACGATTGCGAGCGCTGGAAAAACATAAATGAAAAAAAACTGCGGTAGTGGAGGAGCTGCATAAACCTGTGCGACGAAATTATCCACGTCATCATGTGGATATATGCGGTTTAGATGAAACTTGGCAAGCTGATCTTGTAGACATATCAGTATATGTATCGACCGCATTGAAATATGTACTTGCGATGGGCCGTGTCCCGAAAAAATTGCACGTTGATCGTGGCAAAGAATTTTACAATAGGGAATTTAAAGCTCTCTTGCAACATTACAATATTAAGCTATATTCGACATTTAGTAACATGAAAGCGTAGTAATATGTGAACGTTTTAATCGTACTTTGAAGACGGAAACTTTGAAATGTGGAAGGAATTTAGTCTTCGAGGCTCGTACAAATGGATAGATATTTTACCAAAATTGATTGCAAGCTATAACAACAGCAAACATCGCACGATAAAAATGAAACCGAAAGATGTCACTGCTGAGAATGAGAAAAAAATTCTTCGCAATATTTATGGAAATTTTCGAGTAAATCGTACGCGCAGGATAAAATTAAAAATTGACGATAAAGTTCGAATCAGCAAGTACAAACACGTTTTCGAAAAAGGTTATACCTCAAATTGAACCACAGAAATTTTTACCATAAGCGAGATGCGAAATACCGATCCCATCACGTAAAAGCTGACAGATTATCAAGGTCATCCAATTGAAGGTGGTTTATACGTGGAAGAACTCACTCTTGTAAAGTATCCGGGCATTTATCTAGTGGAAAAAATAGTTCGGAAACGTGGAGACAAATTGTTCGTGAAATGGTTAGGTTTCGACAATTCACACAACAGCTGGATCAACAAGGATGATTTGTAAAGTTTTTTTTTCAATAAAGACAAAAAAATTTCGATAATTTTTTTATTTCTTATAACCATATGGTAAAGTATCCGTAGTGTCGGGTAGCAAAATTCTGTTATCGTCTAACCAACTTAATGCTAATTTTTTCTGTCTTACCGTGTGGACTTCGTGTTTTTTACTTTGAATAAAATATTGATATCGCTTTACTTCCTCATATTCAAAAAGACATTTTTTATAATCATTCAATTTAATCGTTTTCAGGGTAGCTCCTTTGGTACCTTTTGCCACCTTTTTCCCTTTTTTCCTTCTTTTCATCTTCACTTTTATCTTCATCCTCACTATCATCTTCACCAAATACCTTAAATGCGTATAATTTCGCTCGTAATCCTATAAATTCCTTCATTATTTTGCCGTTCATCTCGTATTTCATTAGGCCGATAACTTTCTTATTTACTAATCGTATTCCGTAAACATTGTCGGGAGGATAATCGGAAGTATCGAATCTGTGTAAGTCATCCTTCACATAGACGTATATATCGGAAACATGAAAATGGTACAGAAGGCTGTCAGTGTCCGTGTACATTAATTTTTCACGGTGGCCGAAGGTATTTTTAACATAATAATAATGAAAATCGTAAACATAGATTTTCGATAGATCGAGAACACAAAATCCAACGTAGATGGGTTTATTGAAATATACCTCGACGCGATTCATTTCAATTAACACAATGTCATTTTCGAAAACGGGGCAGCTATGGAAGTTGGGTTTTGCAATGAGAGCCTTCGCACCATATCGACCCTCCCACTTTGTCACGAGTTTCACGTCCTTTTGTTTTCTTACATTTTCCATTGTTTTTCCAAATACCGCGTTATTCATCAATTTGAGAAAATTCTTTTCAAATTCATTTTTGGATTTTTTACGCATTTCTGTGTTCAATTCAAGGTATTTTTTGAGCCACGGAGCTTGATGAAATTTCAGTGCTCTGTGGATTTTTGTCAATTTGAGGCCAAAATTTAAGCATTGTTTCAAATTTTTATAATGAATAATGTATTTATTTTTCGGAAATAATGTCGTCATTAATTTTGAATTTTTACTGCCGGGTATATAGTGTCCGGGACAAAGGGGGAGATCTTTGTGCAACTCGAAAAGCTCCTCAGGATATTCCAAATCTACTTCGAGGATATATCCTGTAGAAGAGTCGTCGGCAATATTAAGCCCATCTATCAGTCCGTGCTCCCACTCGAAAGAACCAACAGGTAGATACTAGCTCATAGCTGCACCGTACAAATTATTCACGTCGAAGTAAATTAAATAAGATTCCTCTTTGCTTGGATCGAAATCCTCACCCATGTATCGATTGTTTGCATGAGCATATCTATTGGTGCATTGCGAAACACCACCTCGAATGCCCTTCTCGATACACAAAAGCATTTCGGGATTTGTCAAAAGTTCGAGCTGAACACCGGTACATTTGAGCATTGCATCAAAAGCAAGTCCCAGAGTTGTAAAATAGTGCAGAGGATCCAGCATGTACGCCAAAGAGCAGTTGCGTCGGAAATTCTCAAAAATATCGGCCAATAGCAAGACATCGGTTTTCAAATATAGATCGGAATATTCGCCCAATGAAGCGATGTTGAAAATATTCCAAACGTTTTCCGCATGCTCATAATCACTATCGGAAATATTCTCATTGTTCAATTTTGAATAAAATTTTTCCTTCGATGGCAACTGCTCTTCGTCGAGTTTCTCCGACGAGTCCACATATTCGTAAGGGACAACTGGAATTCCTCCGCACTATTGCAATGCTTGCGTGTAATCGATTTATCGCTATCTTCCAAGTATGAGGCTAGTTTTCCGAGACTACTAGCCATAAACCTGAATGAGTCGATAAACTGTAAATTGACGTCTGTACCTTCAACGTACTTTGTGAATGAAATATATTCCTCTTTGTTTATCGGAAGAAGTTTTACTGTACCGTTGAATCGCGTAGCCAGTGATTTAATTAAAAAATGAGAGTTATAGCCAGAAGCTTTTGTGTAGTTCAAGTTAGCTGTGAGCTTTTGTGTAGTTCAAGTTACATCCACGATGCGCAGCACCACGATAATTGCCCGTGAAATGACAATGGTCGCGGTGCTGAACGGTGAGGCTGAACGGCTTTTCACAAATATGACATTTCGTGGAATTTGCGTACCGGACTTTTTCATCCGATGTGAGTGGTTTTATCGGCACGATATTCGTTAAATAAGAATCTACGGTTTTTGCGATTTTGTGTAATTGGTCGATGAACCACTCGATACAATCGGATCCACGTTTGATATCGAATTTCGAGAGTGAATCGTTGAATCATCTCCATGAATACGCAGCACTATGCGGGACATGCTTTTGACACTTTTCCTCATTTCCGGTTGATTCGAGAAGGCATTCGAGGTCGGCTCACACGACAAAACGCACATCTTCCTTGAATCTATAATTTTTGAAATTCAGAATTTTATCAGCCTCGGTCGGTAAAATCATTTTCATTTTATTTATACTCATGCAATTCTCCCGATGATTGTCAAAACATCTTTGACTCGAAAAGTGGTTCAAGCAATTATCACAAATCCATGTGTGTCCATCATGATTTGATAATTGCGGACTCAACAAACGTGATAGATTACGGATCCAAGCAAAGTGGCAGATTGGTTGGAAATTATCTACTCCATCTACATCCATACCGATATTACTCTCAATCATGAGAAGATGGATAGTAGGTTTATCTGACTTTGTTTTACTTATGTACAACAGCACTACTTCACACCTTCTACCACACTCGTCCACACCGTATACGTTAATGGCTAAATTGTTCATTTTCTCAAATTTTGGAATATCTTTTAAGGCGATAGGAAAATGTATGCCATCATATTTTAAAATTGTCTCAAAGTCAGGATACGATCTTGTACAGTTGGCATTTGCTGCCACTGGATGAAGTGCTGCTGTCACAGCCCACAAGAAACAGAACTCATCGTCGTTTTTCACGTTGACAACAGCTTTTTTCTTCTGTATAATTTTTAGAACATCAGCATACGTTGCGATACCCCCACGCAGTGGTACGTAGTGGTTGATGTTGACCGTCAAATTGACAATTTCACGCATTGACCAGCCTGAACCGCGCTCTTCAAACTCTTTGACGTCAACCAGGAGGCGATCTGTCACGTTTTCCTCGAACCACCTTTTGATATCCGTGTTTGCGAAAATCGGCTCGTTTCGCGTGTTGAAGTACTTTGTTTCTTCAACCATATCGCCATTTTTGATCGTGAAAAATTTGCACGCCAACACGACATTAGCTTTGAAATTTCCATCCTTTTTAAACACATTTGCTAGTCGCTTGACGGTGGTGACTTTGGCGTCGTATAGAAACGATCGTAGATCCTTGTGGATGAGATGCACCGGTTCGTATGCGATTTTGAAAACCAGACTGAAAATGTACCCAACGAATGCGATCGGATATTCTATCGCGCGCACCGATATTTCCACCCGCTCGTTGATGAGCTCTAAATTTTTCACTGAGCGATTTGAGCAGGGAAATCGTTGTTTGAATTCTCGTTTTTTCGCCACTCGATAAATTCGGCGTTTTCAAGATTTTATGGAGAAGTCTGATATTACGTGCCTGATAGTTTTTCCATTTTTCCACTTGGTCACTCGATGCACTTTTCAATGATTTATAGGCATTTTCCATTAGCCGTATCAATTGCAAGCACAAATCCATTTTTATCGCGTTGATGTTGACTTGTAAAAGTTTACGAAGAGAATGACTCAATCGCACTGGCAAGGGCCAATATATAGAAAAAAACCATAGAAAGAGACAGAAATATTTCCGAGAATTGTTTTTTAGTCGTAAGCTTTGATGGCTTATTGTAATATGATATTGTAAAAATATTTCTGCGCATTATTTTTTAGCGGTATGCTTTGGTAGTTGTTATAATATGATATTAGAAAGAGACAGAGATATTTCCGAGAATTATTTTTAAGCGGTAAGCTTTTCAGCGGCATGCATTGATAGTTATTGTAACATGATATTTGTGCGCATTATTTTTTAGCGATATGCTTTGATAGTTATTGTAACATGATATTAGAAAGAGACAGAGATATTTCTGAGAATTGTTTTTCAGCGGCATGCTGTCGATTCTTTTATACCATAGATCCCCACCCCCCAATATACCTCGAAGCACTTTGATAGTTATTGTAATATGATATTAGAAAGAGACGGAGATATTTCCGAGAATTGTTTTCCAGCGACAAGCTCTGCGAAGATTATTGTAATATAATATCGTAAAAATATTTCTGCGCATTATTTTTTAGCCGTATGCTTCGATGGTTATTGTAATATGATATTAGAAAGAGATGGAAATATTTCTGAGAATTGTTTTTCAGCGGCACGCTATTGATTCTTTTATACCATAGATCCCCCCCCTCCCCAATATGTCGCGAAGCACTTCAGAAAGTCCTTGAAATTCTTACCCCTCCCCCAGTTAGAAGCTGCATGCGCAATAATTCCGCAAACTGCGCAGCTCCCCCACCCCCACCGGAAATCTCGTGGTAAACAAAAACCCAAGAATTCATACTAATAAAAGAATTTGTTAAAGATTGATAGATATACTGTGAAATACAATTATAACATAAAAAAACAGTTTGTAATAAAGAAATAATAGAAAGGCAAACAACTATCAAAAAGATGTATTTTTCAAAAATATTGCGGAATCACATTTCAGCTGTGAGTGTGCAAATGATCTTGGAACTATTAGATATTGCTTCCATGTTGCCGCAATTATTCATTATTTGTCACACGGGAGATTTTTCTCGGAAATTCTAAGGCTGAAACATTGAGCAAATTATCTGATAAAGACAATGTTTCACCTGCGATGGAAGAAGACAGTGACCAACACATGTGATTCTGCAATATTTTTGAAAAATATATGTTTTCTTTTTTATTACTTATTTATTAAGAACTTTCTTTTATGTTGTAATTGTATTTTACATTATATCTGCGCAGGCTTTAAAAAATCCGGTTAATAATGTGAACTGTTGGGTTACTAATTGAGAATTTTAAAAAAACAATAAATGAATAAAATTAAACTTAGATTTGTTTGAAAGTTTAGATTTGTTCAGAAAAAAATCTTTTTGCCTTTCATCAATTCCATAATTTTTTGTCATTATATCTATGTCTTAAGCTTATAAAAATATACAAATAATCGAGTTTTATAATAAAATGTTATTTCTAAAAATATTGGTTAAAATTACTATAAAATTGATAATTGATATTTACCTGGTTTAATTTTTGACTGTGGCAACAAATTTTATTGTTATTTTGAATATAAAATATTATTTTTGATAAATCCAAATGATATAGATATGCGTTAAAATATAAAAATTAAACCCCAACACATATTAAAAAATGCATTATTGGGGCCAAAAAATGGTTTTTATTTTTTTCTACTATGGCGTACCGTTTTTTAAATTTTTAAAAATTCACAGTGTTTTAGTGAAATATAGAAGGTTTGAAAAAAAAATAGTTTCATAACTGTGCCAAAATTGTATCATGGTTAAAAATTGAAATGAAAAGAAAAACAATTTTTTTTCAAAGATTTTATAGAGCTATATAGCTCTTAATTTTTTTCTCGGAGCTATTATCAGCCTCCCAAATATATTAAAATTTTAGATCAATCGCTCGGTCAATCCTGAGAAAATATTTTTCTTCTGTTTTTTACATATTTCACTTTTTCTCAAAAACAAATTGAGTTAGGGACCTGAAACTTTCAGGACCTTATTATTTTATCAGTACCTACATATGCTCTAAGTATCATTTAAAAACTTTTTGGGGGCAGATTCACCATCCTTAAATCCCTAGGGCCTTTGATGATTTAAAAAATTTAATTTAATTAATTTAATAAATTTACCAAATCAAAGGAAAAAGTCACTTTTCTGTACTTTTTTCAACTGCATCTTGGGGGTAGCAAAAAATGTTTTCCTAAACCTTGAAGGAATCTTGTAGGAAATTTATTCCAGTTTTTGGAACTGCCCGATTAATTTTTGTACGACCATTGGTTGCGGGGACATCAGTGGTTAAAGACAAAAGGATCCTTTTTCATTCAAAGCCGGATTTCTCTGCAAGAAATTACCGTAGAACAAAAATAGAAAAAGTAAATCGAAACTGAATAAACAGGCTACCTGGTCCACGTTTTAGTTAAGCTTGAAAAGAAATTGCCAAGCCCGTGAACTAAAAAAATTTCAAAAGTTTCCTTTCACGCCATTTCTTGAAATTTCGTAAGAACCGTAGCACCTAAAAATTTTTGACCAAAAGATCTGAAAACTAGAATCTTGGAGCTTCAAAATGCTTTTTTTTAAACTTCGATATCGCCATTTTTCACTGAAATACAGCCTGTTGAAAATCACCGAAGAATTTGGAAATTTTTCTTGCTCCCTTAATTGTTGCACGTAGTGTATACCAAGTATTGAAAATCCCAAAAATTCGAATTCAAAAAAATTCTAAGAATTCCCAAAATTTAAAGAAAATCCTAAAAATTTGAAATTGAAAAAAAACACAAATCACATAAGCCAAGCAAAAAACTCGGTATGCTTTAGTTATTAATGACCAAACCAAACAAAAAAGCTTGGCATGCAGGGTTAAGAAAAATAAGCCCGGGAGGTGCTGCAGGATTTCCGCGAGATAAGATAGAAAATTATTGCACCTACGTATCTTGTGATAACACAGAGTAGTGTCAGGGATATATTTTACAGTCAAGTAGTTTGTTTACGTATTACTTCCGCATTAGGGGCCATTCATTAATTACGAAAGGGTAATTGTTTTTGTCGTTTTTGAGCCCCCCTACGCTCATGTAAGGGCACAGAAGATTTTTTGGACTCCTCCTTCCCCTTCTTACGTAAGACTTTACCTATTTTTTCTAAAAAGCACTTAACATTGTTAAATGTCATTCGAAAAGCGCCAGTTACACTAAAACGCGTTATTATTTGACATAAATAAAATATTTTTATTTTTATCAAAATAATTATTTTGTCTTTAGTAAATGCATATTGAAATTAAAGGTAAGAGTTTGAATATTCTCAAAGTGAGGAAATAAATCAGCCAATAAACTATAAATGAACATAATGCTTCGCGTAAATCAATAAGTAACTAGATTCGCAATAATCTTATAGGAAATAGGTCAGAGAGTAAAAGTCAGTTCAGTTCAGATCATCAATTATTGTCCGGGCTGAATTATATGCTGTTGTGACCGTTTGAATTGAAATTGTTTTAATAATTAAATGATATAATTGTGCGATAAGTGAAAGGAAGTTTTACAAATAACTGAAGTAAGTTTAATATACGAAGAAATGTACTGTAATTTTCATTTCTAAGCTACGAAATGTGTAAAGATCAACGGATTTAAAAATTTTAACATGAGAATACGTAAATAAAATCGTACATTGAAAATGGAAAAATAGATCTCATACTTGCTTCGCTTAACGCTATACTCCCAAATATCCATCATTCTACATTGTAAAACGCACATTCTGTCTTGTCGGAAAATATTATGTGAGAATGGCTTATTAAGAATAGCATATATTATGTAAGAATGGTCCCTTCCCGCCAAGGTAAGACCATGTAGAGATTTTTTAACCCCCTCCCTTCGGGACCCTCACATAATCAATAAATGGCCCCTAATGTGTAATGATCGTTATGAGATTTTCGAATTTAACCGTAATTAGAGCGACGCTTCTTATATTGTGAAGAATATTCTTAAATATACTCGCTCAATCGTCACGTGCATGTACGACAATCATCGTAAATCCAGGCCTCGTCGCATATTTCTGCGTGCATCGTGGATATCATTACCGTTCAATATTTAAGATGAGTATTCGATATTTAAACGATTGACCGAAAAGAGTGGAAAAAAATCGTTATAGAATAAAAGGTCGGATAGGTTATACCGAGAAATATTTATGATAAAGAAGTAACAGCAATATTTATGATTATTGCAACAATTATGTGAAGTAATGCTACTATTATTTATCAAAATCAGACATTACAAAAGGTCAATAAAAGAATCTCAACTATTCCAAAAATAATTTAAATATTATTGTCCCTTCATTTAAATATAAACATTCTACAAGATTTTTTTCAATGGACGATTCTTGTTACTCTCTAGTTTACTCGTTCGTTACCTCTTGCGTTTATTCTCATAGTTGGTTGCTAGTGTACTCGTTCAATTGGTTTCTTTTTCATTCTTTCGTTCGTTCACTCCATTGCTAAGCGGTAGATGCGTCTAGACTCGGTTTTTCCTTGCCAAGCGTATTAGTTCTTAACCCTGCACGCCAAGCTTTTTTGTTTGATTTAGTCATTAATAACTTAAGAATACCGAGTTTTTTGCTTGGCTTATGTGATTTGTATTTGTTTTCAATTTCAAATTTTTAGGATTTTTTTGAATTCGAATTTTTGGGATTTTGAATTCTTGGCTTCCTTTTTTTACTTCTCAGAAGTATTTTCCGATTGATTTAACTTCTTTTTGAAAGTTCTTCCGAAGTATCTTTCTTGATTCAATTTTTTCATATGAATTTTATATAAATTGGTGTTGAAATATTGGTGATTCACATTGATATTCATAGATATGCTATATATATATAGCCTAAAATTTAAATAAGATTTTGATTTAGATTAAAATTTTAATGAGGTTTTGGTTTAGCCTGAAATGAAGTTACATTTTGATCTAACCTATAATTTACGTTAGATTTTGACTTATTAGCTATATACCTCTCTATATTATATAAATATTGCGCCACTGCCGATGCCGCCGTGTACAAGAATCGAGGAGTCGGGTTTGGGTATGGGGTTTGGGTGTGAGGCAACCTTCATAAGTTTTGTCTGGAAGAATTGAATTGCCCTTTTCAGGGCCACCATATACTAACGAAGAGAATATTTCTGTCGGAATAATATATTTCAAACATTTTACTAATGCTAAACTTGTACAATACTAGTATTCACATTGACTCACATTTTAATTTCATTGGCACTCTCAATACAATATTAATGCAATTCAATTGTTCAATACCAAACTTATTAATTTTATTGCCAGTGATAAAAAAAAAGGCAAGCTGAAAATTTTACTGAACATTTTTCACCTGTTGAACTATGTTCAGTAAAATGTTTGAGAAAATTCAGTAGACCCTAAGGGCCGAAAAAAAATAAAAACAGTTTTTTTTCAGTTTTTTGGCTGACAATTTTTTTGCACATATCGGATTAATATTCCATTTGCTTTATTGACACATAAGACACACAATTAAAGGTACGTTAAATAATTGATTTTTTTATTTTTCGATTAGAACTCAACGAGAACCCAGACTCAATTGGGGTCCATAACTATATGGGAATGTTTTTATATGATATAAGAAGACGATACACTGATGGACGAAAAAATTTGAGACCCGCGGACAAAACCTGTCCCGGTACCCGTGGAATACCCCATACACTCTTTTATGTATAAAGAAATAACGACCACCCTAATATACATCGTATTAATACTCGCACACGCTCGCACGCTCTCGCACACACTTGCACACAGTCGCATACGCACTCTATATCTATAAATGTAGATAAAATATATATTCGCCGTGCACGACGCTCATAGCTAGCTAGATATATTTTCGCCGTACATGACGTCAGCGGCCGAATATGATTCTCATAGCTATAGATATATGTACATCCCGTGTATAAGCATTTCAAAAATCTGGCCAATCAGGTGACGAAGATATATTGAAGAATTTTCACGATGATAGAATTCGAGAAGAATTCACCCGATATCATCGTATCTCAGCATTATGTGGACCGTTCAACATAAGAATGTTATCAATGGAAAAATAATTTTTGTTTTAGATCACCATACTTCGTAGATCTTAAAAAAGTTGTCGTGTTTTTTTAGTAATATCGGATTGAAATTCAAATCGGGTTCGGCGGGAGGCATATTCGCGTATACAAGAGTGCGCGGCGATCTCGACTGGGATTCTCTCAGTTTTTTTAAACACTTGGCGTCGAGACGCTGCCACGTCTCTTGATATCGTATCGAATCATTATAATTCTTGTTTCTATATAAACAACAATACGAACGAGGTAGCGAGACTTGCACTCTATGACTTTATGACGTGGTATTTTTGGCACGTCACAAAATAATTCCATAACGCGCGAGTGACAACCTCGCTCCACGGCTGAGTCTCTCGGGCGAAACCAATAGGGCCAAAGCGTTAATTTGCCATAGATATCAATTCTTGTCGTATTTTTCAATATTACTCTTGAGCAAACGGTGGTTCTCGTCGTTACGACACAACACGATTCTCGAGACACCGTCGAGGATATCGAACGAAAGGGCACTGAAGCTAATGAGAGCAAATTCCCCTTGCGCTCTCGCCTCCAATATTCATAGGGCACCGTAGCTCACATACGTGAGCCTTAAGCCCATCACACATGCTTTGGATTCTGACCAATCACGTAGCTCTATTCACGTATATATCGTACAACGCATAAGATCCATAGCATACCATAGCATAAGGTTGAAAAATCCGTATCGTTGAAATTTTACGTTATGCGATGCGCTAACGGAATTATCACAGTCAAGCCCAGTTCCACAAGCATCATTTAAACCTGGTTCAATTATTTTTACATAGACATACGCTATGTAAAAAAAATTAAACCAGGTTTAAATGATAGTTGTGGAACTGGGCCTCAATCGCAAGCGAGCATGCAACGGCGTCTGGTGGGAGTCAAAAACTCTGAACCACGGGCGTGCTCTGAACGCTTCTTTGACAAATATATACGAGCTAAATAATGAAATTTATTCAAAGATCGACTTTCCAGAATATCATTTAAAGCTTGACAGTTCATAGATTATAGAGTTACAATTTACATTATATAGAACGTCGAATAAAGTGAACTACAGATTATACGAAATGAGTTAACGTTACAATCGTTTGAGGTTATGTTTACTTTGTAATCCTCCGCGTTGATAGTTTCTTTGATTATAAAAAAATTGAAGCACACATATCAGTCGGAATTGTTTGAAGATGAGGCTTATGAGGCTGTTGGTGCCACAACAGCCGAATGGGATGCGACCCTGATTGACGCAGTGAGAGGTTATCCTCTTTTGTATAACAAGCAATTAAGGGATTCAAAAAACAGAATTATCCGGGATCAATCATGGTCGAAAATCGCATTAACAATGAAAATTTCAATCACGAATATTCATTTCATAATGTCTTATTTTTTCAATTTTCAATCACTGTACAATATTTTGTTTTCTGACATTTCTCGCGCAGCTGCAATATGACCACCTGACGCAACCTGGCGATTGCTAAAGGAGTGTCTTATGCTATGCATTTGTGTTTTGAGTCACGGAATAATTTTCCTTATGCTATGCTATGAGAAAGTGTGTATGACTAGCTTTACCGTCACCATCGACGAGAGCCACGCACACCATCATCGTCCGTCATTGTCACTCTGGGCATTATCGCCGAGAAAGCACCAAAATTCAACGTGGTCATTCGGCGAATCGCCGCCTTAACTTGCTCACGTTAATTTACGGAACGTAATTACCATTATTGTCACTCGTTCGTAATATTAGAGAGAGAATCGCTATCATCGTCGAGCAATCGATATTTGTCTCCCACCTCGAAAATATCGCGCTAATCGATTAGGATCACGCTCAATTCGAGAACTATTAATCAGGGGGGGCCGAGCTTACGAGGACGATCGCGGAAGTTCTCTTGAGGACTCAAGCCGACATACTGAACGAGGAAGGACGTTGTTACCATGCCGTTATCGAGTGTCGCCCAAGAAAGCGCATCGACCGAATAATTCAAGGATCGAGATCCTGAAGTTTCTGGGACTCATCCGAGGGAAACAAACGGGTAAGACTGTCATTTCGCTCATTTTGGTAGTGGTTTTGGGGAAATTCGTGAATAGAAGCAATTTCAAGAGAGAAGCCAAATCGTAGCGATATTGCCGCGACGACAAGTTAACGCGCGCGGCCAATTTCGAGTTTATACCGCGATTAATATATTTTGCGAGTTACCGTTCAATTCATTGATTGCTAGAATCGCCGAGAGGAGTTCAAATTTCATTTCCACCGAAGCGAGAGTTCATAGAATAATTACCCAGATAGAAATGTGACGGCACAGGGACGACACAGTGGCGTCCGCGCCGGTACGCCGTGACGCCATCATGTCACCATGTACGTCCGCATGTGACGGCACGGTGGCAGTACATCGTACCGGCATGGCGGGGAGACTCCGTGGCTGCACAGTAAGTACACGGCGTGCTGCTATTTCTTTCCTGCACTGGTGGCACTGTAACGACACCGTAATGGCACGGACGGGACACGCTGTGCACCTGCGATCCTCTCCGTAATCCTGCACAGAGGTGGCACAGAGGCGGCCTGCTGCCGAATAAACTCCTGAGTTATCGTGAAATGGCGGCCATTTTTGGCGAGAGCACGTGTAAGAAAAAAAAGGTTGAGATATCGACCATTTTGGGTTCGACGCGAAATATTACCACGAGGCCGAGAGAGAAGTTAAAAGAATTATTGTTAATGGTATCTTTTGTTATCTTACTTATTAAAAATATCTGTCGTCGAGAGACAGACGGGTGGATGCGATTTCAATTGAGGAAATTAGCGAGTTAACGTAATTTCAGAGAAACTCATTTTTCCATTCTGTCAAAATGGATTTACACAAAATAGTATAGAATTTTATACAACGATTTGCATAAAAACACTTCTTATTTACAAATTTAACGTGCAGTACTTGTAAAATCATTAGAATATTTATATAATAAATTAATATTCAGCGTAAGAAATGTGTCAACAGCGTAACTAAAGAGAGATAAAATATTAAGTTGCCAACCCTGCCAGTTACGAGTTCCGTTTCCGTGTTTTAAAATGGAAACTTATCGGTGGAAGGAAAAAATTGTATCGAAAAAACAATATCAAACGCGTTGAAAACGGAGAAAAAATATCGAAGTTTCAGATTCGATCGAGGTGTTTAAAGAAGAAAAATCTCAATTTCCGGTTGTCGAAAAGCCGCCATAACCTCAATTTTGCATCGTCGAAATTGAGGTATTATATCATCATAGGAATTGAGGTTATTACATTATTATAATGATGTAATAACAGGACAATAACAAATTGAATTTGATATCTTCCAAATGTCGACAGCTGTTGCATTCATCTAAGGACTTTTCGAAACAGAAAAATGAAACGAATAAGCCTACGTTTTACACATTTTCCAAACTCCAAACGATGTACGTACTTTATAATGATCCAAAAAATATTTTTTTTTGGATTAAATAAAAAAAGATCGCGTCCAGAGCCGCAAAACGATACTCACTTGTTTTAGCACTCGCCAGCTGAATGAACTCACTACTGAGGCGGACCTCAGTAGTGAGAAAATCGAGAGATAATCGGAGATGGACAACTTTGAGATTATCAATATTGAAAAAGACATTTTTACATTTTTTTAATGTTGTTGATCACTATTCTTTTTGCATTTCCATTTTCGCTATTATTAAGAGGGGTATGCAAGAAAGAAACTTTTAAAAATTAATAGCTACTGTGCTTTTTGTCGTATCGACTTTGCTAAACCGTCATTTTTACCATTTTTTCGATAACCATCATTTTCGCATTTGCATTTTCGCCGATTGTATGAGGCGACGGAGAAAAGAAACTTTTAAGAATTAATATCCATCGTGTTTTTCATCGTATTAACTTCGCTCAAGCGCCATTTTGTTCGTTCAATAATATTTTTGATGACCATTGTTTTTGCATTTTCCTGTTCGCTATTCTTAAAGGGAGATATACACCTAGGAGCTGGAAAAAAGGTAATTTTTATACATTTTTTTAAGGAAAACTGTTTGAAACTTCGAATTGGGAATTTTTCTATCTAAAAGTATACACATTCAGGAATATGTATAATTTTTTTTATTTAAAAAAATCAAAAATTGACGAGGTTGTTGTACAATCTTCGGAGCGCCGTAAAAAAATCCGGGTAAACGGTACTAACTGGCGTTTCTTCAAAGATCATCGGAAACAAAAAAAACCAAAAAAATTATTAAATTCGATACTATGATTCTTGTCATAGCCGATTTTAAAAATATCGATTTACGACAAAATGGCGCACGTTTGAATATAACATAGCGATTTCTCGACCAAAAATTAGTCATTATTTCACCTATAAAACAAAAACTAAAGAACGAAAAAAAAATCCTATGATAAGTACTAGATAATAACACAGGCCCACAAAAAAAAGTTGTGTGTGCTGGGTGTCCCACTACATTTTTCCTACGTATTTTGTCCCGCTGAATACGAATCTAAAGTTAGAATTAGGGGTCGCACATGAAATGCTCGAGAAAATTCATAAAAATTGATGAAAATCATGATCTAGTAATCTTTTCGCACAAAAAAAAAGTTGTGTATGCTGGGTGTCCCACTACGTTTTCCTACGTATTTTGTCCCGCTGAACACGAATCTGAAGTTAGAATTAGGGGTCGATGAAAGAATGCTCGAGAAAATCCATAAAAACTGATAAAAGTATCATGATATTTTTATGGATTTTCTAAAAAAAAAAAAAAAGTTATGTGTGCTGGGTGTGTCGATGAGGAAATGGTCGAGAAAATCCTCATCGACCCTTAATTCTGACTTTAGATTCGTGTTCAGCAGGACAAAATACGTAGGAAAAACGTAGTGGGCACCTAGCATACACAACTTTTTTTTTGTGCGAAAAGATTACTAGATCATGATTGTTATGAGTTTTTATGGATTTTCTCGAGCATTTCATGTGCGACCCCTTATTCTAACTTCCGATTCGTGTTCAGCGGGACAAAATACGTAGGGAAAATGTAGTGGGACACCCAGCACACACAACTTTTTATTTGTGAGCCTGTGTAATGTATAAATCCCAAAAATTCGAATTCAAAAATCCCTAAGAACTTACAATTCAAAGAATATCCAAAAAATTGTAAATAAAAAAAAACCAAATCACAGAAGCCAAGCAAAAAACTTGGCAAATTACACAGGCCCGCAAAAAAAAAAGAGTTGTGTGTGCTGGGTGTCCCAATACGTTTTTTCTACTTATTTTGTCCCGCTGAACCTGAATCTGAAGTTAGAATTGGGGGTCGATGAGGAAATGCTCGAGAAAATCCATAAAAACTAATAAGATATCATGATATTTTTATCAGTTTTTATGTATTTTCTCGAGCATTTCCTCATCGACCCTTAATTCTAACTTTAGATTCATGTTCAACGGGACGAAATACGTAGGGAAAACGTAGTGGGACACCCAGCACACACAACTTTTTTTTGTTGAGAAAATTCATAAAAATATCATCATACTTTTATCAGTTATTATCGATTTTCTGGAGCATTTATTCATCGACTCCTAATTCTAACTTCGGATTCGTATTCAGCGGGAAAAAATACGTAGGAAAAACGTATTGGGACACCCAGTATACACAACTTTTTTTTTGTGTGAACAGATTGCTGGATCATGATTTTTATCAGTTTTTATGGATTTTCTCGAGCACTTCATGTGCGACCCCTAATTCTAACTTCAGATTCATGTTCAGCTGGACAAAATACGTAGGAAAAATGTAGTGGGACACCCAGCACACACAACTCATTTTTCTTGTGGGCCTTTGTAATTTGTCAAGTTTTTTGCTTGGCTTGCGTGATTTGGTTTTTTTTTATTTACAATTTTCTGGATATCCTTCGAAATGTAAGTTTTTAGGGATTTTTGAATTCGATTTTTTGGGATTTATACATTACCCAGGCCCACAAAAAAAGTTGTGTGTACTGGGTGTCCCACTAAATTTTTCCTACGTATTTTGTCCCGCTGAACACGAATCTGAAGTTAGAAAAGGGGTCGCACATGAAATGCTCGAGAAAATCCATATAAACTCATAATAATCATGATCTAGTAATCTTTGCGCACAAAAAAAAGTTGTGTATGCTGGGTGCCCACTACGTTCTTCCTGCGTATTTTTTTCCTGCTGAACACGAATCTAAAGTCAGAATTAAGGGTCGATGGGGATTTTCTCGACCATTTCCTCATCGACCCTTAATTCTAACTTAAGATTCGTGTTCAGCGGGGCGGAAAACGTAGTGGGATACCCAGCACACGCAACTGTTTTTTGTGGGCCTATGTTATTAATGACTATACCAAACAAAAAAAAACTTAGCGTGCAGGGTCAAGAAAAATAAGCCCGGGAGGTGCTGCAGAATTTTCACGAGATGAGATAGAAAATTATTACACCTATTTATCTTGTGATAACACAGATTGGTGTCAAGAGTATATTTTGCAGTCAAGTTGTTTGTTCACGTATTACGTAAGGATGATTTTGGTCGTTATGAGCCCTCCGACCCCCATGTAGAAACACAAAAGATTTTTTGGACTCCTCCTTCCCCTTCCTACATAAGACTTTACCGAGTTTTTCTAAAAAGCATTTAACATAGTTAAATGTCGTTAGACAAGTTACACTAAAATAAGTTATTATTTGACATAATAAACAAAAAACAATAAGCAAAAGATTTTTATTTCTGACAAAATAATCATTAAGTCTTTGAAAAAGGCATAATAGAATTAAAGGTAAGATTTTGGACAATATTAAAGTGGGGAAACAAATTAGTCAATAAACTGTAACCGAATATAATACTATGTGCAAAATAATGGAGACTAGGAAATAAGTCAAAGAGTAAAAGTTAGTTCAGTTCAGATCATCAATCGTTGTCCGGGCTGAATTATATGCTGTTGTGACCATTTGAATTAAAATTGTTTTAATAATTAAATGATATAATTGCGTGATAGTAGAAAGAATTTTTTTACAAATAATTGAAGTAAGTTTAATATACGAAGAAATCTATATATATAAAACAAAGTCGGGTTAGTTACACCATTTATAACTCAAGAACGGCTGGACCGATTTTCATGATCTTTCATTTTTTTGATTTGCCTCAGCCTAGAATAGCAGAATAACTATTAAAACATCAGAAAAATTCATGAAAAAAAATGTGATTTTTTTTTCTTTTTTTTCTTTCTTTTTTTTTAAATTGTATAGAAATGGTTTTTTTGTTTAAAAACTTATTTTATCGCACTCGTACAATAAAATTTCGTACGATACTAGTGCGAGACAATTTTTCTCAACTCCTGTGATTGCAACATTCGCCTTCGGCTCATGCTGCAAACTCACACTCGTCAGAAAAAGTTTCATCGCACTAGTATCGTAATATACTATTTTGATGATATCTCGAGAACTTATTTATCGTATTCGGCTTAGAAAACTTTCAAAATGGGGGGAAAAAAAGAAGCAGATAGGATCTGAAAATAAATTTGGAAACTTCAGGTCATATCGGCTGTTTTTGTTTATTCAATCATTGGGAAAGTTTTAAAAGATGAATATTGACTGATTTATAAGAATTTTTTTTTTTCGTCTCAACTTAGAGAAGTTGATTGTCGATGCGCGAATAGAAAATCAATAAAATCGTTTATTCTGGAGTGTATTTGATTTTCAAGGTGAATTTATCATTCAAAAAATTAAAGGAACAGTAAAATTTTCGAGATTTTTCAGCGATTTTCCAAAGGCTGTAACTTTGTTAATTTTGGTCGTAAAATTTTTTCAAAAAAAGCATTTTGAAGCTTGAATCTTCTACTTTTGGAATCTTAAGTCAAAAATTTTTTATGAGCATCACCCTCGACGCAGTCGAAAGAAATATCACGGTAATAATTTTCTCGAAATTTTTGCTTTTTTTCAAAACAGTCGATGGGCTTCAAAAAATTTTTCCGAACTTAAGCAATCTATGGATCGTTTAGCTGAATTATTTGGCTTCAATTTGCTTTTTTTATTTTTGTTCTACGACCATTTTTCGCTGAAATATCGGTGATTGAACAAAAATTCGTCTTTTTTTTTAAATCTTCGATATCTCTGGAACTAAAGATCGTACAGCGAGTAAACGGTGAGTTGCGGAAACTTGAATCTACCCTCTATAAGTGCCTGTTATTGTTATAAACGAAAAAAAATTGTTTCCATTCTTAATTTTAACTTGAAAAAGTGCAAAAAATACCTAAAAACCATGCCAATTTTCAAAACATTCGGTCGAACCGTTTTTTGTGACCTAGTCATCAAACTTTTAGAAAAATTGAAAGAACACGTTTATTGATCCTTAATGACCAATTAATGTTGTTAAAAAATTTTGAAAAAAGTTTTCTTTTTTTCCCCCTCAAATTTGCATGTAACGAGCGGAGAAGGCTAGAAAAAATCCAAATTTCGAAATTTTTTTTTTTTCGAAATTTCGATTTTGTTTTATTTTTTAATTTGAAAAAAAATTGTATTGGCATTTTTTTTTACAATTTTGCATTCAATATTTAATAAATAGCGAAATAAAATTTTGAAAAAAATGCTAATAAATTTTTTTATTCACATTTAAAAAAAAAAAAACATTGAATTTTGAAAAAAAAAAAATTTTTCTTTTTGAAATGTGGATTTTTTTTTTAGTTTTCACGCTCATTAAATGCAAATTTGAGAGAAAAGAAAGAAAAACTTTTTAATTCATTTTTAACACCATTAATTAATTGGTCATTGAGGATCAATAAATGTGTTCCTTCAATTTTTCTAAAAGTTTGATGACTCGGTCACAAAAAACGGTTCGACCGATAGTCTTGAAAATTGGCATGGTTTTTAGGTATGTATTGAGCTAAAAAAAGACCTTAAAACATTGGTATTTTTTGCACTATCTGCAAAGTTGTGGTAGATTTTATAAAACAAGAAAAAAAGCTAATTTTTTGGACTTTTTCAAGTCAAAATTGAGCATGGAAACATTTTTTTCTCGTTTATGACAATAACAGGCACTTATAGAGGGTAGATTCAAGTTTCCGAAACTCACCGTTTACTCGCTGTACGATCATTAGTTCCAGAGATATCGAAGATTTAAAAAAAATCACGAATTTTTGTTCAATCGCCGATATCTCAGCGAAAAATGGTCGTAGAACAAAAATAAAAAAAGCAAATTGAAGCCAAATAATTCAGCTAAACGATTCATAGATTGGTTAAGTTCGGAAATTTTTTTTTGAAGCCCATCGACTGTTTTGAAAAAAGCAAAAATTTCGAGAAAATTTTTACCGTGATATTTCTTTCGACTGCGTCGAGGGTGATGCCCATAAAAAAATTTTGACTTAAGATTCCAAAAGTAGAAGATTCAAGCTTTTAAATGCTTTTTTTGAAAATTTTTTACGACCAAAATTAACAAAGTTACAGCCTTTGGAAAATCGCTGAAAAATCTCGAAAATTTTGCTGTTCCTTTAATTTTTTGACTGAGTGTATATATGTAAGGTAAATGCTCTGCATTCCCGCAGCGAATTCAAAATTTCCCGCACGAAGTGCGGGTAGGTAAAACAGGCACCTGACCGTGCAAGGGAGATAGAGCGTAGAAAGACAAACACGTGGAGAGAGAAATTGTGAGAAATCTAGGTTAAGAAAAATTGTGAAAGATTTAAGATAAACTGTGAAAGAAAGAAGGAACAACGTGGAAAATTAACATTGAATGTTGTTTCTTTGTTTTACAGGTGAGACCTACGATTAAGATGTAATTATTAGCTATAAGTTGTAAATATTAGTTTTAAGTTGTAAAAAAGGAGGAAAGATGAGTAAAATTAAACTTTGTTTTACAGAGAAACCATTCGAATAAATTTATTTATCGGTTGTTCCGAGAATAGAAAAGAACACATTATAAAACAACATTCTTGTTGAAAAATTCACGAAAATGGACAAATTACAATTCGAATTTACGATGAGAGGGACTGCGAAGGGAAAAACGAACGTGCTGTGTCTAACTTCAATCGGAACACCGGACGGCCGTTCATTCAGCGTCCCAGATGAATTTCAACCAACAACACTACACACGGAGCTAGCAAAAACACAAACGTTTGCTAAAATAAAGAACACGATAAAGAGAAGGCATCAATCAAGAAAGGTTTGGATTACTCTATCAGAGGAATTAATAATGACATACTTGGACAAAGACGAGAATATACAATTTGGAGAATATTTTCTGGAGGAGATTATAGAGAAAAAAACCGTCGCAGCATCCGAGCCGGGAACTTCGGATGGAAAAATGATGGAGTTATTAGAAAAGATACTGGAAGAAAAAACAAAAAAGTCCGAAATCCAAAACTTGGGGAAAATAGCGAAAGATTTCACACTTGACAAGTTCACTGGGAAAAACTCGAACGCCCACCAGTGGATTAATGAATTTGAGAAAGAATGTCAGCGCTTCGAGATAAATCAAGATAGAAAGAAAATCGAAATGTTGAAATTCTTTATCGAAAAGCCTGGTGCAGACTGGTACAGCTGCATGTTAATGAAATTTACAGTAGAATCAGAATGGGAGAGATGGAAGAAAAATTTTTGTGAAACTTTTGCAAGTAAAGGATGGTCCGCTAGTAGATACGCGCTCTTGTTCAAATATCAGACAGGCTCTCTATTAGAATATGCGGTAAAAAAGGAAAAATTACTGCTAGAAGTTAGAAAATCGATAGATACGGGGACTTTGATAGATCTCATCGCGGCCGGCCTGCCAAACTTCATTGCTGACAAAATCGACAGAGAGACCCTGAACGAAACTGAAGACCTTTACAATGACATCGGAAAATGGGAACACCTAATTCATAAACAAAAATTCGATAAAAGAAATAAAACACCGAATACAAACGAAAAACCCGAGAAAACACCATGTAAAATTTGTAAAGACAATAACAAAGGCATACGCTATCACCCTGAATCGTCCTGTTGGTTCAAAGATAACAAAATTAAAATGGTGAATAACGCGAGGCTGGAAACAGAGCTCAATTGCGACGAGCCAAAAAACTCATCATTCCGCCATTAATCAAACTCAAAGTATTATTGAACGATACATTAGAAGCAACTGGAATATATGACTCGGGCTCGAATGTATCATTAATAAATGCAAAAATACTGAATTTAAAAAGCAGCGATAAAACCAACGGAAAAAAAATAACTTGAAAACGATTAATGGCGTAAATCAAACTGAGGGTACGATCACAATAAAAGTAAAAATCTTAAATATAGAGAAAGAAATAAGTGTGTTCGTAGTAAACAACACAAACTTCAACTATGAATTTTTGATCGGATTAGATTGCATAAAAAACTTTAATCTAAAACAAAATGAAAAATTAGAGATAGAACAAAAAATCTCGGACACTGCCGGTAAAATGGAGGAATTACGGGTTAACTCCCGAATCAAAAGAGAAAAACCCAAATCAATAAGTAACGAGGAAAAACAGATAAATTTCAATGAACATTCGGATGCAAACAAGTTTCAAATTTCGATAAATCACTTGGACTGCGACCAAAAATCTGTAATAAAAAACCTCATTGAAAAATATAAAGCATTGTTCGCCAAAGATAAATATGATATTGGCACAGTGAGGGATTATGAAGCAAGAATAGACTTAGTAATGGAGAGATATTGCAGTAAAAGACCATACAGGTGTACAATGGAGGACAAACGAGAGATAGAACAGCAAATTTCGGAGTTGCTGAAAAGAAATTTAATAGAAGAATCATACAGCCCTTTCGCTGCTCCAGTGACACTGGCATACAAGAGAGACGAAAATAAGAGATCGAGATTATGCATAGATTTCAGAGATTTGAAAAAAATTATAATTCCTCAAGCACAACCATTTCCATTAATCGAGGACTTGGTAACAAAAACAAGAAATTGCAAATATTTTTCAAAACTGGACATCAACTCAGCATTTTGGTCGATCCCACTACGAGTTGAAGACAGAACGAAAACAGGATTTATAACCCAAGAGGGACATTTTCAGTGGACATGTTTGCCGTTTGGATTAAAAACATCGCCAGCTATTTTTCAAAGAATACTGAGCAATATTATCAGAAAACACAAACTTTCAAATTTCACGGTAAATTATATAGACGATATCTTGGTCTTCTCCAAATCATTTGAAGAACACGTGGAGCAGATATTACGATTACTAGAAGCTATAAAAAAAGAAGGGTTCAGGTTGAAGTTTTCGAAATGCACATTTGCGGAAGAGTCAGTCACATATTTGGGCCATATTATAAAAGATAATTCAATTGCTCCAATAAACGATAATCTGATTGCAATACGAAACTTCCCTGTGCCGGAAACCCAAAAAAACATTCGTCAATTTCTGGGAAAAATCAACTTTTACAATGAATACGTGCCCAACATTTCGATTACTCTTGATCCACTACATAATCTGTTAAGAAAAGGAGAAAAATATATTTGGTCCGAAGACTGCCAAAAGGCCTTTGAGAAGATAAAACACCATCTATGTAGTCAACCTGTTCTCGCCATATTTGACCTAAACCTACCAATACACATTTACACAGACGCATGATTGAAAGGAGTCGGAGCGGTACTGAAACAACCACAACCAGCGGATGAAACAGGAAAAGAAACAGAAAAACCGGTGGCGTACTTTTCGAAAAAACTGAATGAATCTCAAAAGAGAAAAAAGCGATATACCTGGAATGCCTAGGAATTAAAGAAGCAGTAAAATACTGGCAACACTGGCTCATGGGAAGATCGTTTAAAGTGTTTTCGGACCATAAACCACTGGAAAGACTGAATATAAAAGCAAGAACGGACGAAGAATTGGGGGACCTAACATATTACTTATCTCAATACGATATGGAGATAATATATCATCCTGGGAAAAACAATTTAGAAGCGGACAGCCTCAGCAGACATCCGGTGCTAGATACGCATGAAAATGAAGAAGAGGCGCTGAAAGTGGTAAATTTAATAACAATGGACGAAATCCTCAAGGATCAAAAACAAAATAAAGACTTATGCCCAAATAATCGGAAGATAGAATTGAAAAATGAAATATACTACAAGAAAAGTCAAAAAAAAATGAGAAAATTATATTATCCGAAAGCTTCAGTAAAGAATTAATAAGAAAAACACACCGCAACTTTTGCCACATAGGTATAAACCAGCTACAGAACAAAATCACACCGCACTATACGGCTAAGAACTTGAGTGAGAATATAAAAGAAATATGTAAAAGCTGTGAGATTTGTATAAAAAATAAGTCGAGAGGACAGGAAAAAATCGGCCTAATGTCTCAATTAGGTCCCGCAAAACGTCCGTTTGAAATAGTCTCAATCGACACAATCGGGGGCTTCGGTGGTTCACGATCCACAAAAAAATATTTACACTTATTGGTGGATCATTTCACGAGATTCGGATATATTTTAACGTCAAAAACACAAAATTCACACGACTTTATAAAATTAACTCAGAAAATACTGGAGAATAATAACATCGGGATGATATTATCAGACCAATACCCTGGAATAAATTCCAAAGAATTTAAACATTTCTTAAACGAGAAAAATACACCAATCATCTTCACAGCAGTAAATTCACCATTCTCTAATGGACTGAACGAAAGATTAAATCAGACGATAGTAAATAAAATCAGGTGCAACAGAAATGAAGAAGAAAACAAAGGAAAGGCATGGACAACCATTGCACATGAGTGCATTGGAAAATACAATCAAACCGAACACACGGTCACCAAATTTGCTCTAAAATATCTACTAGAAGGATCCGATACATCGACTCTACCAATCGAATTAAAGCAACCGACGTCGAACGAAGATCTAGAAAGAGACCGAAAGACCGCTCTAAATAATAGTATTAAATATCATGCTTACAATAAGAAAAATTACGACAAAAATAAGAAGAATTATACAGCCCAGGTCGGGGAATTTGTATACATTGAGAATGGTAACCGCCTAAACAGAAAAAAACTGGATGAGCTGCGGATTGGGCCATATAAAATATTAAAGAAAGTGTCAAATTCGATATATAGCGTAGACACAGGCCACAAAAAAACAGAATCAAACTTGTTTCACATCTCAAAATTGATCCCAACCTCGAAGTCTGCGGAATGACGAGATGCGAGTTTTGAAGAAAATCTGTAAACAAATTTTCTCTCCAGGGGGGGGAGATGTAAGGTAAGTGCCCTGCATTCCCGCAGCGAATTCAAAATTTCCCGCACGAAGTGCGGGTAGGTAAAACAGGCACCTGACCGTGCAAGGGAGATAGAGCGTAGAAAGACAAACACGTGGAGAGAGAAATTGTGAGAAATCTAGGTTAAGAAAAATTGTGAAAGATTTAAGATAAACTGTGAAAGAAAGAAGGAACAACGTGGAAAATTAACATTGAATGTTGTTTCTTTGTTTTACAGGTGAGACCTACGATTAAGATGTAATTATTAGCTCTTATATTAGCGCTCTTCCGGTGCGTCGCGGAAATACCACGACTCCGCGAAGAAGTCTACCACCATTTTGGCAGAGCGTAGAAAATCCAACCCGAGGATCAGATCTTCCGAAAGCGAGGGTAAGTGGTGAGCGAGAGCGTCGGTTTGCCGGCCGTTTAAGAGGGTTGGTAGCTCGTAGGCCACGCGCACCCTCTCGACCTGGCTGTTCGCGACCAATACAGAGCGTGGCGGGATCGATTTCACGCGCATACCGAAACCAGAAAGCGACTTCAGGAGTGTGGGGCCAATAAACGTCCGCGTCGCACCCGAGTCAACGAGAGCTCGTACGGGTCGACAATAGATGGTCATTTCGACCCTGAATGCGATAACGCCTGAACTCGAGGCGGCGTTAACCACCGTTCCGTCAAGCAAGGCGTTTTCCTCCTGCGACGGCGTGACGGAATGCAGGGTTTGTATCGATTGATTCCGTCTCTTTTTGCGTGCAGTAGCGTGGCGACGGGGCTTCGATACACGGGAGCAATTCGGGGTTGAACCCGGAATTAACGAGAAAGAACAGGGATCGAGGTCGACCGGCAGAGGAGGCGCGATGTAGTTGCTCATGCGCCCCCATCCGCGTTTCCCTTGTTACAGAATGGGCAACGTGCCGTGGTCGTGCCCGAAGATCCGTACCGGCAGCAAAAGAGACGCTGGGTCTTCTTACACTCGCGGTGGCGATGCCCCAGCTTGTGACGATTCCAGCACTCCCATTTGTCCGTGGGTGCTGGTGTCGAGGCGCCGGTGTCGGTAGCAGGTGGTATAGGGGAATTACCCTCACCCCTGAGGACATCCTTCGGAGAAGGCTTCGGTAGCGGTTTCGTATTGGACGGGCGGGATGCTGCGGGACCTCGTGAGCCTCGCTCGGGATCCGGCGCTTGCCGCGAACGGGGTCGCATCAAGGCCTGTAGGAGATCGTAGTGATCCTTCTCTTCCTGCGAGAGCTCGGCTTCGTTAGCCTCCTCGAGATCTTACGCGACTTTCAAATTCGCGCGTCGTGAAAAGCGTTGTGGCGTGCGCGGGTCCCGGTAGGCGAGGCTCGGGCACAAGGACGCGCCCGGCCTCGGCCGCGGCGGCGGGTGCCACATTCTCGCGCTCCTCAGGGCTTGCTCCTGACGGGCTGCTGAACGCTCGAGACCCGTCATCGTTGCCCCCTCATCCAGAGGGATCACGAGGCAGTGCGACGGGAGCATATTCCGGTGCGCATACTGGACTCGCTCGCGCTCCGACCACGGAGGGTCCAGGCGCGCGAACAAGCCGCGCATGCAGCTCAGGTACGCGAGCGCCAACTCAGCGTCTCCTTGAGTTCGGTTCGAGATCTCCTCCCGGAGTGCGATCTGATAATCCGAATCGTGAAATCGCTCACGGAAGGCGGCCTTGGCCATTGCCCACGAGAGGAGTGAGGTACGAGCCTCCCAGTACCATATCCGAGCCACACCTTTCAGGCAAAACGAGACCGTTTTTAGAAGGTCCGAGTCCCTGATGGGGACCAGGGATCGACCCTCTTCGACGAAAGCGAGGAAGTCTTCTACGTCTTCCCCTCGTCAGCCCGAGAACGATAGTTCCCATCGGCGGACCTCCGGGAGCACTCTGTGGGGCGATAAGAATCAGCCTCGCGCGGGTGGACGATAGATCGACCGATCATCCGACTCCTCGAAATCTTCCTGGCGGGGATAAATCCGCCGTCGGAGTCGCTCACGCCGTTGGGGTGAGTCCGGGACCGGGTAGGACTCATCCAGGCGAGGACCCTCGGGAGCGAAGTCGTTTGCGACGCCGCTTCCCGCACGTCGAGAAGTCGAGGCTGCGAGGGGGTCGAAGCTATTCGCCCACCTACGCGTTCGGGAGCTACGGCCGATGGTTCGACGGGGACTGCCGGAGGCAGAGCCCCGCGCCTCAATGTGGAGGTCTGGGACCGTTAACGTGTCGCTATCCTCTGAGGAGGCGAGCTGCCCCTCTTCCTCCTCTGAGATATCCGGCGGGACTTAGAGCCTTTAGCCCTCGTTTCATGGTACCTAAGATGAGTTTCAGGGCACCGGGACGGGGGCGTTGAAAATTTATGGTTTTCGAGAAACTCGCGAAATATCACTCGCGGTTATACTCGAAAAATTCAAGAGCGTTCGAAAATTTATAATTTTCGAGAAACTCGCGAAATATCACTCGCGGTTATTCTCGAAAAATTCGAGAGCCCTCGAGAATTTATAATTTTCGAGAACGTTTGGGAATTTATAATTCTCAAGGAAACTCGCGAAATATCACTTGCCGTGATTCTGGAGACATTTGAGAGCGTTTGAAAATTTATAATTTTCTAGAAACTCGCGAAACATCACTCGCAGTTGTCCTCGAAAACTCGAGAGCGTTTGAAAATTTCCAATTTTCGGGAAACTCGTGAAATATCACTCGCGGTTATCTCCGAAAATTCGAGAGCACTCGAGAATTTTTAATCTTCGATAAAACTCGCGAAATATCACTCGCGGTTATTTTTCGAAGATTCGAGAGCGCTCGAGAAATTTTAATTTTCGAGAAATTCGCGAAGTATCCCTTGCGATGATTTTTCGAAAATTCGAGAGTGTCCGAAAATTTCCAATTTTCGGGAAACTCATGAAATATCACTCGCGGTTATCTCCGAAAATTCAAGAGCACTCGAGAATTTTTAATCTTCGTTAAAACTCGCGAAATATCACTCGCGGTTATTTTCGAAGTTTCGAGAGCGCTCGAAAAATTTTAATTTTCGAGAAATTCGCGAAGTATCCCTCGCGATGATTTTTCGAAAATTCGAGAGCGTTCGAAAATTTCCAATTTTCGGGAAACTCGTGAAATATCACTCGCGGTGATTCTCGAGAGATTCGAGAGCGTTTGAAAATTTTATAATCTTCGAGAAGACTCACGAAATGTAACTCGCGGTTACTTTCGAAAAATTCGAGAGCGTATGAGAATTTCCAATTCTCGAGAAACTCGCGAAATATTACTCACGGTTATTCTCGAGAGATTCGAGAGCGTTCGAAATTTTATTTTTCGAGAAGACTCGCGAAATATCACTCGCAATTATTCTTCCCGAAAATCCGAGAGCGTTTTTAAAAATTTATAATCTTCGAGAAACTCGCAAAATAACCCTCGCGGTTATTCTCGAAATATTCGAGAGCGTTCGAGAATTTATGACTTTCGAGAAGTTCGCGAAATATCGATCGCAATTATTTTTCCCGAAAAGCCGAGAGCGTTTTACGAATTTATAACTTTCGAGAACCTCGCGAAATATCACTAGCGGCAATTCCTCGAAAATTCGAGAGCGTTCGTAATTCGAGAGAACCCACGCGCAATTTTCACTCGCCTTTATTCACCAAAAAAAAAAAGGGTATCCGAGAGCGCACCAAACATGGTCGTGAAAGCGTGACGAGAACCGGGGTTCGTCGAAAGGGAAAAGGGAAAAATTCCCTTCCTCGAACGATATCCTTTTCGTGATGGCGATCCTTTTGGGGAAAATCTCACGAACGGGAAGTGTGGGGCGTATATATTCCAACCGAGAACAAGCGGTACTCACGTGTACTATGTGTTGTACTATGTACGAAAGGTGTGCGCGTTGCCAAAAGCTCCGTTCACAGCGAAGATTCGCGATAGATTAATCATCGATCCCGGATCCTTGCTTATCGATGGCGATAGCAATAGGGCAAGGAGCGGGGACCCTTCGGAAGGTCTGGAACTGGTTTTCCCCCATTTTCAGCAATTTTCGTGATCGTCCGAAGCTCAAACAATGGACTTACGCCCCGCGGTTACCCGCTCACGCATGTCGAGCCTCGTGACGTCATCCCCGATTTCGCGAGAACGACAATTAATCCACATCGTCCGATGAATAACTGTGCCCGTGAACCACGAAGAACTCCCCGGGAGAGAGGGGCGTCTTCGTATAATTCGAAAGCCAAGAAATCCAACTAGAATTTCCTTTCGTGATCGTTGCAAATTCTTTTCAGAATTTTCTCGAGAAGAAAATTTATCGAGAACAGAGGAATTCCGAGAAGGGGTTTGTTTCGGGAGCAAGAGAGGATAAAAAAATTATTTTTTATTCCTCCTCTCTTTAACCGTGATCGACGAAAATTCCAATGCACTTCTCGCAATGACGTTTCGCAAGCGGCGAAATTTCAATAGGAATCTTCGCCATTAATTTTCGAGAGCGACGAAAATTTCAAAAGAAAATTTCCGTAATTACTATTCGAGAGCTACGAAAATTCGAATAGAATTTTCGAAATTAGTTTTCGAGAGCGGCGAAAATTTCAAATGAAAATTTTCGCAATTAATAATCGAGAGCAGCGAGAATTCGAATAAAATTTTTGCAATTAATTTTCGAGAGCGGTGAAGATTTCAAAAGAAAAATTTCGTAATTAATGATCGAGACCCGCGAAAATTCAAAAAAAAAATTTCGCAATTAATAATCGAGAGCAGCGAAAATTCGAATAAAATTTTTCGCATTACTTTTCAGGAGCGACGAAAATTTCCAAAGAGAATCCTCGCAATTAATCATCGAGAGCTACGAAAATTCTAATTGAAAATTTTTCGCAATTCATTCGAGAGCAGCGAAAGTTCAAATAGAAAATTTTCGCAATTAATCTTCGAGAGCAGCGAAAATTTGAATAAAATTTTTGTGATTTTTGGATTTTGTGCCAAACTCCACATGCATGTTACTAGGCAGGGAAGCTTGAAGGAAATACCCGATAATTTCCAAGCACGAGGGGTATTCGGCGGATTATTTTTCTCACTCGATTTTCATAGCATGGCTTAATTAAAAATTATATTTGACATAGTCGATTTTCTTACCCTTATCTCGATGAATTTGACGTTTCTGACACGTACGTGGGTTACAAGCTATTGAAAAAATTTCGCTTGTTACCTAGCAACAGCCGGGAAATTTTCGAAAAATTACCGATATAATTTCGTCCTGCTCGTACCACGTGATGTCAAATGCCAAGCTCCTATTGGTTGGAAATCGAGTGAAAAAAATAATCGCTATCAATTTTCAAGAGCGACGAAAACTTTAAAAGAAAATTTTCGTAATTAATAATCGAGAGCAGCGAAAATTCGAATAAAATCTTCGCAATTAGTTTTCGAGAATGACGAAAATTTTAAAAGAAAATTTTCGTAATTAATAGTCGAGAGCAGCGAAAATTCGAATAAAACTTTCGCTATTAATTTTCGAAAGTGACGAAAATTTTAAGAGAAAACTTTCGTAATTAATAATCGGGAGCTACGAAAATCGTAATAGACAATTTTCGCAATTATTTTCGAGAACGAGTATCGCGCGATATATTCGCTTGATAATCTCCGGTAGCGACGACTTAAATTCTACCGAGAGCGAGAACGTCAGAAAGCCCAAAAAAAACTCTTCGATGGCGATTTAGACGAGACGATATAGAGGGCGTTTCATCCACTGTCCGAGAACCGATGCGAGAACGAAAGCGAGACTTTCAACTACTTGCTGGCGTGGCCCCACGTCGGGCACCATTTGTGACGGATTTCTTTTCTTTTATCGAGATCGAACGATACCGGGTCCGTCACCCTCAGCCGTCACCCCCGCACGTAGCGTTCCACGTGCCAGCGGGCGCCAGTTAATTTTTATTTCCCCGGAAATCAACAAACCGGTCGCGACCGGGAGTCGAGTGGGAAGGGCTCGACTCCACGAATGCATCTTTTATTTCGGCGGTGGGTTAACCGGACTGAACTGGGAATCGAGTGGGAAGAGCTTGGTTCGCGCACGGACAAAATAGTACAGGACAAACGGACGGAACGTACGAACGAGGATGAGTGGTTGCGGAAATGCGCGGTCGCTCAGGTTGCAGGTTATGGTAGGGAGGGTCGGAGTTGAATGTCAGCAAGTAGCGCGGGAACTGATCCTAATTCGGGACCGTGAGCAAACTCGTAACGCGGACTCGTAATGGTTCGCCCGAACGATATTTCTTTCTTCAGGGGAATGCGAGATCTATTTCTGTCGAAACACGAGAACTCAATACCGATGCACTACACACTGCACTTGAATATCTCAAGGGGATATTCCTCGAGAGCAAAACGAATTTTCTTCGTTACTGGGATGCGAGAGCACCTGTCAAATCGATGGGCACACGCATACCGCCCAAGCGAAAGCGAAACACGTTACACGGAGCGCGAACGAGAGAGAGCGAGATCAAGCGTCAACACAAAGCGGACAAAATAGCGAGAGCGCGAAGTCTCATCTCGACGGCGATCGGAGACCGACTCTCCTAATCTCTTGTCGAATGACCGATAGCTGCTGCCTCGTTATTCCTCTTTTCTTACGTATCCGAGAGCGTAATTGGAGAACTATCATCCTCGGTAGCGTGCTGAGGATCTCGGTGGCAGCTTCCCCTGGAACCCAAGCGAAGCAAGGCTCTACTCTACTTAACGCGGCGCAATGCTTCCCAGCCATTGCCCGTAACAATCTCCGCCTGCCTTTCAGCTCGTGGTTCCTTCTACGCTGGGGCGCCGGCATTGCAGCTGGACCTTTGACAATTCCACCGAGACTTCTCGTCGGGCGCTCTCCTCCGTCGGGCAACTCATTACCTGGAGACATATTTTTCCGACGGATTCGCGCGCGCGATCTTTTCTAAACTCTTCATAACAGAACCAATACCAAAAATACTCGTCACGTGCTTGAAACGCGACGAAGGCGAGAGCACGTTATCATTATCTTACCGAATCGGGCAGCAAAGCGAGAACAATACATTTTTGCGAGCGCGTTTCTGGCTTTGTGGCCGTGATTTCGAAAAATCACGTCACACTGTATATACCTGTATATGCCTTTATTTACCTGTATATACATAGTTGACCAGAAATGCATGTTGATTTCTTATGGAGATTTTGACAGATAATCCGGCTCTCAAAACAGGCATTTATGGTTAGCATGTTACCGGTATATAGCAATATATACCGCATATGCCTTTATATACCTGTATATACCTGTATATACCTGTATATACCAGTACACTGGAACACCGATTTAGTGCCGGGCTCGGGGGAGCCGGCACTAAATGGGATATATATATAAAACGAAACTCGAGCACTGGTAAACATAGTGCTGTAACAATTTGGGGGACGGGCCCCAAAATGAAAATGGAAATGTTTTGTCTCGGCGTGCGGAAGCGTAGTCCCGAGAGATGGAAATGTTTTGTCTCGGTGTGCGGAACGTAGTTCCAAGAGATGCTCCCCCCCCCCTCGCCGATACCACCCGGTGTGTCCTTTGCCGGCACACTGGTTTCTCTCTCCCTCTCTCGCTCGGTCGTCTTCGTATACACTTGAGTATACATATCAACACACGGATAGTCCGCGACAGTCTGTGGCCGTTTGTTGACATTTGTCTACTCAAGTGTCTGCGCGGCTTCATATAGCATTTACTACGTCTCATTTCTGAAGGTACCGGAGTTGATGAGCACGGCCCTGCATGGCTCGAAAGGCGAGGTCGTAGATCACATAATCAGATAAATCTGGCACTAAATCGGTGTGCACTAAATCGGTGTTCCAGTGTATATACCTGTCTATGCTTTATACATATGGGGCATTCCACGTCAAATCACGCAGTCATCGGCGGGACCCCCTCGAATTTTGATGTCCACTGAATTGTGTGTTTCGTTTGGCCCAAAATATGATCTTAAATTTTTAGAAATTTTTATTTCATTTTTTAGGGGTTGCCCGAGCGAAAAATCATTAAATTGAGGGAAAGCACAAAAAGGGGCCTTTTTTAAATTATTGAAATTTTTTCACAGAAACTAGGACCCAAAACAGAAATTTTCGTCATAGTTCGATAATGGGACAAAAATAATTACCTTTTTTTTGTATTTTAATTTATTGATTTTTATAATTTTTTATTTTAATTGTTTCTTGTAGTGAGAATAACAACGACAAAAATATTTTCATCATTTTTTTTCTTGGTTTAAGAGTGAAACAACTTTTTCGAAAATTTATTAGCCTCGACGACCTCGAAAAAACCAGATAAATTTAAAAAAAAATTAAAAAATAGTAATTATAATTTTTAAAAAAATAGTAATTATTTTCGTCCCATTATCGAACTATGACGAAAATTTCTGTTTTGAGCCCTAGTTTCTTTGAAAAAAAATTCAATAATTTAAAAAAGGCCCCTCTCTGTGTTTTCCCTCAATTTAATGATTTTTCGCTCGGGCAACCCCTAAAAAATGAAATAAAAATTTCTAAAAATTTAAGGTCATATTTTGGGCCAATCGAAACCCACAATTCATTGGACATCAAAATCCGAGGGGGTCAGGATGATGACCCGTGATTTGACGTGGACTGTCCCATATAAAAATATATACATCGCTATATATACATAGATATGTTTTATACATATAAATTATGCCATATATACATAAATATTCTTTATATATGAGGTAATCCAGCCGAAGTGTATAAACCCGTTTCCCTAACCCTCTCGGATTTGTGTCATTTTTTTTACATCATTGCATTGAGTCTAAAATACACCCTCATATTTTTTTTAGATTTTTCCAAACAACCCTTATTTAAAAAAAAAATATTTTTGAAAAAACAGCTATTTCTTGAAAATCTGAAAAAATTCTGAAAAAACTGTGATAATATATAAAAAATTTCAAGCTATCACTCGTAGTGAGCAGATTTTTTTTCTGTGGTTTTATGACGGAGTCCGTCGGGGAGGGAGTGACGGGCCCAGAGACGGAACGAGAGAAAAATAATGAAATGTCGTCGTCCCGGGAATCGAACCCGGGACTTATCTGCTCAAGGTGAGCTATTTGAGAATTTTTTGGAATTTTGAGAACGTTAATAGTTTGTAAAACACAGAAGAAAAAAAATCTGCCCACTACGGGTGATAGCTTGAAAATTTGTATATATTATCACGGTTTTTTCAGAACTTTTTTAGATTTTAAAAAAATGGCGTTTAAAAAAAAAGTTTTTTAAAAAAATCCATCACGTAAGACACGGAAAAAAATCTGCCCACTACGGGTGATAGCTTGAAAATTTTGATATATTATCACGGTTTTTTTCAGAATTTTTTCAGATTTTAAAAAAATAGCGCTTTTTTTCAAAATTTTTTTTTTTTTAAATAAGGGATGTTTGGAAAAATCTAAAAAAAATATGATAATTCTCAAATAGCTCACCTTGAGCAGATACTGAATTATTTTGGTACTCAAATTGAGTATCTGCTCAAGGTGAGCTATTTGAGAATTTTTTGGAATTTTGAGAACGTTAATAGCTTGTAAAACACGGAAAAAAAAATCTGCCCACTACGGGTGATAGCTTGAAAATTTTAATATATTATGACGGTTTTTTTCAGAATTTTTTCAGATTTTAAAAAAATAGCGTTTTTTTTCAAAAAATTTTTTTTTTTAAATAAGGGATGTTTGGAAAAATCTAAAAAAATATGAGGGTGTATTTTAGACTCAACGCGATCACATAAAAAAAAATGACACAAATTTGAGAGGGTGAGGGAAACGGGTTTACATACTTGGGCTGGATTACCTCATCTATAGAAATTTCATATATAACCCTATATATATATGGGGCATTCCATCCCAAATCGGACAGTTTTAAAAACCTTTTTTTTATTTCCTCAATTTTTTTATATTTTTGAGTACCCATCAAAAGACCCTTCCTGTTAAACTTTGAGATTTTTTTGATTACCCGTTCAAAAGATATTAAATTAATAAAAAAACCGCTCTTTTTTGGGTATTTTGGTCATAACTTCTTTAATAATGGTCCAAATTAAAAGTTTTTTTTCAAATTTTTTGTTTTTTCATGGCCTTTTCAGCAACAATACAACAAAAATATTCGACGTGTTTTTGAATGAGTTTTTGGGTTTTAAACGTTAAATCGCGTTTTTAAAAGTGAATGTCATTTTTTTTTTTCAATTTTTTGTTCCAAACATCTTTCTATTCAACAATTTTTAAGACTAGTCCGATCGTGGGATCTCAATAAGTACTATTTTTTTTCGATTTTTGAAAATTAAAAAAATAAAAAAATTTCCATAAATTATTATGAATACCAATTTTTGTTACTGTATAGTATTTTGTTAATCATTTTGAATTAATTTGGACACTTTTTCATTGTTAACATATTTTTAAAATTAATAATTAATCGATGAGCAAATAACAACAGTTGTATGAGTGGGCATTGAACCTAAATAGTCTACCGAATATTGCTGTCAAATTTTCACATGAGAAACATTATTCAGATGCATAAGACACATTTTATTTGCGATAAAATACTGCGAAGTCAATCACAGGGGGACACAAAAATTTCATTCAATTTAATTTAATATTAATTATTAATTATTAATTATTAGTTATTAGTTATTAATTATTAATTATTAATGAATTATTATTAATTAATTAATTAATTATTAATTATTAATTATTAATTTAATATTAATTATTAATTAATATTAATTTAATATCTTTTGAACGGGTAACCAATAAAATCTCAAAATTTAACAGGAAGGGTCTTTTGATGGGTACTCAAAAATATAAAAAAATTGCGGAAATAAAAAAAAAAGTTTTTCAAACTTTCAAATTTAAGAGATATTGGCGTTAGAACGTTTCCGAAATTTTTGAAATCCACATTTTTCGAAAAATTGTAACTTCTGAAATACATGCGATAAAAATTTAAAAATTGGTCAAAATACTCCTTGCATAGTATACTATTTTATAAAAAAAATGAAAAAAATTAAAAATGGTCGGGGTCACGGCCGAGCGAAATGGCGTGGATTGCCTCATATACATATATATTAGGGCGATATTTTCTTTACTTTTTTTTTGTTTTTTCACTCCCCGCCAAAAACTTTGTTGCATATGTCTGAAATAACATTCCCTGAAAGTCGCAGCCCTTAATATTAATATTAAGTACTCGACCTTCGCGTGAGAAGATTTTTTCTTAAAAAAATTATCATTTCGCGGCATTTTAAGCTGTTTCATTGGTTTTGGTCGCAATTTACGCAGATGTGAACGATCTTTAAGAGTGTCCATGACAACGTAAGTGTAATTTACACTGTTGCGATGATACGGGTCCCTAAAGTTGATCTTTACCCAAAATTCTCGATTTTTTGCTGTTATCTCCGAAATGATTAACTTAACCGAAAAATCATTAAGGGTAATTTTGTTGAAAATTGAATTTTCTACAAAGAAAAGTCCTCCTAACCTTATTGCTTAAATTAATATTTCTTGAAATATTGGACCTTAACTTATTTATGGTATAAAATTTGTATAGTTTATCGAGCAAAAGTTTTAAATTGTTGATATTCCATATCATATCACCATATCCCAAATCATATCACCACTGGTTATATGATATGAAATATCAACAATTTGAAACTTTTGGTTCGATAATCCATAAAAATTTTATACTATACATAAGTTAAGGTTCAATATCTCAAGAAATATTAATTTCAGCAATAAGGTCTAGAGGACCTTTTAGGAGGAGATTAAGTTAATCATTTCGGCGATAACAGCAAAAAATCGAGAATTTTGGGTAAAGATCAACTTTAGGGACCCGTACCATCGTACCAGTGTAAGTTACACTTACGTTGTTATAGATACTTTTAAAGATCGCTCAACTCTACGTAAATTACGACCAAAACCAATGCGACAGCTTAAAATGCCGCGGAATGGTAATTTTTTTAAGAAAAAATCTTCTCACGCGAAGGTGGAGTACTTGATATTAATATCAAGGGCTGCGACTTTCAGGGAATGTTATTTCAGACATATGCAACAAAGTTTTTGGCGGGGAGTGAAAAACAAAAAAAAAGTCGAAAAAATATCGCCTCAATATATATGTATATATACTCACACCACCCTAATTAAGATTTATTTCATTTCGTTTTATCTTAAAATTCACATGTATGATGTATTTAAAGTTATTTATAGCAATATTTCCTAAGAATATGACTCAAATATAAAAGAAAGTAAAATATTGTAAATCCAATTGCAGATTCGAATTGTTGAGAAAAAAAATAGCATAGTTAAAAAAAAATTATTGTACGATAATCAATATCGGAGTTATGAATTTGTTAAGTAATCGGTGAGAACGGCCGGGCGCGCAAAGCCTCGAGCCCCCCACCACGCCACCCACCACATTTCTCCGACTGACGGCGCTCGACGAATTAAATCAATTTTTTGTTACTAGATACAAGGCACCTAGGGATCTGAAAAAATTCCCGGTGATTCTTTGGGATGTTGAGAGATAGCTGATATTTTTTTCCCTCTCAATATCGATAACAACAAGAAAAAACAAAATAACACTAAAGCACCGTTATCTCCGGTTCTAATCAAGATATTCATGTTTTTTTTAATTACTCGTCAAATAAAGGGCAAGTACAATCCATCATAATATTTACAATAGTATCAAATTTGTCGGGGATATCTCTAATTGTTTAAAAGCAAAAAATTTCAAGTCGCCAAAAAATTATGATTTTCGGGTATACATTTTTTTTCCATTTATGGAAACTACTAGTAACGAACTGCCTCCATGATTTTTTGGCAACCCGTAGGCCAATGAAATGAGAAAATGCAGACGATATACGGATTTTGGCTTGTTGCAGATTGTTGCTCAATTATATAAGACAGGCAAAAAAGTTTTGCACGATAATTTTGAAGACACTTCATAAACCTGTACCTTTTACCTGTACCATGAGTTTCAAAGCCACACGTTGTTTGTTCATCAATTTATAACAAAAAATGTAATTTTTTCATTTCCACGGAACTTTTCATTTTGCAACTAAACAAATAATGATAATTGATCTCACGACAGCTTGTTTTTTCAAGAATGATGAGATGAACATCTTTTGTTTGAACAGTTTTCGTGCACAACCCATAATAAAGACGTTATTCAACAAAATGTGGGGTCTCAAAAGTTTAAACAATCGTTGCGGAGAAATCCGGACCTAACTTTTTGGGGGGTAAGTAAAAATATGTTCGTCCGTCTCTAATGAACCTATAAAAAAATTGGCTAACCTATGTTATTCCAGAATAGAAGTCAGACGATTTTATAGCTTATTCGTCTGGACTATGCGGATAGAGAGGCGGTGTTCTTCGAGCCGAGACCTGTCAGTCGTCGGTAACGTAAGTTAATGTATTTGTCTGTAAGAGGAACTGTGAGAGTGGGTGAGAAAGAATCTTAAGCCTCAGATGCAACCCGCCCCCGACACGGTCTAATGTGAATCATTTCTGTTTATAAGCATCAAATGCATAACAAAAAAATATTTTCCATAGATGTTTTATCGCGATACCCCCCTCTCAAGCTGACTTAGATCAAGAAATTCCGACTTGCCTTTTCTTGGAGCATTTGTTGCACATCATTCTGTTTTCGCAAATGTCGAGGTAACCAGAAGCATGCTTGTAATAATCGCAGGAAAATCCACGCTGCCCCGGCGAGTGCCAAATAAGAGAAAGCGGTGAACACCATGTTCACAAAATCTACCGATACCTGCTGATACTTCATGGTTTTCAATTTTTCATTAATACCTGAAATGATCAGAATTGAAAGGTAGACACTTATTTTGTTCCAACACCAACAACAACAACAACAACAACCTCAATAATAATAATAATAATAATAATAATAATAATAATAATAATAATAATAATAACGATGATGATGATGATGACAACAATACAAAGAAAACCGATGTATACGGTAAGCGGTGTGATCGATTTTTGCGTCTCTTTCAGTTTTGTTGTGTAAACTACAATGTAGTCATTCATGAGATATGTATTCTAACATTGAATAGAAGAGGATCCACTTTTTTACTCACCATGACAACCAAACAAGGCGTAAACTGTACTATTCTGCAGTTGAAATCATTGATTGATCGTTGCTCGTTAATTATGCAATAAAATGTATATATTATTCATAAGAAAATAAATAAAAATATATAAAGTTGTAAGTTCGATTTTAATGTTCAAATTCACATAAAATAGCAATATTATTTATGGCAATATCATGATGGAAATATATGTTGAAAATGAATGATTCACAACCAGTTTCCATTAAAATATTTCGTTCGAATCATTCAAAAACATATGAAAAATCTCATCTAAGCATTAATATCGAAATGTAAAGTATTTTGGAACGAAAAATTGGAAGCAATTTTTTCTGGAGACTTTGGAGCAAAACTTAATTTTCCTATTCAAATAATACATTCACCACTAAACTAATAAACATAAAAAATAATAATCAACTAAAGAAGTATTTCGAAAAACTAAATATTTATTATAATCACTTACTTTATTTGCCGAATTCTAATGTCCGCGTCTCCTGCTTTTTCAATTGATGAACAAGCGTGAAAATATGAATGTCAACCGGTACGTTGTGCAGGTAACGATGATGTGTCAGACTGACGGACAAAAAGTACAACTCCACCACTGACCCCTATAGCATTAATCGATATATGGATATGTTGCCATGTATATGATCGGCTCCACAAGCCATAACAAGTCTATATATGATGCACGTCGATTTTATGACTTTTCGTTATATGCAGACCTTTTCACGTAATCCTCTTGTTGGAATTTTTTATAGGATATGAATAAAAATTAACATAGGATGGAGAATGAACAAAAATAGAAAAACTTATTCGTTGATCTCATTTTTTGAAACAAAATGAATGCAGAAAAACGCCAATGAAAATCAAATTCTGGTTATAAAAGTAATGAAAATTCATTTGTCCAATTAATTTATTGTAGAGGTCACAATTTATATCTATTTCCACAAAAAATTGGTTTAAAGAGTCATATATAGTTATATACGCACTGAGTTATGTAGCATAAATGAAAGCGGTGGAAACTATAGCGCTTCTGCGACAATTCAAGTCTCTTAATTCTATTTCGTTCGAAAAATTGGGGCGGTAGTTTCCGGTCGCGGATGCCAGTCATGGGAATTGAATAATTTAATTGTTGAGAATACGCCCACACAATCGCGCGCATATACGCATGCTTGTACAGACGAATCAATTGGGTGTTTACAAATAAAAGGACGATACATAATGCTAGCTGTATACACTCGCCGCGACTCTCGAGTGACACTATTCCCGATGCGTCTACTCCATATGAGGGAGCCCGAGACGAGCCGAGCGTACCCTCTACACTCTCGCTCTCGGCTGATTTCGGGCAGTGTCGGCGGGAGTGTACAGCTAGCATAACGATGAAGAAACCGATATGACGAAAGAAATTTTTATTAATGCGTTGAACGCCATAGTGAAAATGTGAAAAATTACACAAAACATTTTCGTGAAAATAGGTGTACAATATTATGATGTGGTGAAATAACTTAGTTTGGGCATCCTATGGAGCTCAAATCCATCTCGAAAATTGTACTACCACGAGGTTACCGGTGACCGTGGTGGCGCTATGATACAGGACACTATATACAAATGCGATTGGTGGGTAAAACTTAAGCCACCTAGTCCTCGGAATTCACTTTGTCCGAATTAATGCGTGATCCTCGACTTTGTCTAAGTTTTGAGACCATTTGTGTATTTTATTAGATTTTTTCGACCAACTCTAGTCACATGGTAAATATTTTTATCTTTAAAGTTTTTTCATGTAAAATCTCGAAAAATTGTTCTTCAAATTTCTCAACTGTGAAATCTTGTCAAATTTTCTAAGAGAGTGATGATGGCAGAAAAATATGTTTCAATGAGCTCAGCGAAAACAGAGTTATGGTTCATTAAAATTCTGAATATTCAAGGTTTTTTGGGAGTCATCCGAATCAAAAGTGCCATTTTTTTCTCAATTCGTATGAAATGTTGACGTCATTAAAAGAGACGGCAATGGTAACACAGCCGCATTTCTTCATTTTTATTAAAACTCTCAACATTTCAATCGAAAAGAAATTTGGATTTCATGCATATTATATATAGAGCAATGAAAACTATCTGGATTTTACCGAAATGTCAACAATCTGCCGAAAAATAAGAAAATGTGGTTTTACCATCCAACTCGCTTAATCGTTTCTAACATACTAGTCATGGTCGATCAACTAATCGAAATTATTTATTGATTAAACCGAAGATCTGCATATAGCAATTTCCCAAAACTCTTAGAAACCGCTTTTCACCTTTTAAGTAAACAACACGACCGAAGAATAAAAAAATAAAAATTCGTAAACTCGAATAATCAAAAAAATGGACGACTATTTGAAAGGCCCACTTTGCCATAGGCCTCGCTACAAATATAATTCTTCATTTAAAAAAAATTAAACATTACTTTATCATTACATTAATAAAAATATGCTACACCGCAAAATAATTGTATTGGCAATCATAATCGAGAAGCGCACGAATAGACAATATATCCATACAGGTTTTCAGAGATGAGTCAAATAAAGTATTGAAACACATTGGAGATTGTTTGCTCCTTCGTTGCTACTATCAATAAGGTTCTTGTATTGTGGTATGCACTGCACGATGAAGAAAAAAACGTTCAAGAAAAAAACCATTAAAATAAATAAAGGAGAAAATTTATAATTGTACTGAGGAAAACTCGGTGCTACATTCTGTTAAGAACGCTGGAAATGAGATGACACATCTTTATCTGTGGGTATTTCCAAGATTTAATTTAAAACGAGAAGACATTTGATACATTTGTGGTCTAGGGAACTAGGGGTGGAGGGATGTACACGAGGGAATCTTTCCACGCAGGATTTATTGTTGTTGCCTGTTGTTGATGTGGTGTTACGCTTGGGCTGGTTGGACGTTCAGAAGGAATGCTTACGCCGTCGACCTCACATAAAACAGGAGATACGGTGTCGCCGAATTTCGCGGATTTGGTGCCAATTTATCTTGTAACTCGCGCTCCGGTATCGCTCTTACGGCTTCGTCGTCACATTCGAGCCACGTGCCCGAGGGTTTGCCGCGTTTTATACCGCAACATTCCATGCTACGACAACCCACCCTCATCAGTTGTTCTTTGTTCTCGCTAATATTCGGCTTACTGCGGAATATCTTTAGTATACTCGAAGATTTGTCCGACGTTTGATTATTACCATTGCTACTACTACCCCCGCCCTGCATTATATTCTGACGCTTGCAATCACGATCACAACGATAGTATTCGCTGAACATCGATTCGTCGGGTACTTTTGTATACGCGATGTAATGGCCTGCCGTCATAGTTGCTCCCTGATGCATTATCACGGAATACAGCTTGTAAACGTGATGTGACTCGAGTGATCTTACAGTACCACTGGCGCGTTGCGACTGATCGACGTTGCATTCTTCGCAGAAACACTGCAGCGTCAATGGTGAGGGCATGTGATTGTTGATCTTTTCCATCGAGCTGAGAAGTAAAGAAGATTCATCGGTAATAACATATTACGCTGACTGCTACATAGTTTTTATGTCATGGGAAAAGAAAAATTTGTTTATTGTAGTTGCCAAGACTTAGTGTTAAATTAGAATAATTTCAAACCAACATAATTTGAAGCTCGTCGTTTATTGTAACCTGTATCGTCCAGAACTTTAAACCCTTTCCTGCAGTGTATTTGTCTAGAGAAATCAAGGTCGCATATTTGTAAAGAATTATCTCTCCTGTAAATGATCACATCTTGCAAAGATCGTTTCTAAATTTTTTTTCAACTTAATGACTGAAATAATAGTGAAGGAAGAATCGGCTGCGATTCGGCCAGTGGGTCCAAATGACAGTGGACAATTTTTTTGGTATAACGTTTCGATCCTAATTCGGATCCTCTTCAGATTTATTATTTCTAAAATTATATTCTTTTTTGTCTTATTTTGTATGATATGTTTTACATTATAGGCTTAAATGTTATGTGTCCTGACTGACCTGCATTTGTACGGGTAATTTTTTTTGGTCATTTAATGAATCTTGGATAATATTCATTATGAATTTATTGTATAGAGACGGGTCATTTTTTTGTGATCCTTGATGTCTGTGAGAGGGAGGATTTTGATATTTTATTGCTTAGTTTATGTTTTTTTTGAGACTTTTGTGTATGTGTTATTTACCTATGAATTTCATGTTTGATAATTTCCAAGATTCATTTTTGATCAAAATTAACAGTTTTCATTACATGGCGATTCGAGAGCTAAGTAGCGACTGAGTATTGAGGCGAGTGAGGAGGTATTTATATTAATGGGGTAGTGTGATTGAGTATTGAAAAGTGGGGGTGGTTTTTCATGGTTGGGGAAGTTTGCCGTTAGTGATTTTTCTTGCCGGACTGGTTATGTTAACCGGTTTTGGATCGGGTTTAAATTGATAACTGTTAGATTTGGTAATGAATTTTCAATTGATGGATGGTAATTTGAGGTTTTCCCGTTATTATTTTAAGTATTATTAAATTATTGAATTATATATGCTGCTTAGTTGGTCGATGTCGGTTCTAAAATTGATTGCTTTGGGGTGTGCTTTAATTTGTATCATTTCCAGAATTAATCGCTTTTTGAGCCATTTTTCATTATTTAAAATTTTAACGTCGTCAAATTTAAAATTGTGTTTTAGTTCTATTCCGTGTTTTGCTAACGCTGTATTTATTGTGTTAGTGTGTTTTAGACTATTTTTGTGTTCGTTGATTCTCGTTTTTAGGTATCTTTTTGTTTGTCCTATGTACAATGCATCACAATCATTACAATCGATTTGGTAAACTACGTTTGATTTATCCATGTTATCTATTTTATCTTTTGTGGAACCGGTGATGGAGTGAATGTTGTGTTAGTTGTTAGTGACTAGTGTTATATTGAATTGTCGAAAAAGGCGGACTAGTTGGTGGTGAATATTTTCAGTACAGGGTAAATTTATTAATCTGGAGGAGTCGAATGCGTTGTCGTTATTTGATTGTGAATGAATTAATCTTAGCCTTTGGTTTATTATTTTTTCTGTGAAGGAGATTGGGTAACAGTTTTGTGTCATTGTGTTTTTGATTAGTTCAATGTTTTTTTGGTGGAAGGATGCGTGTGACAGTTTTATCGCTCTGTCTACCAACATCATGATAATTCCTTTTTTTTTGCGTAAGAGGGTGGTGAGAGAAGAAGTTTATGAATCGACCTGACCAAGTCGGTTTTCTGTACCAGTCTGTGATTATTGAGTTATTTTTGTGGATTAGCAAGATGTCTAGAAATGGTAATTTGTTGTTTGTTTCTACTTCAACTGTGAACTGTAGTTTAGTGTGGTATGAGTTAAAGATGTTAAGTGCTGAATCTATTTTGTCCGTAAGCAGAGCCATAATAACATCGTCTACGTATCTTTTGTAGATTGGTATCGTGAACTTCAGTTTTTCTAAGCAGTTGGTTTCTAAGTCGATCATTACAATGTTTGATAATATCGGGGCTAACGGTGAACCCATTGGCAAGAAGAATATTATCAAACATTGTAATGATCGACTTAGAAACCAACTGCTTAGAAAAACTGAAGTTCACGATACCAATCTACAAAAGATACGTAGACGATGTTATTATGGCTCTGCCTACGGACAAAATAGATTCAACACTTAACATCTTTAACTCATACCACACTAAACTACAGTTCACAGTTGAAGTAGAAACAAACAACAAATTACCATTTCTAGACATCTTGCTAATCCACAAAAATAACTCAATAATCACAGACTGGTACAGAAAACCGACTTGGTCAGGTCGATTCATAAACTTCTTCTCTCACCACCCTCTTACGCAAAAAAAAGGAATTATCATGATGTTGGTAGACAGAGCGATAAAACTATCACACGCATCCTTCCACCAAAAAAACATTGAACTAATCAAAAACACAATGACACAAAACTGTTACCCAATCTCCTTCACAGAAAAAATAATAAACCAAAGGCTAAGCTTAATTCATTCACAATCAAATAACGACAACGCATTCGACTCCTCCAGATTAATAAATTTACCCTATACTGAAAATATTCACCACCAACTAGTCCGCCTTTTTCGACAATTCAATATAACACTAGTCACTAACAACCAACACAACATTCACTCCATCACCGGTTCCACAAAAGATAAAATAGATAACATGGATAAATCAAACGTAGTTTACCAAATCGATTGTAATGATTGTGATGCATTGTACATAGGACAAACAAAAAGATACCTAAAAACGAGAATCAACGAACACAAAAATAGTCTAAAACACACTAACACAATAAATACAGCGTTAGCAAAATACGGAATAGAACTAAAACACAATTTTAAATTTGACGACGTTAAAATTTTAAATAATGAAAAATGGCTCAAAAAGCGATTAATTCTGGAAATGATACAAATTAAAGCACACCCCAAAGCAATCAATTTTAGAACCGACATCGACCAACTAAGCAGCATATATAATTCAATAATTTAATAATACTCAAAATAATAACGGGAAAACCTCAAATTACCATCCATCAATTGAAAATTCATTACGAAATCTAACAGTTATCAATTTAAACCCGATCCAAAACCGGTTAACATAACCAGTCCGGCAAGAAAAATCACTAACGGCAAACTTCTCCAACCATGAAAAACCACCCCCACTTTTCAATACTCAATCACACTACCCCATTAATATAAATACCTCCTCACTCGCTTCAATACTCAGTCGCTACTTAGCTCTCGGATCGCCATGTAATGAAAACTGTTAATTTTGATCAAAAATGAATCTTGGAAATTATCCAACATGAAATTCATAGGTAAATAACACATACACAAAAGTCTCAAAAAAAACATAAACTAAGCAATAAAATATCAAAATCCTCCCTCTCACAGACACCAAGGATCACAAAAAAATGACCCGTCTTTATACAATAAATTCATAATGAATATTATCCAAGATTCATTAAATGACCAAAAAAAATTACCCGTACAAATTCAGGTCAGTCAGGACACATAACATTTAAGCCTATAATGTAAAACATATCATACAAAATAAGACAAAAAAGAATATAATTTTAGAAATAATAAATCTGAAGAGGATCCGAATTAGGATCGAAACGTTATACCAAAAAAATTGTCCACTGTCATTTGGACCCACTGGCCGAATCGCAGCCGATTCTTCCTTCACTATTGTCTCTCTACGGCCGCATACCTAAATCACCACTTTAATGACTGAAAAATTAATGCTATTTTTAGTGGTAATATGTATTCGTGGCACATCCATTTTTACATTAACACGATGTTATCTGACATTGTATGTAACTAACAAGAAAAGTTCTTCCGGTGTTGTCCTTCTATTTTGACGAGATTTAAATATGTTATTTTATATCAAAATCTAAGAGACACGTATTTTTGTTATCAGCGGAACAACTTTTCTACGTAGTGAAATTAGCCCCCAAAATTGGGACCTCCGAAATAGGGTACTGTTCATGTTTCATCTATTTCTACTTGAGATAATCGAATGCATCCAAATGCACCTTGATGATAAGTGATGAAAAATGCAACTAGTTTCATATCGGCGGGTGGCACAGGGGAAAATGTATAAGGGTTTAAATTCACAAAATCATCATAATAAAAGAAATATTGAACCTATCTCGATGGATTGGATCTTTCACTGATGAAAGTAAAGTAAAGTCAAAACTGATGAAAATGATAGAGCAAAAAGTATGCGTTCAATCTTAATGGTTTGTTTTTTATTTGAAGGCAATTAGAGACTCTTCTAGTTATACGTGAAAGATACCACTTAAAATTGAATAAACAATTGACGTTATCCAATTGAGCGAGAAAAATTCGAACAAAATCAAATTTCTCCGTTGAAAGTTTTACCATTTTATCAATTTTTTACTCTTTATAACTTATTAAGGTATACCTGGGTGATTCTCCCGAAATACTGATTATCGAGGGTACACAATTTTTTTTTAAATAATCATTTTAACTTCTAAAAGTGTTTTTGACCTTAGTATAAAAGATTTAAACGCCATTACCACTTGGACAAGCTCGTCCTTCTATTTTGCGGGATTTATAGTACTTTGATGGAATTGTAGCCCGAGAGGAGTGAATGCGAAGGCAGAGAAATTATGTAAACCTTTTGCTGTAACGTTTTTTAGTAGTTTATTTCAGTATTTACAGTTTTATTAGATTATTTAATATTGGAGCACTTGTAGGCGGTTATAATAAAAAATGAAACCCAAATACAAACTGACTATCTTTCTTCCTTGCAGTAACACATCAAATTACGCAACCTTTGGTTATAACGCTTTATAATGGCATGGTAATAACCTAGAGGAATTATTTTTATTCAAACCCATGCATGAAACCCCGGTTTGAGTGATTCCACGGGCAGATTCGTAATTCCTCGAGATTGGATCCAGAGAAATGATGCCAGAGTAATGACAATTTTGATGGTTTTTAGGTTGTAATCTGGCATGCGAGTTCTTTTTAATTTCAAAACGTCGTGATGAACTTGTGCTCAATAGTTTGTATTAAAAACACACAAACCAAGATTGAAACCAGAGGAATGACTCTCCAGCTCGTGACATATACCTAAGCCACATTGTTTTGGGAAAAAAGTCACAAACATTGGAAATGCAGCTTTGACAAATTGTCAGCTCGGTGAATTAAATCTGAGAGGGACTGCTCTCGAAAACTCGATCAACTATCGCCATCTATTGCGCTAATATCGACTTATTTCCATCGGCCTAGAGGAATGACGGAAAATCTGGGTATAATATTGCCGATTTTTATTGAGATATATCTGTGCTCATTCTTTTTTTTGGAGGAGGTTATAAATAGCGTTAAGTTTCAGAAAATATTTTTGTTTTGCAGTTCTCTAAATTTCAAGTACTTTTTTAGACCGTTACAATATGGGAAGATATGATTGTTGCTGGCCAGAAGAATGATATTTAAGCGTCCAACGAGACAAAAAAAGGATTGAAATGATTTTTGTTTTAATCTGTTCTGAAGCCCCGTCTCAAAACATTATGATCTAACATATTCTGGAATGAAAATCTAAGAAATTAGAGGAAGTATCGAGAATCAACTACGTCACAGGGAAAATGAGTATTTCGGGAGAATCACCCATCTAAAAAATACATTCATGGACTAAAAAGAATACACTTACTTATTTTTTTCCGACAAAAATTACAGATAGGATAACTTTTACAGTTTTTCGAGTACAACAAAGAATTTGTAAACTTCGCCATGTAGCGCAATGACTAAAACGGAATTTTTCATTTACTCGTTAATATTAAATAAACCGCCAGACAAATTATAAAAAGACCGATTCCTCATATTTTTCACATTAAATTCGCAAATATTGACGTATTTTCATAGTTATCATAGCTCTTTTCTCGCTTAACAGTCTCGTTTGGGAACCGCCTCTTTTCAGTCTGTGACTCGCTTCCAAAATTAGATGACAAATATAACGTAAAATCAGTAATAAAACAGCGATCCAAGTATATACTCACCACAGTTTGCTATTTTTCTTTTACACGAAAGAAGTTACTTACAATTCGAGAAATTGCCAATATTAATCAAAATGAAGATCAATCCTTTGAACGTTAATCCTTTGAACGATGAGAATGCTTCGCGCAACTTTTAAAGTTATGCGTATATAGGATTCGCCAGTAAATGACGATAAAATACAAAAGAAAGAAAACTTCGGAAATATTTTTTGACTACAATGAACGGATACAGTGATTTTGAAATAGTCGAAGAAAATTCTTTGCATTTTGAAGAACAGTTTAAGGAATTTAAGGAAACCGTGGGAAATGGAAATCGCTGAAGATGAAGAATGGGCAAACGCACTGCATGAACCAGAACTTCCGTCTAATACATGCAGTCGTGATGTCGGAGACTTGTCATCTTACGAGAACAAATTATGGGCCGTAGTGTATTGGCGCAGCGGAAAGAAAGGAAAGGGCACAGCCGAGTAAGGTGACTAAAAATGCATTCAGCGGGTTTTTTAAAGACACTCAACCCATACCAACCTCACTAGAAGAAAAAAAATTCCTGAAAATTGCACCTCTCTAACCCAAACATTTGCTGAGCAATCGAAAAAAATGTGATTTTCAGTTTTGTTTTTCATGGATATTTATGATGGGCTCTTGTTGATTTTTTTAAGATTCTTATCAAGAAGACACGCAAATCGAATATTTTTTAAAATATTCCAGATTAAACTCGATGTTTAAAAAAAAAAAAAGAAAATTGAAAATGCTTATTATAATGTTAGTTGATTTGTTGAGCGGCCGCGTAGATGAAATAGATTTGCGTGGATTCGGCTTCAATTTCGGCCAGTTGTTCCAAGGTGATGGTAGAATGATTTTTTTCCCTTGTGATTTAACGTTTCGATCCTTGATTTGGATCCTCTTCAGAAATATATTTATTCTATAAAGAATTTTTTTTTTTTTTATACAATGTGTTAATAAAAGATATAAAGTATATGAAGTAACAATCGAGTAAAATTTAAGTGTGATCCAAATATTCATTATAATGTAATAACGATTAAATAAAATATAGTTAATGAATTTGTATATATCGTGTAAATTTGTTAGATGATCGCAATTTTGTAGATACATATTTGTAGGTTAAGTTTTATGTCAAATTTTTCTTCTACCTGTATTAGCGTATAATTCGGGTTTCATGATTGTAAATCTCGAAGATATCTTCTCTGGTTTATGGATGTTAGTCGATAAAACATGTTGTTTTGAGAAGACTTGATGAATGTCACTTTATGAATTCTCATGGTGGATCTTTAATCGATTGAAATAACGATCGTTTTTTGGTGAAAGTTATCATCTGTGTGGAATAATTCTGCCGGTAAAATTTGTGGTAGGGTGTATTGTTTTGTATAAAATTCTGTGTCGTATTTACCAATTAAAGTTGAAAGTGAATATCTTTCGAGAAATACGTTGAAAGCCCGAAATATTTATAATTTATCACATTTTGTATCCGGTGATCGAAGAAAGTTCGAGAAACTGAGCTGTGTGAAAATTTTCTTACGATAAAGGGGGGTGTGTGTGTGTGGTCATTGGGACAGTGCCGTGTCAAGATATTTTCAGTTTAGGTATGATTTAATTTCTGGTTGTGTTCTAATAGATAAAATTTTCGATGTCGTATTTCTGGTTGTGTTCCAATATTGATAGTAATTATGGTTATATTATAGAATTGTATATGCAGCTAAGTTTGTCAATATCTGTTCTAAAATTTATTGCATTAGAGTGTGATTTAATTTGTATCATTTCTAAGATAAGTCGTTTTTTCAAACAGTCCTCATTATTTAAAATCTTTACTTCGTCAAATTTGAAATTGTGTTTTTGTTCAATTGCGTGTTTTGCTAAAGCAGTGTTTTGTGTATCAGTGTGTTTTAAGCTATTTTTATGTTCAATGATTCTAGTTTTTAAATATCTTTTTGTTTGACCAATATAGACAGAATTACAATCATTGCAGTCGATTTTGTAGACAACGTTTGATTTCTTTAAGTTGTCTACTTTGTCTTTTGTAGAGCCAATGATGGATAGAATATTGTGTTTATTATTTGTTACTAGTGTTATGTTGTATTGTTGAAAAAGTCGAGTTAATTGATGATGAATATTTTTTGTGTAAGGTAAATTTATTAATCTTGAGCAGTCAAAGTTGTTGTTATTGTTTGATGTGGAGTTTATTATAGATAATCTGTGTTGTATTGTTTTTTCTGTGAAGGAAGTAGGATAGCAGTTTTGGATCATGGTGTGTTTTATTAGTTCAAGATTTTTTTGGTGGAAAGAAGGATGAGAGAGTTTTATTGCTCTGTCTACTAACATGTAGATGATTCCTTTTTTTTTGCTAAGAGGGTGATGTGAAAAGAAATTAATGAAGCGACCTGACCAGGTTGGTTTCCTATACCAATTTGTTATAATTTCGTTGTGTTTTCTGATTAGCAAAATATCTAAAAAGGGAATTTGGTTATTTGTTTCTATTTCCATTGTGAATTGTAGTTTAGTGTGATACGAATTGAAAATTTGTAGAGTAGAGTTGATTTTGTCTGTTGGGAGAGCCAAGATGATATCATCTACGTATCTGTTATATAAAGGTAGAGTAAATTTCAATTTTTCTAAACAAATTGTTTCTAGATCAATCATGACTATGTTTGAAAGTATGGGAGCCAAGGGAGAGCCCATTGGAAGACCAAGAAGTTGTTGATAAATTTTGTTTTGGAATGTGAAGTAAGTCGAAAACATTATGAATTCTATTGCTTTAGTGACTTCGTCAAGTGGGAATTTTGTTGAGAATAAGTTAGATCTTTTTTGTAGACTTTCGAAAACGAGATTTAGTGGAATGTTTGTATATAGTGATGTGACGTCAAAGGAGACGAGTTTGTAGTTATTTGGGATATTGATGTTTGAGACTATTGTTTTAAATGAGAAACTGTCTTTTATGTGTGAATAAGATGTATTAATTAATTTTGTTAGTTTTGTTTGTATGAAATCAGCTAGTTTGTGTGTGGGACTATTGATTGAAGAAACAATTGGACGAAGCGGATGGTTTTGTTTGTGGATTTTTGGAAGACAGTATAATCGAGATAATGTGCAATTTTCTGCTTTTAGCTGTTTATGTGTCATTTCATCTATGATTTTTAAATTTTGCCATCTGGTGAGAATGTTATTTATGCCTTTTTGTAGTTTGTTGATCGGATTCTTGCTAATTGGTTTGTATGTAGTTTGATCAGAAAGTAAATTGTGGGTTTTAGTAATATAATCTGATTTTTCCAGAATGACAGTTGAGTTGCCTTTGTCTGCTCTTGTGATTAATAAATTTCGATTGTTTTTAAGAAATGGAAATGTGTCTCGGATGATTTTGTTTGTGTTACGGAATGGTTTAGGTGTATTGAATTTGTCTATAATTTTGGTGAATTTTGTTCTGATTTGATCTTGTGTCGGTTTTTCCAGCAAATAGTTTATTCTGTATTCGAATTCTGAAATAGATTTGTGAATGTAATTTTGAATCTCTGATGGTTTGAGATAGGGAAAACAAAATTTTTCTCCCAGTGCCAGAAAGGTTGAGATATGTGATGGAATATTGATTTGCGTTGTGTTTATGAGCCAATCTTTGATTTTGCTGGTTGTGTTTTTCGGTGTTATGTTGTTTATTGTGTGTATATTTTGGTTGTTGTTTATGTCATGTTGAGTATTTGTGGATGATGCGTTCAAAAGGTTGACAAGTTGTGTTTGTTTTGTTTGTTTTTGACTATTTGGATAATGTGTGTTTTATTGATTTAGAGAAGACTGCGATGAAATAGTTCTTGAAAATTCGTCATGGCTAAAAATGTGATTGTGAACATTGTGTATTCTTTCTAATCTGAGATAGGTAAGCTTTTTTTGGAGTTTGTCGTAAAGATTTCTCGATATTCGGTTTAATTTGATTTTTTCTAATGTGAAGAATTTTTCGCTAATATTTTTTGGAATTCTGTTGATAATTTCGGTGTTTTTTTGGGATATTGTGATTCAGTAATTTAATCCTATAGTTTAGATCATCGATTTCTATGTTAAGAAGAGATTTGTATGCCTTATGTGTGATTTTTTTAAATTTAAGATTGCTTTTGTTGCTGAGTAGTGTAATATTGTTTAAGTTTTGCGAATAAATGTGTTTTGGTATTAGACCTTCTTGTCTGCATTTTAGCAAGAATCGGAGTTGTTGATGTAAACGAGTTTTCGAAATGGTGTCGTGTTTCCATTTTTTGAATGACGCGAAGATGGTAAATCCAAAAAGTTGCAAGATCTCGTTGAACACAATTTCAAATTTGACGAAGTAAAGATTTTAAATAATGAGGACTGTTTGAAAAAACGACTTATCTTAGAAATGATACAAATTAAATCACACTCTAATGCAATAAATTTTAGAACAGATATTGACAAACTTAGCTGCATATACAATTCTATAATATAACCATAATTACTATCAATATTGGAACACAACCAGAAATACGACATCGAAAATTTTATCTATTAGAACACAACCAGAAATTAAATCATACCTAAACTGAAAATATCTTGACACGGCACTGTCCCAATGACCACACACACACCCCCCTTTATCGTAAGAAAATTTTCACACAGCTCAGTTTCTCGAACTTTCTTCGATCACCGGATACAAAATGTGATAAATTATAAATATTTCGGGCTTTCAACGTATTTCTCGAAAGATATTCACTTTCAACTTTAATTGGTAAATACGACACAGAATTTTATACAAAACAATACGCCCTACCACCAATTTTACCGGCAGAATTATTCCACACAGATGATAACTTTCACCAAAAAACGATCGTTATTTCAATCGATTAAAGATCCACCATGAGAATTCATAAAGTGACATTCATCAAGTCTTCTCAAAACAACATGTTTTATCGACTAACATCCATAAACCAGAGAAGATATCTTCGAGATTTACAATCAAGAAACCCGAATTATACGCTAATACAGGTAGAAGAAAAATTTGACATAAAACTTAACCTACAAATATGTATCTACAAAATTGCGATCATCTAACAAATTTACACGATATATACAAATTCATTAACTATATTTTATTTAATCGTTATTACATTATAATGAATATTTGGATCACACTTAAATTTTACGCGATTGTTACTTCATATACTTTATATCTTTTATTAACACATTGTATAAAAAAAAAAAAAAATTCTTTATAGAATAAATATATTTCTGAAGAGGATCCAAATCAAGGATCGAAACGTTAAATCACAAGGGAAAAAAATCATTCTACCATCACCTTGGAACAACTGGCCGAAATTGAAGCCGAATCCACGCAAATCTATTTCATCTACGCGGCCGCTCAACAAATCAACTATTTTTATCTACTGGCTATAAACTCGACAAGATGACCTTCTTCAACGAGATCTTGCAACTTTTTGGATTGACCATCTTCGCGTCATTCAAAAAATGGAAACACGACACCATTTCGAAAACTCGTTTACATCAACAACTCCGATTCTTGCTAAAATGCAGACAAGAAGGTCTAATACCAAAACACATTTATTCGCAAAACTTAAACAATATTACACTACTCAGCAACAAAAGCAATCTTAAATTTAAAAAAATCACACATAAGGCATACAAATCTCTTCTTAACATAGAAATCGATGATCTAAACTATAGGATTAAATTACTGAATCACAATATCCAAAAAAACACCGAAATTATCAACAGAATTCCAAAAAATATTAGCGAAAAATTCTTCACATTAGAAAAAATCAAATTAAACCGAATATCGAGAAATCTTTACGACAAACTCCAAAAAAAAGCTTACCTATCTCAGATTAGAAAGAATACACAATGTTCACAATCACATTTTTAGCCATGACGAATTTTTAAGAACTATTTCATCGCAGTCTTCTCTAAATCAACAAAATACACATTATCCAAATAGTCAAAAACAAACAAAACAAACACAACTTGTCAACCTTTTGAACGCATCATCCACAAATACTCAACATGACATAAACAACAACCAAAATATACACACAATAAACAACACAACACCGAAAAACACAACCAGCAAAATCAAAGATTGGCTCATAAACACAACGCAAATCAATATTCCATCACATATCTCAACCTTTCTGGCACTGGGAGAAAAATTTTGTTTTCCCTATCTCAAACCATCAGAGATTCAAAATTACATTCACAAATCTATTTCAGAATTCGAATACAGAATAAACTATTTGCTGGAAAAACCGACACAAGATCAAATCAGAACAAAATTCACCAAAATTATAGACAAATTCAATACACCTAAACCATTCCGTAACACAAACAAAATCATCCGAGACACATTTCTATTTCTTAAAAACAATCGAAATTTATTAATCACAAGAGCAGACAAAGGCAACTCAACTGTCATTCTGGAAAAATCAGATTATATTACTAAAACCCACAATTTACTTTCTGATCAAACTACCTACAAACCAATTAGCAAGAATCCGATCAACAAACTACAAAAAGGCATAAATAACATTCTCACCAGATGGCAAAATTTAAAAATCATAGATGAAATGACACATAAACAGCTAAAAGCAGAAAATTGCACATTATCTCGATTATACTGTCTTCCAAAAATCCACAAACAAAACCATCCGCTTCGTCCAATTGTTTCTTCAATCAATAGTCCCACACACAAACTAGCTGATTTCATACAAACAAAACTAACAAAATTAATTAATACATCTTATTCACACATAAAAGACAGTTTCTCATTTAAAACAATAGTCTCAAACATCAATATCCCAAATAACTACAAACTCGTCTCCTTTGACGTCACATCACTATATACAAACATTCCACTAAATCTCGTTATCGAAAGTCTACAAAAAAGATCTAACTTATTCTCAACAAAATTCCCACTTGACGAAGTCACTAAAGCAATAGAATTCATAATGTTTTCGACTTACTTCACATTCCAAAACAAAATTTATCAACAACTTTTTGGTCTTCCAATGGGCTCTCCCTTGGCTCCCATACTTTCAAACATAGTCATGATTGATCTAGAAACAATTTGTTTAGAAAAATTGAAATTTACTCTACCTTTATATAACAGATACGTAGATGATATCATCTTGGCTCTCCCAACAGACAAAATCAACTCTACTCTACAAATTTTCAATTCGTATCACACTAAACTACAATTCACAATGGAAATAGAAACAAATAACCAAATTCCCTTTTTAGATATTTTGCTAATCAGAAAACACAACGAAATTATAACAAATTGGTATAGGAAACCAACCTGGTCAGGTCGCTTCATTAATTTCTTTTCACATCACCCTCTTAGCCAAAAAAAAGGAATCATCTACATGTTAGTAGACAGAGCAATAAAACTCTCTCATCCTTCTTTCCACCAAAAAAATCTTGAACTAATAAAACACACCACGATCCAAAACTGCTATCCTACTTCCTTCACAGAAAAAACAATACAACACAGATTATCTATAATAAACTCCACATCAAACAATAACAACAACTTTGACTGCTCAAGATTAATAAATTTACCTTACACAAAAAATATTCATCATCAATTAACTCGACTTTTTCAACAATACAACATAACACTAGTAACAAATAATAAACACAATATTCTATCCATCATTGGCTCTACAAAAGACAAAGTAGACAACTTAAACAAATCAAACGTTGTCTACAAAATCGACTGCAATGATTGTAATTCTGTCTATATTGGTCAAACAAAAAGATATTTAAAAACTAGAATCAGTGAACATAAAAATAGCTTAAAACACACTGATACACAAAACACTGCTTTAGCAAAACACGCAATTGAACAAAAACACAATTTCAAATTTGACGAAGTAAAGATTTTAAATAATGAGGACTGTTTGAAAAAACGACTTATCTTAGAAATGATACAAATTAAATCACACTCTAATGCAATAAATTTTAGAACAGATATTGACAAACTTAGCTGCATATACAATTCTATAATATAACCATAATTACTATCAATATTGGAACACAACCAGAAATACGACATCGAAAATTTTATCTATTAGAACACAACCAGAAATTAAATCATACCTAAACTGAAAATATCTTGACACGGCACTGTCCCAATGACCACACACACACCCCCCTTATTCGTAAGAAAATTTTCACACAGCTCAGTTTCTCGAACTTTCTTCGATCACCGGATACAAAATGTGATAAATTATAAATATTTCGGGCTTTCAACGTATTTCTCGAAAGATATTCACTTTCAACTTTAATTGGTAAATACGACACAGAATTTTATACAAAACAATACACCCTACCACAAATTTTACCGGCAGAATTATTCCACACAGATGATAACTTTCACCAAAAAACGATCGTTATTTCAATCGATTAAAGATCCACCATGAGAATTCATAAAGTGACATTCATCAAGTCTTCTCAAAACAACATGTTTTATCGACTAACATCCATAAACCAGAGAAGATATCTTCGAGATTTACAATCAAGAAACCCGAATTATACGCTAATACAGGTAGAAGAAAAATTTGACATAAAACTTAACCTACAAATATGTATCTACAAAATTGCGATCATCTAACAAATTTACACGATATATACAAATTCATTAACTATATTTTATTTAATCGTTATTACATTATAATGAATATTTGGATCACACTTAAATTTTACGCGATTGTTACTTCATATACTTTATATCTTTTATTAACACATTGTATAAAAAAAAAAAAAAATTCTTTATAGAATAAATATATTTCTGAAGAGGATCCAAATCAAGGATCGAAACGTTAAATCACAAGGGAAAAAAATCATTCTACCATCACCTTGGAACAACTGGCCGAAATTGAAGCCGAATCCACGCAAATCTATCTTATTATAATGTGTTCCTTTCGAGGTACAATTATGAAACTCTCGCAAAATACTGGTTTTTTAGGTACCTTCACTCTCGATTTTTTAAGTTCACTCCTTAAGAGGAGGCTAAATACCGACATTTTTCGTGTGAGTGCGAGAGAAAAAGGATGATAGGGGTCGTGTGAGAGCGAGAGAGAGGTCCGAATGTCGCCTTTAGCCTCCTCTTAAGAAACGATAATAAGGCCACCAGTACTGAAATTTTATGGGGAGTAAAATCGAGTGGTGATGCGAAGCATTATGTTCCTCTGAGTAGCTAAGCAACGGGGTTTCTAATTCAGGAGGCAATATGGACCAGGTGGGGGGAAACACGGGCTAGAGGGGGGGGGGGCAATATGGACGAGGTGGGGGAATATTGACCAGGTACCTTAGGGGGCAATATGGACCAGGTGAAGTGAATATGAACTCGGCACCTCAAGGCAATATAAACCAGGTATGGGAATGGGGGCAATATAGACTAGGGAACCTCAGGGGGCAATATGGACCAGGTGGGGGAATATGGGCTAGATACCTCAGGGCAATATGGCTCAGAAGGGGGAATGTGGACTAGGTAAGGGGAATATTGACCAGGCAGTACAATACACATGTATATGAGGCATTTCACGCCATTTAGATCAAAATACTTTCTTGATGATTTCGATTTTCCTCTTAATTTCTTATATAAAAAATCACATTGAAAAAAAATGTTCCAAATTTTTTCAGAATTTTTTGGTCACGCGTTCTTTGGATTTTTTTTTTTAATGGGCCCCTTTGTAAAATCTGAAAAAATTCAGAATAATTTAATAAAATATAACAAAATTTTAGGGCTTTGTTCCAAAATGGAGATTTCAATACTCTATGAGTAAGACTTGTATTTTTGCAATTTTTTGAATTTTGCTCATACAGTATTAAAATCTCCATTTTGGAACGAAGCCCAAAAATTTTGTTATATTTTATTAGATAATTCTGAATTTTTTTCTGATTTTACAAAGTGGTCCTTTTTCAAAAAATAGAAATCAAATCCAAAAAACGCGTGACCAAAAAATTCTGAAAAAATTTGGGAAAATGTATTTCAATGTGTTTTTTTATATAAAAATTTAGAGGAAAATTGTAATTATCACGGCAAGATTTTGATCGAAATGGCGTGGAATGCCTCATATACATTAGACCAAACGCGACAAAACGAGCCTAAACGCGATCAAACGAGACTAACCTTGACTAAACAATACTAAAGGCGACTAAACGAGACTGAACGCGACTAAACAAGACTAATCGCGTCTAAATGAGACTAAACGCGACGAAACGATACTTAACGCGACAAAACGAGATTAAACGCGATTAAACGAGACTAAACCATGAAGTGTATAAAGTTAACAAAAATTGGACGAACGTTTTAAGTAATGATAAGTATATATTTCAAGACAATCGTTCTTAAGGCGTCTGGCCACCATGTAATTTTTTTTCATTTTTTTAAAATATATTTTTTTTAATAAATCTGAAGTATTAAAAACAATTTAAGCCATAGTACGTATCGAAAAACGCAAAATTGACCAAGTTACAGTTATTTTTCGGCAGGAAGGTTGAGCCGCTGCGGGCGGTCGACCACGCGGTTCGATCCCTGTGTGTAACTCGATCCAAAAAAATGAGAAAAAAAAATTTGGCAAAAAAATCTGAAAAAATTCGTCTGAACTCATCAAAGCCAGACGCAACTTTTTGCTATATTGAAGTTTTTCATGAATCCTCTTTGTTTTCGTGTTATACGGGATTCTTTAATTCTCCTCTTTTTTCACAAAAAACGGAATAACTTTGGAAAAAAAAATCGCTTAAAATTTGTTGAAAAACCAAATTGAAGCTCAAATTTTTCCCTTCATGAACCCGATCCTAAAAATGAATTTAAAAAAATTCCTCTAGACCATGCGCCGACCTGAAGAGAGGGGAAAAAAGACGAAAAAAAGTTGTTTTCAAAATTGTGTCCAAATTGAAAAACAAATTGTAAAAATAATTAAAAATATAGGAAATGAAACCGAATTCATCCCCTTCAAAATGACGCTTGTTGAATTAGATTACGTTGACTTCCGGCGAAATGGCATCAAAAAACGTTCGAGACCTTTTTTGAAATTTTGTCCGGAAACTTTCCGCCGGTAGTGTACTTTCTTTTGGGATTATCTCGAAACTACATTTTTTGTACTGGTACCATTGAAATATCGTAAACTATCGGTCCGATTTCTTTCAAATTTTTACGCAATACTTTTAGATACATTATCTAAAATGTCACTTAGGATTTTTGCGATAACTTGATTATTTTTTGTTTTATTATTGTTTTTGCTTGAAAAATTTAAGTGAAAAATACAAGTTTTTTTCTTCGGGTCACCATAATTTTTTTAATGGTCAAAAAAAAACCGCTACGCTACATTGTAGCGACGATACTCACGAATGAGCTGATATTTTTTTTTTCCGATGTGACATGACCAAGTAACTGATGGGACAACGACCGCGCGTTTCGTGCGGAGGGCCTCCGCGGCAATGTGCAGAACGGCGCCATTTTTTAATATTTTGCACGGAAATTTTTTGACGTTATTCTCAAAGCCCTTTCTGACGTTGTATAAAAAAATAAAAATATTCCGGCCCATACTTTCGAGTTTATTATTTTTCTTTTAAATGTACCCATTTTCCGATCGGCCAAGGTGACTAGACCCCTTAAGGAGTAAACGCCAGTCACGCGTAGGAGCTGCAACGCACGGGTTTCTCTCAACTATTTTCACTCTTTTACATGTATTTTATTGTTCAAATAACGGTATTGACTTTAAATTGAATCAAGTAATACTATTTATTTTGATTATCTGTGGTGAAAAATCTAAAATATCAAGTCGATAAATTAGATTTTTCACCACACTAAACAGATATTTAAAATCAGTAACGAAATTTACACATAGCTTCCTCATTTATTTACGTCGTTAATCAAGCCTCCTCTATGAGGATCTCCTTGAGCCATGTGCAAATTTCTAAATTGCACGATTTTTTACAGATTCCGTTTGAATTCATTATTATTATTTTTCGTCATCCGGTGTATCGGTGTCAAAAAAGCGAACTCGATATCTGCTGGATCGAAAAAAATAGAGCGTTGAAGAATATTTTTCATGAAAAATTCAAAATTTGAAAAAAAAACACTGACCGATTTCGCACAAATTCAATCCTAACCTACCATATTGTTAAGGGTATATCGACGCCTCTTACGAAAGGTAGCACGTTTCAAATTTCGTACGAAAACCAGCAAGTTTCGGATTTTATCACAAAAACTAATATGCCGTTGAATTAAAATAATAGAAATATTACTATTTAGCAACGTCGTATCATTTTTTAACTGTGTACTGATTATATTATAGATTATATAATAATAATATCCATTCTTAATATTAATACGAAGAAACTATTAAAAAATTGTGTAAACAATAAATTGTTGCAAAAATCTACTGTTACAATGTTTTTCGATCACATGTAGAAATTCCTTGATTGCATCCTCAATAGTGTTTATAAAACCGACAGTCGTTGACACGCGGTCGGTTTAAATATATTCGGAAAAAGTAACTGGGCAATGCACGCGAAGGGTTAAAAAAAAAGAAAGATGGAACAAAATAGAAATGGGAAGGCGTAAGGGTAGGAAATACAGTAACTCCTCTTTATAAGAGTGCTTTAGGGCGGTTAGAGGAAGTGGATTCCGAGAAATTGGTCGCCAGAGCGTTCCCCCACTACTATATCTGCAGGGTTCGAGAATCGCTTCGTCGCTAGAACTTAAACTCTATATAAGAGTGTCACAGATAAAGTGTCGTTTCGTTATTTTAAGTGTAAAAAATAGTTCTTTATATCAAATTTCGTAACTCTATATACATGACATGTATAATACATAAGAATATACATCATATTTAATAAGAATTCAACACATTTCATATTTAATAAGAATATCTTCATCTATTCAGTGTTTAATCGCGTGTGATTAAACGAAATCACTCGACTCTTATATGGAGTTCTCGACGCCAAAGTTGAGAGGCCTCGCGTACATAGGTAGAGTGGGGGAAGCGATAGAACTCGCTCAAGCGGAACGAAGGGGAACACGCTTATAAGGAGGACTCTTATAAAGAGGAGTTACTGTACTTAAAAAAAACAAGCATGCTACACCATTGGAGAAAAAAGGGGGTTATAACAAATATTACAATCATTTTGAATAATTAAAATTTATTTTGAAGTTGCAGAGTTTCCTAATGTTGTAATAATTATCAATTTCATTCAATGAAACTTTTGAATTTTTTATACAAAAATAATGACATACTTGAAAATAAAAAATTACAAAATCCCTGTGAACTCAGAGATCGTTATCGTTTAATATTTCTGAAAAATGCAATTCTGCATCCGCAAATTAACTTTCATTTCGATTATCGCATAGCGCACAAATCTCCAGGAACTCATTGTTACATTAATCGAAACATGATAGTTTTCGCGGTGAATATTGAAACGTGCTAGTTTTCCTGGCGAAACCCAAAACATGATAGTTTTTGTGGCAAAAGCCGAAATATGCTAGTTTTCGTGGTGAAAGCCGAAACATGCTAGTTTTCGTGAATAGCCGAAACGTGCTAATTTTCGTGAATAGCCGGAACGTGCTAATTTTCGTAAGAAATCTAAAACGTGTTACTTTTCGTAAGAGGCGCCGATATACACAAAAAAATGTCAGAGCGATAACTGAAAAAATTACGAAATTTAGAACACCCACAAATATTTTGCAAAAAATTCAAAGTCAAGCCAATTGGCAATTCTTTTGCAACTTCAAATAAATTTGCGCAGAATAAAAGGACACAGATCATTTACTTGTCTGTCAAATTTAAACTTGAACGCTTAGACTATTCTCGAGATATATCAATTTGAAGGCGACACACACATACACACGAACGCACGCGCAAACGCACACACCCGCACGCACGCACAAAGCTTTGTTATCACGAGAACAAAGCTTCCTTTATGAGGAAGCAAAAATTAAAAAAAATGGGTTTTTTTCACAATGTTCCCAGCAAACACACTTGGGTGATTTACGAAACATTTACGTATAATTGAAATGTAATAACTACGTCATACAATGTTCATCACAAATTCGTAACTTTTTCATAACGCACGTAAACGAGATGTATATAATACGTCCTGACGATATGTAGTAAGGATGTCAATGAAAGATGTAGGAATTACGAAAAACTATAGACATCACAAATACGTAACATTGATACGTCAAGATCTCGTCACTCTTATACGAGATATTTACATGTACTGTAAACTTGTCAAACTGTTACGAGTCGATGCTGTAACAATTATAGAACATTGGTGATATTATAATCTCGTAGTATAGGCTACGTAGCAAATATGTCACACTGTGACATAAATGTTATAAGACATTTCTTGTAACAAATCCGTAACAATTATAGAACATTGCTGTAACAATTATAGAACATTGGTGATATTATAATCTCGTAGTATAGGCTACGTAGCAAATATGTATAATGTGTGACATAAATGTCACAAGTCATTTCTTGTAACAAATCCGCAACATCTACGTATCATATATTACGAGAAATGTCTTCAATCGTTTTAAGGTTATGTCGATTAAGGAACGTAAACAATATGTGAGTGTAAAGTACAAGGAGGTGATATCGAATAATCCAGCGTAATACAGAATAAACCAGAATAATACAGCATACATTGCAAGAGGTAAGTTTAATGTGATCCCTTTATTTAAAAGAAAAAAATAAGTTATATGGGTATTTGCCGTGATGGAAAAACACCCAGGAATTTCCCTTACTCGGTTTATAACCTTATTCGCGTTGCACGTTTGCTTAATTTCTCTTTGCCCTTTCTTTCTGTGTTGCAGGCCTGTTTTGAAATTGATAGCCTATTTTCAATTTTCCAGGCATTGTCCTGGTCACAATTTTGATTTTTATCAACATTTGCCGCGCTCATCCCATAATAAAAAGTGTTACGATGGAAATGAGACGTCGTAGAACAAAATCTATCTAGCAATTCTTTCTGAATCATGCGCAGAGTGTAAGAACCCAGTTTTGAGTTTTTACACTCTGTGTAAAAACCTAGCTTTGAGTTTTTACACTCTGCGGCTGATTCAGAAAGAATTGATAGATAGATTTTGTTCTACGACATCTCATTTCCTTCGTAACTCATTTTCCCATGGGATGAGCACGACACATTTTTTTTGCTCTTTATTTCAGAGTTGCAGGCCTGCTTTGAAATTGTTAGCCTATTTTGAACTTTCCAGGCATTGTCCTGGTCACAATTTTGACTTTAATCAAAATTTGCCACGCTCATCCCATAGGAAAAAGTGTTACGAAGGAAATGAGACGTCGTAGAACAAAATCTATCTAGCAATTCTTTCGGAATCATGCACAGAGTGTAAGAACCCAATTTTGAGTTTTTACACCCTGCGCATGATTCAGAAAGAATTGATAGACAGATTTTGTTCTACGACATCTCATTTCCTTCGTAACTCGTTTTCCCATGAGATGAGCACGGCATATGTTTTTTGCTCTTTATTTCAGAGTTGCAGGCCTGCTTTGAAATCGTTAGCCTATTTTGAACTTTCCAGACATTGTCCTGGTCACAATTTTGACTTTAATCAAAATGTGCCGCGCTCATCCCATAGGAAAAAGTGTTACGAAGGAAATGAGACGTCGTAGAACAAAATCTATCTAGCAATTCTTTCTGAATCATGCGCAGAGTGTAAGAACCCAGTTTTGAGTTTTTACACTCTGTGTAAAAACCTAGCTTTGAGTTTTTACACTCTGCGGCTGATTCAGAAAGAATTGATAGACAGATTTTGTTCTACGACATCTCATTTCCTTCGTAACTCATTTTCCCATGGGATGAGCACGACACATTTTTTTTGCTCTTTATTTCAGAGTTGCAGGCCTGCTTTGAAATTGTTAGCCTATTTTGAACTTTCCAGGCATTGTCCTTGTCACAATTTTGACTTTAATCAAAATTTGCCACGCTCATCCCATAGGAAAAAGTGTTACGAAGGAAAGGAGACGTCATAGAACAAAATCTATCTAGCAATTCTTTCGGAATCATGCACAGAGTGTAAGAACCCAATTTTGAGTTTTTACACCCTGCGCATGATTCAGAAAGAATTGATAGACAGATTTTGTTCTACGACATCTCATTTCCTTCGTAACTCGTTTTCCCATGAGATGAGCACGGCATATGTTTTTTGCTCTTTATTTCAGAGTTGCAGGCCTGCTTTGAAATCGTTAGCCTATTTTGAACTTTCCAGACATTGTCCTGGTCACAATTTTGACTTTAATCAAAATGTGCCGCGCTCATCCCATAGGAAAAAGTGTTACGAAAGAAATGAGACGTCGTAGAACAAAATCTATCTAGCAATTCTTTCTGAATCATGCGCAGAGTGTAAGAACCCAGTTCTGAGTTTTTACACTCTGTGTAAAAACCTAGCTTTGAGTTTTTACACTCTGCGGCTGATTCAGAAAGTATTGATAGACAGATTTTGTTCTACGACATCTCATTTCCTTCGTAACTCATTTTCCCATGGGATGAGCACGACACATTTTTTTTGCTCTTTATTTCAGAGTTGCAGGCCTGCTTTGAAATTGTTAGCCTATTTTGAACTTTCCAGGCATTGTCCTGGTCACAATTTTGACTTTAATCAAAATTTGCCACGCTCATCCCATAGGAAAAAGTGTTACGAAGGAAATGAGACGTCGTAGAACAAAATCTATCTAGCAATTCTTTCGGAATCATGCACAGAGTGTAAGAACCCAATTTTGAGTTTTTACACCCTGCGCATGATTCAGAAAGAATTGATTGACAGATTTTGTTCTACGACATTCCATTTCCTTCGTAACTCGTTTTCCCATGAGATGAGCACGGCATATGTTTTTTGCTCTTTATTTCAGAGTTGCAGGCCTGCTTTGAAATCGTTAGCCTATTTTGAACTTTCCAGACATTGTCCTGGTCACAATTTTGACTTTAATCAAAATGTGCCGCGCTCATCCCATAGGAAAAAGTGTTACGAAGGAAATGAGACGTCGTAGAACAAAATCTATCTAGCAATTCTTTCTGAATCATGCACAGAGTGTAAGAACCCAGTTTTGAGTTTTTACACTCCGTGTAAAAACCTAGCTTTGAGTTTTTATACTCTGCGCATGATTCAGAAATAATTGATAGACAGGTTTTGTTCTACGACGTCTCATTTTCTTCGTAACTCATTTTCCCATGAGATGAGCATGACACATGTTTTCTGCTCTTTATTTCAGAGTTGCAGGCCTGCTTTGAAATTGTTAGCCTATTTTGAACTTTCCAGGTATTGTCCTGGTCACAATTTTGACTTTAATCAAAATGTGCCACGCTCATCCCGTGGGAAAAAGTTTACAAAGGAAATGAGACGTCACCAGCAGTTTATCAGCGTAGAGTATAAAAACTGAAAACTAGGCTTTTCAGGACACCGATGCACCTTGAGGGTTCTAACTAGTCCCAAAAAATTTTTCATTTGGTACCTGAAATGGTGGACGATACATCATATTTGTAGGTATTCTACAAAAATTCTAAATTATAATTAAAATGTACTTTTCAAATGATGAAATAAAAATAAAACTCCAACTGTAACGATCGCTCTTCGAAGTTCGCGCCCTAACCGTGAGGCTGTGCCCTCTTGTGAGTAACGGGTCAGTAGTCATGTAAACGAACCCCAAAGAAATTTCTTACTATGAGTCGTCTGCCTCGATGCGTCTCGCGTTCCACGACTGTGGCGGAGCTCCATGACTCGCCCCAGTCGCCGTCGACAAACTATACGTGATACACGTGGTATTCTCGATTTATTGTATATATGTATCTCTATGTATTGCCGGTCTGAATATTCTACCGGAGAAACCATTTTGGAGCGTTGCTCCTGTATTCATTTCACGTTAGCGACAAGTGTGGAAGCATTGATTGTGCGTATAGTGAGTCGGTCGCGATTATTCAAAAGGTAAACTATTACTCGGCGATAAGTATCCTCATACGTTGTTACCCCGTGGCCGCCATTTTACGCCGTATATTCGTAGCGCCGATAGGACGGCGCGGTATCCATTCCCAGCTACAACATCAGCTTGAGAAAAGTCACGATCGTCAGGTCTTTCGGGGAAAATCGTGAGACAAAACCAACCGGCCAAATATTTTCCGGCCAACATCGCCAGCACGCCGAATTTTCGGCAGTCTATCTCGCCTCCCCCACGAGGATCCAGCCACCATCCAGAGTCCTGGTCAAAATCGAGCTAAGTAACGAAACGATACACCGTCCAATTTTGTGCCCCGTCGATATCGAGGAATGAATACCGTTCTTATATTTCGTCATTACTTGTTACGCGTGAGAGTGAACGAGGTTTCCGATATTTCATGAATGCACGTCGATATTGAGAATTTAAGATATTTATTACATTTTGTCATTACATGTTGCGAATGAGAATTAACGCGATTCGTGATATTTCGGTAATACGTATCGTGGAAGAGGTGATAGTTTTGTTGAGTTACGGTGAGAAAGCGAGCGAAGGAGATTCTGATAGTTTGATCAATATATTTGAGAGCAAGAGCGAAGGTGATTTTTGAGATCTGTTGCGGTGCGTCAAGATATAAAGCGGAGGAGATTCTGATAGTTTGATCAATATATTTGAGAGCAAGAGCGAAGGTGATTTTTGAGATCTGTTGCGGTGCGTCAAGATATAAAGCGGAGGAGATTCTCATAGATTTTTCAGTATTATTATGAGAAGGAGCGAAGGTGATTTTTGAGAGCTGTTGCGGTGCGTCAAGATATAAAGCGGAGGAGATTCTCATAGATTTTTCAGTATTATTGTGAGAAGGAGCGAAGGTGATTTGCGAGAGCAGATGTTATGCGTCAAGAGATTGGGCGGAGGAGATTCTCACAGAGTTTTCCGTATTACCGCGAGTTAAAAGATAAAAATTTCAGAGATTTTGTGGAGATGCACCGAGCATGAGAGCGAAGGAGGGTTAATCTCTTTCGGACACACTTGTCGAAGGAAATTATTTAAATGGATTTGTATTTGTAGTCGCCTTTTGAGAAATATTTTTGTTAGAACGAGCTAATCAACGAATCGATTAGCCCGTAGCATATTGTTCGCCCATTCTGGTCGGGCATAATAGACCGGAATTGTGATATATCGAGTCCTGTGTCTAACCGCGGTTAAAGCGTGCTTGTATTTTGAAATAAAGTCGATGAATTGTGTCTTCAAAATAAATCGATAATTTTGGAATATAACAAAATTATTACAATTTGGCACCCAACGTGGGGCACGAGAAAAGTCGATATTCATGTAAAATACACGTGCGCTTGGCCGGTTATATTTGAGAACTCCCCAGAGAGAAACTATATACAACCGTTTATGTCATGGCAGTAGCCCGGACGCCACCCAACGACAAAATAAATAAGTTAGATGAGCCAGCCTCACCGAGTCCCGCAAGGACTATCGTGAGGAACAATACGCGACCTGTAGATAGGCGAAACCATGAGGACAACAGATTAAATTTAGATTTGTATCTAGGTCTGGAGGAAGAACGAGAAGAGGTCCGACGACAAGCCGAACGAGTAGCGAGGGAGCGAGCAGACCTTGAAGCATTGAGAGCCAACATGGCTGATGAAAATGTCATGATAGCGGAACTACGACGGTTAAATGCCGTATCAGAGCGACAACAGAGACAGATCGAACAGCTGCTTAATGCGGCGGCAGCGCCACGCGAGGGCGATGATGGCGCCGGCGCGTTGCGGGGACTCATACGAGGATTCCAGGCGGTAAAGTTGGATGTACCGGCCCCTAAATTTGACGGCGAGTCGGAACAAAATCCCAAAATATTTATTGAACAAGTAGAGCAATATTTCACGATTAAAAGAGTAGATGAGGAATCAAAGATGCTCGTTATAGAAAATGCATTAGACGGACGCGCAAAAATTTGGTACAATTCAATGCGTGCCACGTGTCGGGATTATAGAGATTTTCGGAGAATGTTCCTCGCGGAGTTTTTCTCCATTCCCGTGCGCGTTCGAATGAAAACCCAGTGGTTGAACAAAAGATATATTCCGTCAATGGGTTCCTTGCAAAGTTATTTCCTCCGTCAGGTAACCGAGGCGCAATACATAACCCCCACTGTAGAGGCATACGAAGTCAATTACACCGTAGTACAACAATTACCGCTAAGAGTTCGCGAGGCAATGGTTACCACTAACTTCGGGGATGTTAACGCGGTAGCCAATTCACTTTCGTTACTTGATCTCACTAATGATGAGCGGGAGAAATTTAAGAAGGGAAATCCTAACGTAAATACGGGTGGCGCGATGAGGAATAGTTCCGCCGGATCGCAAAGTAATCACGCGTATACGAACGATCCGCGACGGGCCACACCATCCGGCCGTACGAGTAACCCAATCCATTCTTTGCAGTATAATCAAGGTGCGATAGAACTCGAGCCTCACTACGCACCTATGCCGGAAAATACTGAATCAAATCTTGCATTTCCGAATATTGACGTATCCGGACCCCCGCCGCCTCTTCCAAATAATGTCGCGCCGGGAAACCCCGAAAATCATTTAAACTAAGTGTGGGCGCATTGGAAAAGGGTCCCCAATCGCGTCAAGGGCCGTACGATATTTTTGAGGACCTCAACTCGAGTATTACTCCGGCTACGTCCGAGGAAGCGTCCGATAAATCCTTCCATAAATGTCCGCACGTGGTGGTCCACGTAATGAATATCCCAATCATCGCATTGGTGGATACTGGGAGCCAGATCACGTGCGTATCAGAGGAATATTATTCATATTTGTGCCCAAAATTTAAACTCGTGGAGTTCCCGGTGACTGACATGGTGGTCACGACTGCGGTTGGCCGAAAATCTACACGAGTGCGCAAACAATTACGCTTGGAGATCGTGGTAGGCAACCAACTGATCGAATCGACCTTGTTGGTCATCCCGTATCTATCATCGCCGGTAATCCTTGGGAACGATTGGTTTCACGAAAACCAGGCGGTGATTGATTACATGAATTTGAGCATTAGTATCAAGGGCCGCCCTATCCCGGCAAATTCGATCATGTTTGATCGTACGTATACCGAAAGAGTTTTATCATCGCGAGAGGATGACGTCACCTACATTCAAGTCATATCGGTTACCCAAAGCAGTCACGATTGCCTTGTAGAATCCATTAAAATGCCTAAAAAAGAACCTCTGAGCGGGCAGGTAGAGCAACTCTCGACCTTGAATCAAGATACTCCCATGGTAATCGGAAGAAATGAAGAAAATCTGGGGGGGTTTAACCTAATCGGGGGAGAAGTCACGCCTCAAGTGCGCGATGAAGATAGTCCGGAAGAAAAACAAATTTTGAAGAAAAAAGGAAAGAAATCGCGCAAGAAAGTCCGGTCACCCGTAGAAACGCGTCCCCCTGAACGATCTTGTCAATCCGAACAGTTATGTGAAATCGAGCTTCGTGAAGATAGCGAGGACGAGGAGATTTATCGAGAACGTAGTTGTCGATTATACATCGAGGGCGAGGACGAGAATTTCTTTGGGGATATCCGGGAAGTGGTTTCAGCTGTCCCTAATATATCGTCAGATGAGCGTGAACAATTGTGTTCGACATTATCGAAATATAAGCGATTGTTCACCGCGAAGTCGAACGGAGCGGGAACTTATGAACATGAGATAAAACTATCAACACCTAAGACGATAGTCCGAAAATCGTATCCGGTGCCTCTTTCTCTTCGTGAGGCGGTGAAGCAAGAACTAGACGAAATGATGAGTAACGGCATCATTGAACGCTCCAATAGTCCTTATTGCAATCCACTGAGGATCGTCCAAAAGAAAGACGGGCGGTTAAGAATATGTTTGGACGCGCGTTTCATTAATAACATCATAGACGCTGATAATGAATCTCCCCCACGAATCGAGGAACTCACTCAAAAGTACCATGGCGTGACAATGATGTCCACATCCGATTTAGCAAATGGTTACTGGCAGATACCTCTCGCTCGGACGTCTCGACCGTATACCGCTTTTTTGTACGGCTCGACGTTATATCAATTCTGCCGAATCCCTTTTGGTCTCAAAACGGCTGGAAGCGGATTCATTCGAGCTGTGAGCCAAACGCTCGATCATAGATTCGATGAGTTTCTTACCTTGTATATTGACGACCTGTTGATCACCTCTTCTTCGTTTGCGGATCATCTATCGCACATTGAGGCCATTTTCACGAAATTGCAGGAGGATAATTTTACCCTTCGCCTGGACAAGTCATATTTTTGTCGAGAGTCCGTGAGTTTCCTCGGGTTCGTTTTATCGATTGATGGAATAAGACCCGATCCCGATAAGTTAGAGATGATACGCGATTTTGCAGAGCCAAAGAATCGGAAGGAGTTGCAACGATTCATCGGCGTATGTACCTACTATCGGCAGTTTAGTCTGCGACATGCCCAGTTCATTGATCCCTTTAGATCATTGTTAAAGGATCGAGTAGAGTGGGATTGGAATCGGGGGCACAGCGAGGCGTTCACCTTGTTAAAAAATAACTTCGCTGATGCAGTGACGCTAAGACATGTTATTCCGGGTATACCTTTCAAACTTCAAACCGATGCCTCCGATAGGGGATTGTGTGGAATCTTGTACCAGATCGATCATGAGGGAAATCATAAAATTATCTCCCTTGTCAGCCGCTGTTTAAAACCCGCTGAGCTCAATTATGGAACCACGGAGAAGGAATTGTTAGCCATAGTATATTCGGTTCAAAAATGTCGGAGATACCTGATAGGCTCTCCCTTCGAAATCGTCACTGATCACAAGGGATTGAGTTTCCTAAACAATACCGTGTATCATACACCCCGATTAATGCGGTGGAGCTTGATTCTACAGCAATACACCTTTACCGTGCGGTATTGTGCCGGGCGAGATAATGTTGTAGCGGATTTTTTTAGCCGCAATCCGAGTAAAAAATTCGAGGAGGATCTGCCTCGATCCCTCACGATTGCCGTCCTCCTCACCGAATTGCCATTCAATAGCTCGCGAACGACAGATGAAAATCAAATTATGAAAATGACGAATAAAAAGAATGAGTTAACGATGGAGTTGAGAGAATATCTCGAATCAATCTCCGTGCATCAGCACGAGGACGAAAAGATCTCAAAACTTATCCATGAGGCCTCCAATGGCACAATAGCGCTAAACTATCGCGTCCATAACAATGTATTGTTTCGATATTATCGAGAAAACAATCGGTGGGCCCTCGTTCTCCCGTCCGATGCCGGTTCTCCGGTGATAAAGCATATGCATGAAAAGTTGGGACACCCCGGAACGTCGAAAACGCTCAATTATATCAGGTCGTATTTTTATTGGGATCATATGGCTCGCGCGGTGAAGGAATACGTAAGGTCCTGTGACCTGTGTCAACGAGTAAAAGCGATAAATTATTCGATGCAAGGGGGATACCAGAGGGTAAAAGCCGTCAAACCGCGCGAATTAGTAACGGTCGACTTTTATGGCCCTTTGCCCCGGTCGGTGGGAGGGGTCCAATATCTTTTCGTGATAGTCGATGCCTTTACGAAATACGTGAAGCTGTACGCCATTAAAAAAGCAACGACGCAGATAGTGCTTCATAAGTTGATCCACCAATACCTCCCGGAGTGTGGAAAGCCCTTGGCCATCCTGGCGGATAATGGAACGCAATTCACGTCTCCGAAGTGGCGAGACACTCTTAACCGTCACGAAATCACGGTTCGTTTTTGTTCGGTCAGGCATCCTCAAAGCAACCCAACTGAACGGGTGATGAGAGAACTAGGCCGCCTATTTCGGACCTTCTGTGCGCACGCTCATTGTAGTTGGGCGAAATACGTGTCTCGAGTGGAATCCCTCCTCAACGTCACGACCCACAGTGGCACCGGATTTACCCCGTTTGAACTGCAAACGGGCAGACGCCCTCGGGAAGAGATTGATAAACTCCTCCCCTTTCCGGATAGTATTGAGAGCACGCACGAGCAAAAAATTATTCTCGCTAATGAAGCGCTGTCAAAGAGTTTCGACAGTCGGAGAACCGCGCAGAAGTCCGTTTCTACCGTGATTATTAAAGAGGGCGACCTGGTGTTGCTGCGTCAGCCGTATCCGTCTAATGCGTCTGAACGCGTTACCTCAAAGTTCTTTCACCTCTATGTTGGACCCTATCGAGTCCTTCAAGCTTTCGGAGAAAATGCGTTTCGACTCTCCGATCGTGATAATCCTCAGATAATCAAGGGCATGTACAATCGACTCAGCTTGAGACCTTATATTGAACCCGTGCATCCCTCCGGTGTGATCTAATGGCCCAGCATAGGGTTTGTGTCTTTTTTCTTTTTTTAGAGCGCTCATTTAGTGAAGGATCTCGTTCATCGCGGATCCGTCATGCTCGCTCCGCCGCTCCGACGTTCACGATGAAAGGGGGATATTGTAACGATCGCTCTTCGAAGTTCGCGCCCTAACCGTGAGGCTGTGCCCTCTTGTGAGTAACGGGTCAGTAGTCATGTAAACGAACCCCAAAGAAATTTCTTACTATGAGTCGTCTGCCTCGATGCGTCTCGCGTTCCACGACTGTGGCGGAGCTCCATGACTCGCCCCAGTCGCCGTCGACAAACTATACGTGATACACGTGGTATTCTCGATTTATTGTATATATGTATCTCTATGTATTGCCGGTCTGAATATTCTACCGGAGAAACCATTTTGGAGCGTTGCTCCTGTATTCATTTCACGTTAGCGACAAGTGTGGAAGCATTGATTGTGCGTATAGTGAGTCGGTCGCGATTATTCAAAAGGTAAACTATTACTCGGCGATAAGTATCCTCATACGTTGTTACCCCGTGGCCGCCATTTTACGCCGTATATTCGTAGCGCCGATAGGACGACGCGGTATCCATTCCCAGCTACAACATCAGCTTGAGAAAAGTCACGATCGTCAGGTCTTTCGGGGAAAATCGTGAGACAAAACCAACCGGCCAAATATTTTCCGGCCAACATCGCCAGCACGCCGAATTTTCGGCAGTCTATCTCGCCTCCCCCACGAGGATCCAGCCACCATCCAGAGTCCTGGTCAAAATCGAGCTAAGTAACGAAACGATACACCGTCCAATTTTGTGCCCCGTCGATATCGAGGAATGAATACCGTTCTTATATTTCGTCATTACTTGTTACGCGTGAGAGTGAACGAGGTTTCCGATATTTCATGAATGCACGTCGATATTGAGAATTTAAGATATTTATTACATTTTGTCATTACATGTTGCGAATGAGAATTAACGCGATTCGTGATATTTCGGTAATACGTATCGTGGAAGAGGTGATAGTTTTGTTGAGTTACGGTGAGAAAGCGAGCGAAGGAGATTCTGATAGTTTGATCAATATATTTGAGAGCAAGAGCGAAGGTGATTTTTGAGATCTGTTGCGGTGCGTCAAGATATAAAGCGGAGGAGATTCTGATAGTTTGATCAATATATTTGAGAGCAAGAGCGAAGGTGATTTTTGAGATCTGTTGCGGTGCGTCAAGATATAAAGCGGAGGAGATTCTCATAGATTTTTCAGTATTATTATGAGAAGGAGCGAAGGTGATTTTTGAGAGCTGTTGCGGTGCGTCAAGATATAAAGCGGAGGAGATTCTCATAGATTTTTCAGTATTATTGTGAGAAGGAGCGAAGGTGATTTGCGAGAGCAGATGTTATGCGTCAAGAGATTGGGCGGAGGAGATTCTCACAGAGTTTTCCGTATTACCGCGAGTTAAAAGATAAAAATTTCAGAGATTTTGTGGAGATGCACCGAGCATGAGAGCGAAGGAGGGTTAATCTCTTTCGGACACACTTGTCGAAGGAAATTATTTAAATGGATTTGTATTTGTAGTCGCCTTTTGAGAAATATTTTTGTTAGAACGAGCTAATCAACGAATCGATTAGCCCGTAGCATATTGTTCGCCCATTCTGGTCGGGCATAATAGACCGGAATTGTGATATATCGAGTCCTGTGTCTAACCGCGGTTAAAGCGTGCTTGTATTTTGAAATAAAGTCGATGAATTGTGTCTTCAAAATAAATCGATAATTTTGGAATATAACAAAATTATTACACAACCTAATATGTAGGTTGGAAATACATAAATTTCTTGTAATTTGTTCAAAAAATATGTATATACGTAAATTACCTGTAACCACGAAATCACATTGACATCATTGTTACGAGTATTATGCGTTACCAGGGTTACGTTTCGTTTCGTAGGAGTTACATCAATGAGCTGAGTTTGTTACAACTATGATCTGAGTTTGTTACATCTATTATCTGAGTTTGTTATGGCTATGTGATGAGTTTGTTACATCTATGAGCTGAATATGTTACATCTTGGGTATGAGTTTATTTCATTATTATTTCTCGTAGATGTTTCGTATCTGTGACTTGTTTATAGGATGACATATTTGAGAACAAACTCTGCTTCATTCACGGAGTTTGTGACATAAATGTTATGTCCAATGTAACACACGTTACGTAACATTTTCGTAACTATGTCGGAACTGTGTTTGCTGGGTTCTACCTAAAAAATCAAGTATTTTGCGAGAGTTTCATAATTATACCTCGAAAGGAACACATTGAAATAACCATTTTTGATTTTTTTCTATAAAAAATCAAGTTCAACTCTGGAGTATTTAAAAAATATTCGGTTAGTGCGTTTTGTTCATAATTCATTTTAAAAAAACAACAAGAGCCCGTCATAAATATCCATGAAAAAAAAAATGCAAATCGCATTTTTTTCGATTGTTCAGCAAACATTTGAGTTACAGAGTTAAACTTTGTAGGAATTTTTTTTCGTAAGGATACTGTAGGTTGAGTGTCCTTCAAGAACCCGCTGGGCGCACTTTTGGTCACCTCACTCGGCTTTGCCCTTTAAGTTTGGGCAGTGTTAAGAGTTCAAAAGTTTGCAATCTGTACGACAATTGCATCGGTGGGCCCACATTTGAACGAGGAGATGGGAGGCGCGAGAGGCATACAAGGAAAAAGGGCATAAGCATAAGCATGGTGAAAAGGCCCCGGGCGAATATTTACTTGCTACTTCAAGGATGTGTAGGTATTAATGACAGACGATAACCCTCCGAAAATCAGACGTCTAACTCAACGGGATTTCGACTAAATAAAAAAATACTGAAAAATAGAAAAAAAAAATTTTCTCAGGAAGGGCTTAATCAATTTCAAGATTTTAGTATTTTTGTATGAACAATATCAAAAAAATGTAACCATCGTTCGTATTTCAAAGAGAACGAAATTATTCATGTTGTTGAATGACAGATGATGATACGCCCGCCTCATCGAACTATGGCAGAACAACGTTTTCCGGGTCAGCCAGTACTTGTGTAAAAAACTCATTCAATTTTTTTTCAATTTCAGTTTCTCGTTCAAGTATCTTATACTTGTATTTGATTCTCGTTTTTCGATTTTTCTCGGATATTCAATGTTTAAATTATGTTATCTATCTCGCTTTCGACAAAATTCGGCAATCTTTAAGCAACAATTTGGCCGTTGTGAAGCAGAATTATGCAGTGATACTTCTCAGTGATTTTTATTGATTGGGCTATTTTGGATCGTCGTTTCATTAAAAATTCTTTCGAACTTTCGTAATTAGTTTTCTCACGGTAAACAATTTCAATCGACGGTATATTTTTTGAAGCCCGTTCGTAGAGGCACCGGTACGACGGTATAAGATTTTTGACAAATTTTTTTCGAGATCCTTCACAGAGTCGTTTATCACTTTAAAATATTCGTAAACAGCAATGGCGTCATTACTACTTTTTTTTACACTATTCGAAGTTCAAATTAATTAACACATTGACGGAAATAAATAAGCAACAAGTAAATTAAATACTAAAGAATCGATGCCTCACGAACCACTAGAGGTCCAATTATTTTTTTTTGTTGAAAATGTTGGTAATGAATTCTAGTATTTTTGAAAATTTGTGATTAAAATTCGAAGGGGGGGGGGGTATCGTGATTTTAATTTTTGAAAACTATTTTGCCTGCTTAAATTTGCTTATTAAAGATGGACAATTTTTTACTTAGAGGTGGAATGAAAATTTAAAAAACTTTTTGTATACTTTTCGATATGATTAACCGCTACAGAGATATCGTCGATTGAAAATTAAACATTTTCTAAAGTCGAAAATATTCGATGGTCTTGCATTCCGCGATGAAGACTCCAAAAAATCTAATAAAATTTGAGAGTTGTTTTTGGGATCGGACGATGGAATCAGCGAAGTTTCGGCAAAGTAAAAAATGGTCAGGTTCAGGTGATGAAAAATACACGCGTTTTCCACCAAACCATCCTTACAAATGAAAAAATAATACATTTTTCTATTTTACCCACACGGAAAGTAGTGTCCATCTATCATCCATAGATCCTTAACACGTCTACATCCACGATGGACGTAATGCGGACATCCATTGAACATCCATGGTATACTTTTGATTGGACAAAACGCAATGGATCACACAGGACGTATATTGTATGTCCACGACACGTACTATTTCTTGAGCTACAAATATACACGACACGGCCATCCATGGTATGTCCATAGGTAGACATTAAATAGCTTTTAATTCAGGATACTAATTGAACATCCATTGGACGTTCCAGGTTCGTAAACGAAAATCACATTCGGAGGACGTCAATTGAACGTCTATCGGATGTTCCATGTAGGATTTCATATAGACGTGAACCTGGAACGTCCAATAGATGTCCAATTACGATACTGAATTAAGAGCTATTGAATGTCTACCTATGGACATACCATAGATGGCCGTGTTGTGTTTATTTGTAGCTTAAGAAATAGTACGTGTGTGAACATACAATATACGTCCTGTGTGATCTATCGCGTGTTGTCCAATCAAAAGCATTCGTCCTTTAGATGTACATTTAAGTATTTCGAGCAGCTGTGATATGGGTACGCCGATTGACCGTCGTATGTACGTACAAATTACGTCTATCGAAGGATAACGCGGAAGTTTATTCGACGTCCACGACACATATTTTTGGAGCTATAAATATATTCCGCGCGTAACTTAACAGCCAGGGGACGTCCAATAATCATTTAAGTTGGATGAAAATTTCATTCCGGGGAAGTCCATGGGACATTCCTTAACCCACTAACGGAGATGCGAAACGGCAGCGATTCTATGTGCTGAAAACGTTTCGTATACGTACCCTTAGATATTTTTTAGAGGTACCTATAGACCACATAAAGTGACATTCAATGTACGTATTTAAGACGAATGCCAATATTGCAAAAGATATCTAATGATCATCTATTATACGTCCCTTAATTTAAACGCTATTGATTACACATTATCCATTAATTATAAATTTCATTACGATTATACATTATTCAAGGCCTGTGAGACAAAGATATATAAGTATATCAACAAACTACATCGTATAAGGTTTTTACATGCATAAATTTCTCATAAGTCAAGTTAGTGTAGGTAGGTAGGTAGGTAGGAGATTAGAAAAGTCAAGCAGCACCCCTTGAATCCAATACTTGGATGGGTGACCGCAGTGTGAAAATTCGAAAACTATTTTTTTTCCTTGTTTTCTGTAAAATATGGATATCTCGTAGGCCCCGAATATTATATAATCAGTAACAAAGTTTATAATTAATTAATAATGTGTAGTCAATAACGATTAAATTATTTAAATAAAGGGACGTATAATAGATGATCATTGGACATCTTTCGGATCACTGGTTTATTCGTCTTAAATACGTAAATCAGACGTCATTTTTTGGGGTCTAGTCCGTCTAAAAACAGTCTCAAGGTACGTATAAGGGATGTTCCCAGTACATAGAACAGGTGCCGTTTCGCACTTCTTTTAGCAGTGATAGGGATACTCATAGATGTCCCTGGGATGGAGCATTCATCCACCATGTATGGATATTGGACGTCCCATGGCCCTAATGTTCCGTGTGGGTAAGATCATTTACAAATTTGGTTGCAGCATGTATTGTTTCCAAAGTCTGGTCGAAAATCTTTATTACTGATTGATTCTTAGACTGGACACTGTCCCCAAGCTGCACATGATGTGGAACCTTCAAATAGAGATGTAGAAGTGATGATTATACCTAAAGCAACTACAGGAAAAATCCAACCGCTCGATGTTTCTGGATTCCGAGTATGGAAAAATGTTGTTAGAAATTTTTCTGATATCTTGTGATGAATTATGATATTCATTTGCATATGAGAAACAATATCATAAAGCTGCAGTCACTTGTTTATATCAACTGTCGTCACCACGTTATATCGATCTTTTAAAATATTCTTGGTACAAAAGTGGTGACATAGAAGAGAAACCAGAAAATTTTGGAAATTCTGTAGTTTTTGCATTTCGAGACTCCTGCAAATCACATTGTGAAGTTCCAGGATGTGGAAATGTTGCTATTGTTTGCTGTTTTTGGTGCACTAAGAAAATAAATTTATTGAATCATTGAAAATGTTGTTGGCTGGACTAAATGCGGCGGACACGGGCTAGCAAGAGAATGTACAGTATGGCGAACTGAATATTTTGATTGCTTTAAAGCACGAAAAATTATTGGTTCAACAAAAGCTATTTTGAACCAACTGGAGTAAAGCCGCATCTAACCGGCAATTAGTCTAACCAATACATAAAATTGTTGATTCAATGGAATGCTATTTTGCATGAACTGAAATAGAGTTGTATCTGACCGGTAATTAGTCCAATCAACAGGAAAAATGATTGATTCAATAAAATGCGTGTTAATTAATTGTTGCTAAACATGTCATAAAAAATATATAGCCCTTGCAAAATAACATAATATGATTAGTTTACCGGCCTCAAAAAGAGATAAATAGAAAAAAAAGAAAAATCCGCGCCAATTATCCGATCTAAGTCCTCTGTCCAACCAGGAATCGCACCCTCGACCATCCCTACCATCCTACCTATCGTACCTAACTACCTGACATGCTACCTATTGCGATATCGACTACTACTATGCACTTGAAAAAAGTTAGGGGTTATGAAGATTCAAATTTTGTCCGGCGAGGGAAAATTTATTTTGTTTATGAATACCTTTTTTCATGAACACCCTGCTCACTAATTCGTATCATGCATACAAAAAGTGCATAAGATAACATCTTAAAATGGCCCAGTGCTCGTTTTTTTTCGATTCTTATTGTTTGTTAATAAATACTCGGGAGGAATAAAACATATAAGTGATAGGTGATATATCAAAAGACGCGGCAGCATCTCGGCTTTAAGTATTAAAATTAGAAAGTTCCATGTTATAACAGAAATAGTCTAATGGAAATGATTCTGATCGATAATCTGGTACTATAGGTGCACTAAGAAAGAAATGTTTGAATGAACTAAATCGGCGGTCAAATACGTTTAAATAAATATTTATTTGGTCTAACTAAATAATTAGTTTCTCGAATAATTCTGCGCTTCGGTTGACCAAAATATTATTCAAGCAAAAAATGTTGAATTTTACCAACTAAATATTCGTTTGAACGTATTTGACCGCCAATGTAGTTCATGCAAACATTTTTCTCTCAGTGTGAAACCTTTGTTTCAAGTTAAACGAATATACCGTTCGATTGGGCCCAAGCAAATGTGAGTGACAGTGCAAAATTTTTTCCTCGTTCCCTTAACCTCTGATGTTATCCGTTTATTGAATTTAACGGATGGATTTGTTACGATGATTGAGAAACTTGAATGTAACCGATGATTTGATCAACTAAATATCAGTGTTAGGTTCAAGCACATTTATCATTCATCTAATAATGGTTCAGTTGAATCAACTTTAGAAACACGAACCCATTGTATAGGCTACCCAATATACTATTCGGTTTTCTGAACTATTTACGTGAATTGAAGCGACGCAGAATTGGATTGTAACAAAAAGTGACATTTATTTATTACAACCTATCAACTTTAGTTGTTTCAACAATAAATCAGTCAGGTCACCATTTTTATCCAGTTCCGACAATGCATGACAACTTGAGAAACTTGAATGTAACCGATGATTTGATGAACTAAATATGAGTTGCAGGTTGATGCACATTTATCGATGATCTAACAATGGTTCAGTTAAATCAACTTTAGAAAAACGAACCCATTGTATAGGCTATCCAATAGATTATTCGGTTTTCTCCACTATTTACATGGATTGAAACGATGCAGAATTGGATTGTAACAAAAAATGTCATTCATTTATCACAACCTATCAACTTTAGTTGTTTCCACAATAAATTAGTCAGGTTACCATTTTCATCCAGTTCTGACACAGCTTCATGCATTGTCGGAACTAGATGAAAACTTGAATCAACTGTATGAAGTCAACTGTTTGTATTAGTATACCGAAACACTTATTTTGTCAACTCTAATAAATATTCCGTTCTTCAGACTATACCAGGGTTGAGTTGACCAATTCGGAGTCAACTGAATTAATTTATTTAATTCGACTTTTTACTTTTCTCAGTGTGTAAAAAGTCGCTATGTTTTAAACACTTTTTCGATGACGAGCATTACTACAGTACTGACAATGGCTATTAGCAGAGAAAAACCCGAGGGCCCACGGAGCGAAAAACCTGTGACAGGCTAGTGGAGCTCGGTTCCGTAGGATTTGTGTGTCCGTTCTGTGAACTAAATTCTCGATAAAGAAGTATGCTCTGCATTATCTGCTCCACCGCTGAGCTCTCACACGCACGTATAAAATATGCGTGCATGCGTGTGGAGCAGATAATGCAGAGCATACTTCTTTATCGAGAATTTAGTTCACAGAACGGACACACAAATCCTACGGAACCGAGCTCCACTACCCAGTCCCAGGTTTTTCGCTCCGTGGGCCCTCCGTGGTTTCTCTCTGCTAATAGAGCATACGATTATACAGAGTGTCACAAACGTAACCGGCGGCTAAATATTTTCTCAGCTAAAATACTTTTCCATTTTGGGAAAGTATCGTAGCCGAGCTAAAAGTCGTGTTTGTAGTAACTGTTTGACGAGGAATTCAATGGTGATCTTTATTTTCGCGATTAACTTCAAGGTTATGTCAAGTTTAACAATGGAAACTCCCTTTTTTAACATCAGCAATCGAGAGAGCGGAAGATTTCACGTACCATTATGTACTTAGACCATAGGTACATCTTGACCTTGAAGTTTCTCTAAAGTCAATTAAACTTAAATAAGGTTTGGATACCTTAAGGAATTGAAGCTTTTCATATTCTTTTGTAAGGACCAAAGGTGATGATTTTAACAAGGCGCAATTAGTAGTGACCTTGACGATGATCTTCAAGGTAATTTCAAGGTCAAGTTTTTTGTTCAAAATGGAAACCTGTATTTTTGAGATCTGAAATCAAACTTATTCCGAAAAAATTTATTGATTTTTTCCGAACCTTCAAATATAAATGTAAAACTGTTCGTTCTATTGATTTCAGAACTCGAAAATACTAACTTCCCTTTTAAAAAAAAGTTGACATTGAAATCACCTTGAAGGTCATCGCGGAGGTCACTACTGATTGCGCCTTGTTAAAATTAATAACTCTGGTCCGTACAAAAAAATGTGAAACGCTTCAATTTCCAGAGGTATCCACACCTTGTTCAAGTTTACTTGACTTTAGAGGACCTTCAAAGTGAAAATGCACCTATGACCTAAGTACAAATTTGAACGTGACATTTTTCGCTCTTTCAATTGCCGATGTCAAAAAAGGAGGTTTCCATTTGAAAAAAGTTGACCTTGAAATAACATTGAAGGTAATGTTCAAGGTCAAAATTAAGGTCATTATTGAATTCCTTGTAGAAAGTTCCTGTAAGAGTGACCTTGACCTTTTTGAAAAGTATCTTAGCTGAAGACATATTCAGCCGTCCCGTTACTTTTGTGACACCCTGTATATTCACTTCTACTTATCGCTGTACTGATTATTTTCTAACACTCTTTACATATCATCAATAAAATAAACAAACATTTTGTACGCTTTTTTTTGACTACACGTTTTTTCTATGCGTCATCCTAAAACTTGGTCTTATCAACCGAAACGAATAAGTGTAAACGCTTATCTATGCCTATGTAATCGCGCTCATAACTTAGCAACACACTTTCATAACTTGACGACCCCTATCACGCTTTCCCCCTACTCCAAACTCAGCTGCCGCGCTGTGGAAATTTTACACATGACCACACAACCTTAACTGTCAAATTTTGTTTGTCCATTTCGTACGGCAATTAAGTGTTACTATTAGTCGTTTTCTCGAAGAAACGGGAATTTTCATTTTCCAGAAAGAACAAGATTTCTATTTTTAGTAGAATATTCGAATGTATACATGTATATGAGCCATGTCAATTCAACGACGTTTTGTCGGAGACCCCCTTTGATTTTTTATTATTTTCTAATATGTTATTACACCCGCAAAAAGAAGTATCCATGTACATTTTTAACTCCCTATCTTAAACCATACCGAAGTTATTGACTTTTGGAAAAATATTGTTAAAATAATCATAACTTCCACAATAATCAAGATATTCTAATTTGCTAAGAGGTCATTTTTGTTTGTTTTTCGATGTGCTCTTTGAAAAAAATATCAAAAATTAAGAAAAAAAATGTTGTCTTTTTGGCTGTTTTAATCTAAAAAAATTGGATTTTCTTTGAATAGGACCCGTTCGAATTTTTTCAAAAAAAATTATAAAATTCTACGTAAAAAAACGAAATTTTTGAGATTTTACCGATGATGGGATTCAAATAACTTCTCATATTAAAATAAATTTTGTTCGACTTTTGTTTCTCGTTAATTTGATCGTTTTTCCTTCCATGACTCAAATAGTTGATTTCAATTATGTTAAAATAAATGATTTTACTTCTCTCACATATTTCTTTTGTAAATTATAATAATTAACAATTTGAATTACAATTCAAGTACGTTTTGCACTTTATTCAATTTCTTTACACAAAAATTGTAATTCTTAATGTTAATTAATATAATTTACGAAGAAAATATATGAGAGAAGTTAAATTATTCATCTTAACTTCATCGAAATCAACTATTGCAGTCATAGAAGGAAAGAAGATCAAAATTACGAAGAAAAAAACAGAAGTCATTTGAATCCCATCTGTAGTAAAAACTTAAAAATTTTGTTTGTTTACGTAGAATTTTATAATTTATTTTTCATCGAAGGAGTCTCATAGAAAGAAAATCCAATTTTTTAGCTTAAAACAGCCAAAAATAGCGAGAATTGTAATAGCGAGAATTTGAGTAGATTTGATCATGAGTGTCTGTCAATTTAATTCGGACAAAAGCCACGGTCGTACATACAGGTCTTGCAACTCCGGTAGTGGGGGGTGACTCGATTTTTCAAAACAAACCGTTGGCGGCGCTACTACCGCGACGACCCCACCGCCATTATTGAGAGAAAAAGAGAACTATGTCCTATCTCTGTCGCAGAGGGTACTCCGTCATGCAGCGCCGCTACCGACGTACCTTCAAAAATCGAGTCACTCGTCACCATGCAAATTGGGCACGGTTGCAAGACCTATATGTACGACCGTGGTCGTACACCGCATTCGTCTACGAAGGCGCACCTTGTGGCGTAAGTCGGATCGAAAAACGTGACATATAAGGGCGCCTACCCCCCACTACCGTCGTTGCAAGACCTGTATGTACGACCATGCTTTCGGCTGAACGGAGAGGCGATGGAACCTGAAACGTGCCGGGCGTATCTTTTGCTTTGGCTGTCGCGGCGAGTGGCAGCGAGAGTGCAGTACAGTGGACGCTCCCACAACTCAATAACGCCTCAATAACATTCTCCCACTCTCGTGTTTCAACGCATGCGTACTGCCTATTTTCATTGAAGCATGCGTAGAACAAGCGCGCGAAATTCAACCTGAAATTCGTACTTTCGCGTTATAGACATATATTTCAAAAATTTGACAGTGATATATTCTGCAATTTTTTTTGAAGATTGATAAGAATTGAATGTTAACATGGTAGCCACTGTCAGGGAAAACCTGGAAATGTCAGGGAATTTTTTGAATGTCAGGGAAATCAGGGAAATGTCAGGGAATTAAATATCAGTCAGGGAAAATATGAAATATCAAATCAAGAGAAAAAAGTGTACGGGCGAACTGTTTTTTCTGCGCACCGATGAAAAAAAATGATGGGTGAACATTTTTTGTGTTTTGCTTCCTCATAGTGGAAGCTTTTTTTTCGTGAAATTTTTTTTTATTCGAGATTTTGATGTATGTTTAAAATGTTCTAAAACATCGAGTAATCATATTCTTTTTAAATATCTGGATGTATGTGTGTGTGTATGTGTTATGTGTGTGCCTGCCTCGACATTCAACAGCTATATCTCAAAACCATATTGGAGTAGCGAGCCTAAATTTTGCACAAAAGCTGAACCCCACAGACTCTTTGTTTCCGATGAATTTTGCAAAAAATCATTGACTTGTGCGTATTTTTTGCGACTTTTAAATTTTCAAGAAAAGGGCGTGGTTGCTTTAGCATCCGCAAATTTTGCGATATCAAGTTAAAAATAACTATACCGATAGTTTGAGTGATAAAGATTGTCGATATTGAAGTTCGCAAAAATTGCTCAAGGGATTCGTCGTTTATAAAATTTTGAATTTTTTACAAAAAACGCGTGATCGCTGTAGCTTGCACATATTTCGCGATATCAGCCTTAAAATTTGTATAATGATAGTTTAATGGAAGAAGTTACTTGGCATACAATTATGCAAAAATTGCTTGAGCTGTGCAAATGTATTACGATCTTGAAAATTTCAAAAAAAATCTTGATGAAAATTTTTACGATATAAAGCTATAGTTCTATTACTCCAATAACCAGAAATAGTAAAAAAAATTACAAATTGTAATATAGCACATTGTTTCCAGATTATTTTTCGAATTTACAAAGCTTCCTCTATGAGAAAGTCGAATCTGTGAAAGCTATTTGCTCATCACAGAAGAAGATTTGTAAATGCGAAAAAATACTGAGGGAGCGACGTGCAAATTTGTAATTTGCAATTTTTTTCAATGAAAAATACGATGTTCCTACCTTGTTACTTTTCACAAATCCGAATGGTTTGTCAGGGGAATTTTCTAAAATGTCAGGGATATTTCAGGGAAATGTCAGCGAATTTTTTGCGTCCGGTTTAGTGGCCACCCTGGTTAATAACTCTAGATGAAAAAAATTGAACAGAAAATACATTTATCTGATTGTTGGAACGCACGAAATACGTTTTCTAGAAAAGGTTATACAAAGTTGCAGACATATACATACATGCATATGTGTCATTCCATATCAATTCAACGACGTTTTGACGGTGACCCCTTCGATTCTTTTTTATTTTTTAATATGTTATTATACATGCAAAAAAAAGTATCCATGCCAATTTTTAGCTCTCTATCTTAAACCATACCGAAGTTATAGATTTTTCAAGAATATACTTAAAATAATCATAACTTCTACATTAACCAAGATATTGTAATTTGTCAAGAAGTCATTTTTTTTTGTTTTTCAAGGTACTTTTTGAAAAAAATATTAAAAAGTAAGAGAAACAAATTTTTAATGTGTTTTCAACTGTTTTAAGCTAAAAAATTGGATTTTCTCTCAATGGGACCCCTTCGATTTTTTTCAAAAAAAATTATAAACTTCTACGTAAAAAAACAAAATTTTTGAGATTTTACCGAAGAGGGGATTCAAATAACTTCTTATCGAAAAAAAATTTCTACATTCTGCAAACTTCTATATTAACCAAGATATTGTAATTTGTCAAGAGGTCATCTTTTTTTGTTTTTCAATGTACTTTCTGAAAAAAAGATCAAGAATTAAAAAAACAAATTTTTAATGTCTTTTTAACTGTTTTAAGCTAAAAAATTGGATTTTCTCCTAATGGGATCTCTTCGATTTTTTTCTAAATAAATTATAAAATTCTACGTAAAAAAAAAAATTTTTTGACATTTTACCGAAGAGGGATTCACATAACTTCTTATTGAAAAAAAAAAATTCGATTTTTTTTTTTCGTAATTCTGATCTTTTTTCCTTCTATGACTACATTAGTTGATTTCAATGATGTTAAAATAAATAATCTAACTTGCCTCACATATTTTCATTGTAAATTATAATAGATAACATCAAGAATTACAATTTAAGTACGTTTTGCACTTTAGTTTGCAAAACGTATTTGAATTGTAATTCTTCATGTTAATTATAGTAATTTACAATGGAAATATGTGAGGCAAGTTAGATTATTTATTTAAACATCATTGAAATCAGCTATTAGAGTCATAGAAGGAAAAAAGTTCAAAATTACGAAAAAAAAATCGAATAAAAAAATTTCGTTAAGAAGTTATTTGAATTCCCTCTTCGGTAAAATCTCAAAAATTTTGTTTTTTTACGTAGAATTTTATAATTTTTTTTGAAAGAAATCGAAGGGGTTCCATTAGAAGAAAATCCAATTTTTTAGCTTAAAATAGTTGAAGAGACGTTAAAAATTTGTTTTTCTTGATTCTTCGTCTTTTTTTCAAAAAGTACATTGAAAAACAAAAAAAGATGACCTCTTGACAAATGACAATATCTTGGTTAATATAGAAGTTTGTAGAATGTAGGAGCATGTAGAAAAGTTTTTTTCGATAAGTAGTTATTTGAATCCCCTCTTCGGTAAAATCTCAAAAATTTTGTTTTTTTACGGAGAATTTAATAATTTTCCTTTGAAAAAAATCGAAGGGGTCCCATGGAAAGAAAATCCAATTTTTTAGCTTAAAACAGTTAAAAACACATTAAAAATTTGTTTTTCTTAATTTTTAATATATTTTTTTAAAAGTACCTCGAAAAATGAAAAGAAATGACCTCTTGACAAATTACAATATCTTGGTTAATGTAGAAGTTATGATTATTTTAAGTATATTCTTGAAAAATCAATAACTTCGGTAAGGTTTAAGATAGAGAGCTAAAAATTGGCATGGATACTTCTTTTTGCATGTATAATAACATATTGAAAAATAAAAAAAATCGAAGGGGTCACCGTCAAAACGTCGTTGAATTGATATGGAATGACACATATACAACGAATATTCTACAGATATTTCGTTCTTTCTGGAAAATAAAAATTCCTGTTTTTTCGAGAGAATGACTATTCTCGAACACGTAGTCCTATAAATAGGCGGGTCGTACCCCATCAATCAGCTATTTTTACCAAAATCGTTATTTTGTATCATTTATCCACTTCACGCACATTAATTACACTTAAACTAATAGTAACCCTTAATAAATCGTACGGTAATTGAAGGAAAAAATTTGACAGTTGAGGTTACGTTGCCCTATGTCAAATTTCCGCAGCGCGGCATCTGAGTTTGGAGTGGGGAGAAATCGCGATAGGGGTCGTTATGTTATGGGAGCGTGTTGCCATAGTAACGCGTTAAGTTATGGGAGCTGTTAAGTTATGGGAGGTTAAGTTTTGGGAGCGTCCACTGTATAGCTAACATAGGCTGCATTCGTCTTGAACGTTTTGAGCACTGTTCCAGTAGCATTTTATATGCCGATGTACACGTGCTGTAAGCACATAAGGCCGGAGACACAATGACAAAAATAAGAAATAAGAATCAGCCATCCGATTGGCGTAGTTTCTCTAAAGTGCACGGCGATTGGCTGATTCTTATTCCTTATTTCTTATTCTTGTCATTGTGTCTCTGGCTTAAGCGTTCAGGATAATGCAGCCAAAATTTGCTTTCGTTTATCGATGATTTTTATCTGGCATCGTAATCACGGCCGTTGTATTGTTTACTTAAATTATAATGTTGACAAATATTACATGTGATTTTTTTTAATGACAATTTGTGCAATTCGATCGAGTGTAGTGTGGTGGATTGTGTGGGGATGTTTTTTTTTCATTCAGAAAATCGTGTATTTCAGGAACATAAGGTTATGTTTCATATAATTTTTTTCGTTGCATAAGAGTCATAATAATATTTGAAAACAAAAAAATTTAAATACATAGAAGTGTACTAGTACTAGTAGTATTTATTCCACAGTACGGCGTCCTTCGCCTTTTACATCGCCTCTCTCTTTATACATCATTAACATGAATACTTGAACTTGTGCTTCTATATAAACCAAGGTTTAGACTATTCATCTTTTAACGTTTTATAAAAACAATATTGGTCAGCAAAAAACAATGGTAAACAAATATGTGTATGTGTAAGTAATGATAATATTAGTATTAGCTATATCTAATCCCTTCCTATTTCCGCTCATAGTAATGTTCGCCCCCCTTCCGTCCCCCCATTATTACTCAACCCCGCTCCTATTATCCTGCGTCCTCTGCTTCCCTCCTGCCCCTTGCTCCTACCAATTTGCACCATGCCTTCAAATATTCGCACAACTCTATCTTCACCCCCCCCCCCCACTCTGAGCGTTCCCTCTAACAATCGAGTCAGGCATTCGCCTGATCTTCCCCCTCTACAGCGGTCAACCCCTCGGACCCACGCTCTCTTTATTGCTTCTCTGGCTTTTTTACATTTCCAGATATGTTCTAAACTCTCCTCCTCCGTTTTGCAAAGATCGCACCTCCACTCCACGAATACTTTTTTCCCCACTTTACCCACGTTTCCGCATCTCAGCCTGGCCCATTCCTCCCTGAGCTCCCCCCTCACCTCATCGATATCGCAGTATTTTTCTCTTTCCACCCCGACCTTAATTTCTTAGTACATCTTACAAAAGGACGACCGATCGATCTTTACCCAATCCCTCTGCAAATCTTGCTCCTTTCTCCTCTCGCCCACCTCTGCGAGAAGCTTTTCGATTGCACTTACTCTTGCTCCCCCCCTGATGAGCCCCACCAATCTACCTTCCCCCACTTCCTTCATGGCGGCTTCCAATTCTCTACGCCATTTCGATGGTTCTTGGTTCGGTATTTCCCTTATCTCCTCCCTTAAACAAATTTTTGGCCACCGATTGTCCTTCATCCTGAGGATCTGAGCCAAGTACTCCCCCGCCCTCCTTCTAGCCTCTACCTCCATACTCCGCCTCCCCGATTCCATTTTCCAGAGGTAGTTCGGCGTGTTCCTCGTGACCTCAAGGGCCATTTTGACCATTCTACCCTGTAACTTCTGTCACCTCCCTTCTTTCCCACCCCCAAATTTCAACCCCCCGCCATCACCACAGAGTCCATCAGCTGCAACCGAGGTTTTAGTTTATCGACCCTCGCTCTTTTCATAATCTCCCATACCGCGTTCGCAGCCTTCCTAGTTTTAGCCACCATGATGTTCAAGTGCCACCCCAGCGAGTTTCTCGACGAAAACCAAAAACCCAAATACTTGAACTCCTTTACTACCTCTATTGGATTCCCTAAGAATTCCCACACCTCCTTTTTTCTCTTGCCCCCGTTTCTAAAGAGCATGATTTTGGTCTTTTATACATTAACCTCCATCTTAGCTCTTACCACGTATCTCTCGAGCGACCTGAATATTTTAGTTGACCCCCCACCATCCTTTGCCAGTATGGAGATGTCATCTGCCTATTTAAGGGCATAAAATTTCTCTCCTCCCATGACCGTAGCCCCCCCCCCCCCGCCTTTCTTTTCCAGTCGTCATCAACGTCATCCAGTGCAATATTGAAAAGCGTCGGACTTATTGGGCACCCCTGCCTCACCCCTTTAGCCGTTTCAAAGCTCTCGGAAATGCCCTCACCTGCGATGACATCGTTCTTCGTATTTTTGTAAATTCCCCTGATCATCCCGTGCATCTTTCCTCTAATTCCTTTACCTCACAATATGTCTAGCAGTCGCGTCCTATCAACTGAAAAATACCTCCTTTCATAATCAAATAACAAACCCCTCGAAACACCAATACACCCCCACAATCAACTCACCCTCCTTCCGCTATCTCACCTTATCACCCCCTTACACCCACAAAAAAACTCACTCAAATCACAAAAAACAAGACTCTTCGTCGGAGCTCAGTAACTACACGTCCACACCGTACGCGAGCTCAACCGGAAGTCAGAAGTGTACTAATTATCAATCATTATATTTTAATGAAAAATAACATTTTATCAAATGGTAAGAAATGTCTAAAATTTTTGTCTCATTAGTGTTTTTTTTTTACGAAAACGTTAAAAAATTATAAATGGATAAAACAAAAATATTAAAAATTCTATGTTAAAATTGTTAAAATCATTTTAAACTCTTGAAATAGTTGAAATGTATTAAAATGAAAGTACATGGTGAAAATTAAAAAAATTCGTTCACGCATCTTCGTGCAATGAGTGAAAAACTAAAAAAAAGTTATTTTCGTTAAAATAAAATGGTTCAAAGAACTGTAAAGACTTCAAACTCTACAGGACACTTTGTGATCCTATGAAGAAAATGTATAAGTTACAAAAACATTGGGTCACAGGTTGCGGAGATCTGACTCTGGACGGACACAAAAATGACTTTTTGCTCAAAATGGCTGTTTTTTGGGAAATTTCATATTCAACGTTGTCTGAATGGATTGAGTCAAAAAAGGTTTCGAGATTATAATAAAACGAAACTGTGCTATGAATTTTAACCGGATCCGTTCATGGTTTGCTGAGTTATGAGCACATACAGACGGCCGAGGGGACGGAAAATCCAAAATTTTTTGTTTTGGTATACTATGCCAACATATGTTGGTATAAAGTTCGTGTGGTTGTTTTCATAAGAAATAGGTTTCTGGAAGGCAATACTAATAGGCACTTTTCATGTATGGTGAGTGCCTAAAAAATCGTACGATGAGAAGGAGAAATGAAAACATAAAAAATTACTGCCATTTTATTGAGAGTCAATGTGAACATATATATTTCACCCCCTTAACTTGATTTGTGAGAACAACGCGAAAACCCGTATGTAACGTATTTCTTTCGCCCTCTTCAAAGTGCAATTGAATCCATCGAGATAGGGGCAATAGTTTTTTTTATTATGATGATTTTGTGAATTTCAACCCCTATAACTGTTTTCCTATGCCACCCCCCGATATAAAACCAGTTGCATTCTTCATCATTCATCATCAAGGTCATTTGGCTGCATTCGATTATCTTAAGTGGAAATAGGTGAAACCTGAAAGGTATCCCTCGGAGATCCCAATTTTACGGGCTAATTTCACTGCCTAGAAACGATTTTCTGGCGATTAAAAAGAAGTACGTGCCTGATAGATTTTGATGTAAAATAAAACTTGGCGTCACGACGCTGCTGCGTCTCTTGATATTTAAATTTTATCAAAATCGGAGGATGACACCGGAAAAACGTTCCTCGTAAGTATGTCATGTAGTACGTTCATTAATGTTCTCACTCCAATTAGACAAACCCTTCCAATGGGCAAGGATTAGAAAAAGTGGTCGCGTCGACAAAATGTGATTACGAAAACGGAGATACGTAAGTTTGAGTTCTTGAAACGTTCTTAAGGGTCTCACGTCACCGAAATATGACAACAACTAAAAATTGTATGACCTTCTTACCATTGCATTTGGATAAACAACTGAAAACTATGGTCATTTGGAGTAAAGTTATAAGCACAGCAGTGGAGAAACAGTGCATTAAGTTTTCGTATGGAAATAAGGAAAAGAAAAGCTCCATTTTCCATTTTTTAATGAGTAATAGTACTTATCTCTTCTCAATCTGCGATTTCGTGAGAAATGTTTGATGGAGTTTCACTTTCAATTTCTTGAGTAAGTGGGCAATAAAGTATTTCCATTTTCCAATCTTTTAAAAAATGGGGAACAAGATTCGCTCCATTTCTGATTTTTCCGAAACCAGAAAAATATGAGCGCTTTATTATCCATTGTTTGTGGGGAAATAAATCTTTTTGTAAATTTTGAAGCCTTTGCGATATGCTTCGGACGAGTTTTTGCGGCTGTAAATTTCTCATCTGAATTTTTCTACTATTTTTTATTGGTCTTTCCAATGCCTGGCGTCTTTACTCCTTAGCAAACTTCACCACTGGTGATCTCTTTCGTGTTGTTCTTTTTCTTTTCTCACCTCTCTGCAGCTGCAGATCGTCTTACTCTATCATTTTTTCATCACATTAACCAAGGATAAAGGGAATCTACACTAACATTTCCGGTAATATGGTCTATATACCTATTGTGACGTGCTATTTTTGCACACGTCACAAAGGACTCGATAACACGCGCGGAACGACCTCGCTCCACGGCTGAGTCCCTCTCGAACGAAACCAACAGGGCCAAATGTTAACTTGTCGTTAGATTTTAATTATTTTTGGTATTTTTCCGAACGACACGACGCCATCATCAAGACATCGCCGCCGTCGATGAGGCCGAGCAACAGAAAAGCGAGAGCAATATTCAACCGTGCTCTCATCTCCAATATCAGCCAGCATATTAGCTGATCGACGAGAGCCACGCATGCACCAACAGCAATCGTCGTGGTCACTCTTGGTATTCCCACCGAGAGAGCCAAAATCCAACGTCGTCGCACGGCTTCGCGCCGTCTCGGACAACTCAACAGAAACGTCATTATTTATTATTATTATTATTATTATTATTATTATTATCCCGTGTGGGGTTTTTCCGACCCCCATCGGGCGCGTCCCCAGGTGGCGGATAGGGGAATGCTCGGCAGATATGTCGGGTAGGTGGGGCATAATATACCACCCGCGGACTAAAACGGAAATTTGCATGCAGAAGAGCACACGTCTGTTCCCTCTTCGGGCGGTGTGTTCGCCAGCGTCTGTCATCATGTAGATGCGGCTGGGAGTCATGCATTGATCGGTACACACCTTAGCACACTGGGAGTGCCTTCAACCGACGTAGGCGTTTCCTCTGCGCCGGTGAAGAGGCTGCTGTGAGCTTGCTTTGCCGAGGTAGCAACTGGGGTGTGTATCTGGAACCAGCCCCTTCGGGCCCTGATCAGGAAGTGTGCACTGAATGCAGCTGTCGGAGGCTGCATTGCTTCGGGCGAGCGCTGATCCGTCCGTGTTTTCCGGGATCGGTTAAGCGTAAGTCAGGCCTCAGGGAACTGAGGTAGGAGTCAAAGTGCTCCGAGGGTATACCCGTTCCTGACTATTACGGCCCGCCCCTTTGCGCACGAAGGGCTGGTTCAACCCAAGGAAAAAAATGCCCAATTCAAAAGGAAACAACGAAGATGCAGTGAGCAAGGAGTTATCTTCCCTCGCGAAGCTGCTTATCGAGAGCGATAGGATGTGGAGGCGAGTCTCGCAGAAATGCGCATGCTCATTAAAGCAATGAGTGATGCCGTAAAAAAGCAGCCGAACGTCAACAAGACGATAAAGGACGGACTGCCCGCCCTGGAGGAGCACTTGAAGGGACTCGAGGACAGTCCCCGTCCAATTAAGCAGGCTCACAGCCTTCTGAACAGACCGGCGGCCCCGAGAGCCAGACTCCAAAGTGTTCCTACACCAGAAGCGAGTTGCTCCTGGGCGACACCAAAACCCATTCCTCCAACGGAAGAAGAGGCCGGCGTCGAGTCCGCCTGTACCCCCAATGACGGAGGTACAGGCAAAGAAAAAAAAAGAAAAGGAGGCCTCGCCGAAGAATGCCTGGACAGAAGTCCAGCGCAAGAAGGTGGAGAAAAAAGGAAAAAAGAAAGCCGGGAACGAAAAGGCTGCGCCGGCCTCTCAAACCAGCAGGCCCGCAAATACGCCTCATAAGACGGCAGCTGCGGCCAAGAAATCGCGTCCGAGGAAACTGGAGGCGATCGTGCTGAAACCGGCAGAGGGTAAAACCTATGCGGAGATCCTCAACGTTGTCCGCAAAAAGGTGAATCCCGAAGCACACGGAGCTGATGTACGGTCGATCCGGCACACACGAGCAGGAGTCCTGCTTGAGCTGCGAAACTCATCGGCCGATTCGAGAGCTGCTTTTATAGAAACTCTCAAGCCGCAGCTGGGAAGGAGAGCAGCATTGAGGAATTGGTGTCGAAGTCACGTCTCGAGATTCGAGACCTCGATAGCTGCTCCACGAAAGCAGAGGTTGAGGAGGCTATGAGGGTAGCCCTCAGACAGTACGAGGGCCCGCTGCAGGTCGCATTGACCCGGCCGAACGCGCGGGAACAGGTCACCGCCATCGTCACCATTGACGAATCAGGCGCGAGGACCCTGTTGCAAACCGCTCGCGTCAAGATCGGCTGGGTCAATTGCCGCATCTGGAGGAGAGTGGAAGTCCCGAGATGCTTCAAGTGTCTCGGCTACGGGCACCACAGTACCCGATGCAAGGGCACTGACCGGGGAAGTCTGTGCTTCCGGTGCAGCAAGGAGGGACATAGGGCAGCTGACTGCGATGCTGAACCCTTTTGTTTCCTCTGCCCAGCCGTGGAAGGTAAGCCTGACTCCAAACGTCACATGGCAGGATCGGGGCGGTGCGGGGCATTCCGCAAAGCCGTCACGATTCCAGAGGCGAGTAATGGCGGTCGTCCTGCAGGGGAAGATGAATGGGAGCCGGATAGCCGACGACCTTCTGGCCCAAATATGTTTCGAGAAAGCCGCTGATATAGTCCTGGTCAGCGAGCAATATCGGAATAGAGAAAGGCCAGGATGGTATTCGGACCTCCTAGGCACGGCAGCGATTTGGATTCCAAATCGACGACGTTTCTGCGTCGCCGACCATGGCTCCGGGAGCGGCTTTGTTTGGGTGAAGTCCAGAGGCGTTATCTACGTCAGCTGTTACCTCACCCCAAACAAGCGATTCGCAGACTTCCAGGCCAAAATCGATGGTCTGGAGGATGCTATCCGGGACATGGAGGGGGAGCTGGTAGTAGCCGGAGACTTTAATGCAAAGGCTCTGGAATGGGGTGAACCCTGGCCGGATTCCCGGGGTGGACGCGTGCTGGACATGGCGTCCAGACTTGGGCTAGCGGTATTGAATACTGGCTCAAGGTCCACCTTTCGGAGGCCAGGGTACAGAGAAACCAATATAGATGTCTCCATGGCGACGGAAAACCTGGTATCGCGAGTCCAGGACTGGAGGGTGATCGAGGACTTCACAGCCAGCGATCACGTTCTGCGTACGTAATATAGCTCCGGTCCAGACAAGAACACCACGAGGTCCTACCAGGTGGAACGTCAATAAGATGGACCCCCAGAAGCTGTCTCCGGCGCTGTTACGTGGCCAGCGAAGCCTTGAGGAGCTCCCTCACCCTGCGGGCGCTGAACAGACGGTGGATATAGTAATGACCCACCTTCATCAGGCCTGCAGCGATGCCGTGCCGAAAAGAATTGCACGGGATAACAGACGCCCCGTGTACTGGTGGACGAATGAGATCGCGGAGCTGAGGCGGGAGTGTCTTCGCTTGAAAAGACTATCTCTCAGAGCCCGGCGCCGCGACACCGACGCAGCCCCTAGCACTGCCGCCTATAAAGCGGCAAGGAAATTGCTCAGACGGACCATCAATGAGAGTAAGCACCGATGCTGGAAGAAGCTTGGAGAGGATCTAAACGAGGATCCTTGGGGATTAGGGTACAAACTGGTCCTCCACAAATTGGGGGCGTTCTCTGAAAGCGCCCCCACAGATGCGGGGATCATCGGCGATATCGTCGATGCCCTTTTCCCCAATCAACCCAGGCGACCGCGCCGACCTCGAATACCCGGGGATGCACCACCACCCCCCTTTACGGAGCAGGAACTGAGGTGCGCGGCATGGTCCTTCAAAAACAATAAGGCACCAGGCCCTGATGGCTTGCCAGCAGAGGTGCTGAAAGCCGCAGTTGAAAGGCATCCAACGCTCTTTCTGACTATGTATAACGCCTGCCTACAAGCAGGGGTTTTTCCACATCGCTGGAAACGCGCAAGGCTCGCGTTGATCGGGAAGGGCAAAGGGGGTCCAGTGGACAATCCATCGTCTTATAGACCCCTGTGCATGCTAGACACGGCTGGTAAGCTCCTGGAGAAGCTTCTTCGACCTCGCCTTCATGCGGCGATCCAAGCCTCTGGAGACCTTTCTGAAAGACAGTATGGCTTTCGGAAAGGGAGGTCGACGATACACGCTATCCAGGAGGTCGTTAGTGCAGCCAGGAGCACGGAGCGAGGAAACCATTTTTTCCGCCCCATATGTCTACTGGTCACTCTGGATGTGAAGAACGCTTTCGACTCGGTGCGGTGGTGTGACGCGCTACGTGCGCTGGAGCAGAATTTTAGGGTCCCCGGATATCTCTACCGGATGTTCGAGGATTACCTGAATGATCGCTCTCTTGTCTACACCACCGCAGATGGTCCAATTAGCCGAGAGTTAACGGCAGGGGCAGCCCAAAGGTCCATACTAGGTCCCGACATTTGGAATGCCACTTATGACGGGATTCTCCGAATAGAGATGCCTGAGGGTTCTTTCCTGGTTGAGTATGCGGATGACATAGCCGCTATTATCATTGCGCGTACCGTAGAGGCAGCGCAGATGAGACTCAACCAGGTAATGCGTCGGGTCCACTCCTGGATGGAAGACCACGGCTTGCAGCTAGCGCTGGCGAAAACTGAGATCGTGCTCCTAGCCGAAAAGCATATTCCGCTTTTAAGGGATATGCAGGTAGGAGAGACGACGGTCCGGACAAAGGTGTCGGTCAAGTACCTGGGGTTGAAGCTCGATTCTCGGCTCTCCTTCAGGGAAGAAATAATATCGAGAGCGGACAAGGCGGCTGCAGTGACGACGCTACTGAGCAGGGTAATGGCCAACATCGGTGGCTCTCAACCCTGCAAGCGTCGTCTCTTGCTACGCACGGTCGAGTCCATAATGCTCTATGGTGCCGAAGTCTGGGCCGATGTGCTCCGGTACGAGAAATACCGGAAGCGCATGGCCGGAGTGCAGCGGAGTTTAGTCGGTAGTCTCTTCGGAGGAGTCCGAAACACGGGGAGCCAAACCATCGCTCCCGACAGTGCGTAAAGGCATTTCCCCCCCTGTAGAAAAAAAATTTATTATTATTATTATTATTATTATTGTTATTATTATTGTTGTTGTTGTTGTTATTGTTGTTGTTGTCACCGTAACTCGTTCTTAATTTGGGAGAGAACCGCTATCGTCATCGATCTCACTCTCGTTAGCGCTATCGATCTTTCCGCCGCCTCGAATATCGCGCCAATCGATTATTAGATCGCGCTGAAATTCGATATTTATTAACCAAGGGCGGGGGTTAACCGAGCTTACGAGGACCATCGGAGAAGTTCTCTCGAGGACTTACGCTGACGTATCGAACGAGGAGGGACGTTGTTCTCGTGCTGTTATGAGGGTCCGTCGCCTAAGAAAGCACGTCTCCCGAATAAGTCGAAGATGGAGTACCTGCTGCATTGCGGGACCCATCCGAAGAGAACAAACCGGTGAGATCGTCGTTTAGCTCGATTTTGGGAAAGGGTAAAAGGGAATTCGCGAGTAAAAGCAATTCCAAGGGCCAAAGGCCCAGAATCAATTTTCAGGCCCAGAGCAATATTGTCGCGACGGCAAGTTAACGGGCGAAGAATTCGAGTCTTTACCGCGACTAACATCTTTGTGCGTTCAGTTCATAATTAATTATATTAATTAATTATATATTAATTAATTATACAACGCAAATCATACCACATACAACATCTTATATATATATTTACAAACTTGTTAAAATGTTCATAGAGTAAATAAATTTTCTGAAGAGGATCCGAACCAAGGATCGAAACGTAAATCCGTGAAAAATTTCATTCCACTTACATCTGGAATCCTTCACTGGCCGAATCAAAGCCGACTCTACTACAACCAAATCATAATTAATTATCATTGGAATCACCGAGAGGGATTCATTTTGTCGTTTTCCGGAAGCGGGGGTCCACTAGGTTAATTAATTATAGTTCGTGTAAAGTCTCTGGGTCAAAAGTTATTAATAGAAAACGTGTTCACGAGAAGTAACGGCCATTTTGGGGAAGCGCGTTGTAGAAAACAGAAACGTTGAGTTGACGGCCATTTTGGATCAAATGGGAGAGGCCGAGAGGATAATTGAAAGGAGTTTATTAACGTTACCTTTTGTTATCTTGTTTTATTATCGTTTGTTATCGAGTGCTATCGTGTGTTAATTGGAGGAAATTAATAGCGTAACAAGTATTTGTTGAAAAGACTTTTGGTCGAATAATATTCAGAAGCGAAACGAGATCACGGAAAAATTACTTAGAATAAAACGTTAAATTGTATAGAAGCGAGACGCGAGCTTGTTATTAGAGATTAGGGATTTTTGTCTCAGAGAAAACGGAAACTTTTGATATTTTGAATTTTGGTAATTTCGACTTTTTTTTCGTTTTCGTCTCGCCTTCTGCGATAGCTGGCACCCAATCCTTGAGCGACCTCGTGAGCTGTTTTGTGACTCAAAGAGTCGGCTTTTCACACGATAAGAAAAGTCGCGTCACACCACACAAAATAGCGCTTAGGGTTAGGGATCATCTTTTTATCGATAAGAGCCGCGCAGACGACATCCTCGAAACCGAAATACGACCGCTTAATCACCATGGATTGATAGAACATGTATTTAATGGTAGTTCCGACTACTCCATTTTTCTGCCCATGATTATGTATTTTGCAACTGTTGTTGATGAATGTGGATGCGATGTTTTAATATTGTGTAGATGGCGGCTTCGATCTGCCACGAAATCCAGATGAGGGATCAGGATTCGATGTTATAAACATAACATCGAAGATTATGTTCAATGAAATTGTATAAGCCGATTACATAAAACTATTGATATAAATTCATGAAATGAGTGAACGATCATAAGATATGTGTAATATTTCATAGATTGCAAACAAATTTCTGAAGATGATCCGAATTCGTATCGAAACGTAAAAACAAACGAATACATTATTTGTCCTGATCCCTTATCATCTGGATCTCCTGGCCGATCGAAGCTGCCATCTACACAATTATCTATTTTCCTTTTACTTTCTTCCATATTCCTTCAATTTTCTTCTACCTTTACTTTACGTGTACTATCCTATCGATAACTTGCTCAAAAACGAGTGAATATGGTGTAGTATTTTCGCATTCAAAGTCAAAGAGCGATATTTTGTTGAGAACTAAATTATTCTAAATATTGTAGCAAAACTTTTTTCTTGAGAATGCACTCCAAAAGGAGTGACAATATAATGAATGAAAAAAATAAGCATAAAAGTTTTCATCGTAAGATGTTCTTGCAATGTCGATTTAAAACATCAATTGCAAAAATTTCGCCACTGACAACTCGTTCCAAAAATATCGCATACGATTCATGACTCAACAAAAGTTCTGCTTCGTCACAAGCAATTCACACATTGGCCGATTTAGTATCGGAATTTTAGAGAATAGAAAAAGTGAATGGGTTCTATTACGCATTTTTGCAAACATGAAAAGCAGAAAAGCTGAATAATCCATGTGTAAAAAATAGCTAATAAGGACGAGCCAAATAGGCATTCATTAAAAAATGGAAATAGGTGATTGATCACATTACCTGTGTAAAAAAAAGTAAAAAAGCGAAAATGGCTTTATTAATTTTGTTTAGCGTAAATTAACCCTCAAATGTTAACGATGGGTCATTCGTGTCCGGGCCAAAATTGTGTGTGTCGTGAAAAATCCCAGCACGTCTCCATATTTTGCATGAAATTGTTATTAATATTTTTTTCGGGTAGGAAAATTATTATCATTTACTTAATAGTCCGGGAGGTAGCGTTACATTTTAGGTAGTGTTTTTAAGCCGATCGATTGTTATCTTTTTCGATAGATTTGGTATGCCTAATAAATGAACCAAGCGTCAGCTGACGCACCTGGGGTGGGTATGTAAAATTAAAGTAATAGTACTCTAGCTGAAACTTTTATTATAAATAGTTGGCATCAGAGTGAGTTGAAAAAAAATCATCAGCTGCATCGTCAAGGAGGGGTTATGCGTCAGCTGCTCGCTTAAACTTGTCAAAAAAGGCACGTAAAATAAAGTAATAGTACGCCAGATGCAATTTAACTAGGTAATTATTTACATAATTGGAAGTACGAAAACAAAAACCAGCTGTGTGGCAATGGTGGAAAAGGCGTCAGCTGACGTAGTAAAGGTAAAAATTATTTGGGCAAAGCACGGTATCTTTCAGGGTCCAGCGGACAGAATTCCCCTCTCCCCACAACCTAACTGATAATTTTCGCAAACGTAATTATTGAACTGTCATATTGTGAAATTTCAAGCGGCATAGTGACAATTAAATGATAATATCGGGACAAATAATGTGTGTAAAACAATAGCGTACCAAGACTTTTATGAAATATTTATTTCTTTTTTTACGTGAATTAGACTGATTTAAAAAGTCCATATTTTTTTCAGCTTTCAGCAATCTCAAACTCTACTTTGACATAAAAAAAATCTGCGCGAAGACTGGGTCCTGTCGCTCAAGATTTAGAGGCCGCGCATCGATCTTTTGTCTTTTTTTTTATCTCACTAACACGTAAATAACGAATTTGCATCAATGAAACATGAATTATTCTTGTTCGAAATGATGAATCATAATCTATATTTATGTAGGAATGAATTTGCCTATGACCAGAATATGAACAGATAAAAAGAACGATATTTATTTTAATCTATGATCTTGTTACATCAGGATGTCAATTACGACTGAAAAATCCCCGCATCATCTTTTGTTTTTGTTTATAAATCCACCGCTCACTTGTCCTTTGAAACATGCTCAATCTATGTTTCTCTGGACTCGGGGTTCCATCCCTCACTCGGCCATTCCTACTATTCATCGGTCTCCGAGGAATAATAAGTAAAGGGTTTCATAAAATCTGCAGATGACGTAGTTATCGACGGACCAATAACGACGTGATTGATACCTTCACCCGAGCAATACTCCTCGAAATCCTTTGACGTATACGCCGCTCCTCGGTCACTAATGATTCGTTCAGGGTTTCCGAAAACTTTTTGCTGACTTACGAGCTGTTCAATCACTTCTCTGGCATTCGTTGTTTTTGTCGGGTAAAGCCACACGAATTTAGAAAATCCGTCTACCACGACAAACAAATGTTTATACATCTTGGACGTAGCTGTCATTGGACCAAGATGATCAATGCGGTAAGCAGAGAGCGGTACATTACCTTTCGGAATCGGCATGAGCTTACCCTCTTTTTTCCCTTTCTTTGCTTCAGCGAGAACACATTGTATGCAACAACTTATAAATTTTTCAATTTTATCATGCAACTTGGGGATGTAAAATTCTTCTTGAATGCTCTCCATCATTTTTTTGGTGCCAAAATGACCATTTTCATGCGTTCTTCGAATAATGTCGTTTTGCATATTCGTCGGTAAAACGATAACGTTCTTACCGGCAATGCTTTTCATCAAAACATAATCCTCGTACGGCTCCTTGTCAAGTATCCGCTTGATGATGCGCAAGCGTTCTTCCTCATCTTGTTGTTTTTTTATTATAATCGAGAGCTTATCCTCGATCATCATTACTGGGTACCGACTGAGTGCATCGACGTGTTGAAGACGACTTCCAGAACGATGTTCGATCTTGTATTCGAACTCCTCAAGCAGCAAAGCCCATCTCGTGACCTTTGGTGAGATATCGATTTTATTTAGGGTTTTCTGAAAAGCCGAACAGTCAGTTATTATTTTGAATTCCAATCCGTGAAGATAGACACGGAATTTCTTCAATGCTTGGATGACCGCAAGGGCCTCGAGTTCGTAAGAGTGAAGTTTCTTCTCGGCGTCCGACGTTTTCCTACTCAGATAATATACAGGATGGAAGTCCTCGTCTTCTGAATTTTTTTGCAGTAGAACCGCTCCATAACCGTCCTTACTCGCATCTGTATGGACTTCGGTGATCGCATCAGATCGGTAGATTCGAAGGATTGGCTCGGAGATCAATACAGCTTTCAGCTCTGCGAATGCACGTTCCTGTAGTGGTCCGAAATAGAATTTATTATTCTCTTTTAATATTTCCGACAGTGGTCGAGCAATTTTCGCGTAATCTCGGATAAATTTGCGAAAATAGCCGGTTAATCCAAGGAAACTTTGGACAGCTTTCTTCGTCGTAAGCTTTGGATACTTCTTGACGGCGACAATCTTCGCTGGCAAAGGACTGACGTATCCATTCTCGATAACGTGTCCGATGTATTCCACTCGTCTTTGAAGATATTTAGATTTCGTCCAATTGATGAGCAATCCTTTCTCGGCGGCTACGCCGAGAGTTTCTTTTAGATTTTTCAGCGCCTCTTCATCGTCTTTTCCCGGAATGATTAAATCATCCATGTACGTGTGAACCACGCCTCGTCGACTGAGATCTCGAAAAACTTCATCAATGAATCTCAGAAAGCTCGTTGGGCTGTTACACAGACCGAACGGTGTTCTTATGAATTCGTATTGGCCATCAGGTGTAACGAACGACGTGTATTTTCGACTTTCAGGCGCCATAGGGACATGAAAGAATCCGTTCTTAAGGTCGAGCACTGAGAACACTTGTGCTGTCGCTAGGGCGTCGATACAGTCATCGATCAGCGGCATGGGAAAACGATCACGTGCTATTTTTTTATTCAGTTGTCGATAATCAATGCAAACACGATATGAGCCATTTTTCTTTGGCACGATTACCACCGGACTTGCATACGTGCTTTTACTCGGTTGAATTATCCCGTCTTTCAGCCATTCGTCGATCTGCTCATCAAGGATTTTTTTGTCTCGTACTGACAATCGTCGTGGTTTTAACGATACAGGATCTTTATCCGTTAATACGATTCGTGTCTCGACTTCCGTTTGCGTTGGTTTCCCTGGCTTGTACGAGTCGATCATTTCTTCGATTTTTTCTTGATATCGTTTGTCGGTATCAAGCTCGCTTGTCGTGACGACATTTATCGTCAACAGATCTGCATCGAAAGACTCGTTCTTCGACTGATCTTCCGTGTTGGCGATTACCATCGTTTTAGCACCATCATCATTGCTACTTAGTTTCTTGATCGCCGTGACGCGTCTACCTCGAATGTTCACATCCATCTGAGATAGCAAATCCTTGCCCATCAGCATTGCGGAATCCATCGCGGATGTTGGCACGACGTATACATCATTTTTGTACTTATCCTCCTTTATCGTCATTTCGGCTTCGAACACCCCAATTGCGTTGCAATGAGCATTGCGGAATCCTTGAAATACACGAGACGTTAGTCGAAGCTTTGACTTACCGATACGATTGTACTCGTTTCCGCGCAACAGTGTCTTGAAACTTCCGGTGTCCAACATTGCAAGAATTTTCTCGCCGTTAATTTCAACCGTTTCAGTATCGTCGGAACAGCTCGTCACTGTATTAACTCTGTCCGTTTTTTCCTTACCGTCGCATCCCGACGAAATATGACTGAATCTGTTGCATTTAAAGCACTTAGGCCCTTTCTCCTTATTATCGCAATTTTTTACTTCGTGCTCAGCTGATCCACAACCGTAACAGCGTCCTTTTTTATCACCTTGCTGCGATTTCTTACCTTCTTTATCTTTTTCTTTTCCTTTCGCTTGAAAGTCCTGTCGAGATTTTCTCTTACCTCACTTTTCTGGTATCAAATTGTATTTCTCGAGATTCTTTTTTAACTCGTTTATGTCACGTGCGCTATATAGGATGCTCTTGTTTGATTCTTCTTGAACACCGTCAATTACGTATTGAATCAGCGCGTCCTCCTCGATGCGACCTTGATTGGCGATGGATTGCATCGCGTATACGTATTGTCGCGGTGTCTCGTTCGTTTGTCTTTTTCGCTTTATGAGTTGTGAGTGTATCACAGCACTGTTTAATTCTGCTTTAAACTCATGATTCAAACGTTTTTTTAATTGTTTCCACGATGCGATACCTTTTTCAAGCGCAATAAATTGTTTCGCCGATCCGCGTAATAGTTTTTTAGCATAGATGACTTTTTGTAAATCACTCCACTGCAAGAGCATACTTGTTTCTTCAAATTCATCAATCCATTGTTCGATCAGCATTTTATCATCTCCCGAAAAATGCGAGATACTTCCCTCGACATCGCGGATTGTAAACATGTTCGGCGCGGCAATCGAATTTAGTCTTTCTGTATCGCGCTCTCTGCGCGAAATATCAATTCGTCGCGGATTCCTTCGATCTATTGTTTCGATCTCGTTTTCGTCGTCCGAGCTCATGTCTGACTCGCCTAAATTATCAACTGACGTTTTCCTTAAATTGATATTTCGCCTGCTGTCAATTTCTTTTACGGTCTCGTCGTCTGAACCGTCGTAAAAATCACCATCATCTGGATAGACTTCGTCTTTCTCTACATTGGATTGCAATCGATGCCTCAATTGTCCTTTTCGACCTTCCGTTGGTAAGTGGAGTTTTTGTAACTCGTCTCTAAGCTGCGCTACACTCATCTTTTTTAGAGATTGTGGAGAAAACGCTTTTCTCTCGCCTGTTGTTCCGGTTGCCACCGATTCCCTTTCGTCATCCTCTCTTTGTCCGTCTTTATCATCCGCCATTTTCTTTTTACTCGTTTCGTCGGTGCGTATTTTGACTTTTTTTGTCGGTTTTGGCGATCTCGGTAACACCATTATCCCGACACAACTTTTCAGCACGTGGTTCTCGACTAAAGCGATTTTCGACGAACACAACTTTTCGACGATTTCGACTTTACGACGAGTGCAACTTTATGAAAACTGCGAATTTTCCGCACGACTTTTAGAAAATAACGACGTTAACACGAACACGACTTTTCGATAATTACCATTCTACAACCGATACGACTTTTAGCATTGGCAACTTTTAATATCGGCGACTTTTCGCTTGTCGTTGTTTGAACTGTTTTTTCTGGTTAGTTTGGCTCTTCAAATCCCGGCTGAGCCCCCATTTGTAGGAATGAATTTGCCTATGACCAGAATATGAACAGATAAAAAGAACGATATTTATTTTCATCTATGATCTTGTTACATCAGGATGTCAATTACGACTGAAAAATCCCCGCATCATCTTTTGTTTTTGTTTATAAATCCACCGCTCACTTGTCCTTTGAAACATGCTCAATTTATGTTTCTCTGGACTCGGGGTTCCATCCCTCATTTATATATATATACTAGGGTCCGTGTGGCTCGGGCGCCACGCGCCCTCGCGTCGTAAAGGTTTGGGTTTGGGGGTTCGGGTTTAGCGGTTTGGGTTTGGAGATTTGAGTTCTCGATTCTTGTACCCGGCGGTGGCGGCGGAATATTTATATAATATAGAGAGATATATATATATACTAGGGGTTCTTGTGGCTCGGGCGCTACCGCCCTCGCGTCACCCCAAACCCAAACCCGACCCATCGATTCTTGTACACGGCGGCGGCGGTGGCGGCGTAATATTTATATAACATAGAGAGATATATACGAAATATTCTGTGGTAAATAGCCTTGGTTATAGCAACAACAATTGTCGATTGATATACAGGGTGTCGAGCGAAAATAGTAAAAACAAAAATTCATAGGAAAATTTTGAAATTCCAATTTTGAATTTCCAAGTTAAGCTTTTCTAGGCCTCCCCCACGTAATATCCAAAATTTAGCTTTCCCGGTTCACATTCATTTCCAAATGTATATAGTGACTGGACTAATATAAATTTAGATTATGATTGATCATTTTGAACAAGAATAATTCACGTTTCATTGATGCAAATACCTTATTTACGTGTTAATGAGATAAAAAAAGACATAAGTTCGATGCAACACCTCTAAATCTTGAGCGACAGGCAAGGTTGCCAGCGCTTCAGAGAGTCAAAAATAGTGAAATAGTAACTTGAATTCACATAAATAGTGAGCAAATAGTGACTTCAACGTCTAAATAGTGAGCAAATACTGACATTGTTCCAACTAATATAGAAACTTTTGTGAATGCTAGACGTATTTTTTTCACCATTTCAGAGTTTATTTACAGTATTTTCATGAGAAATTTATAGGATATGGGAAGTAAATGAAGGACAAGACAAATGTTACAATAAAAGGATAAGAATATTTATTAAGATTAATATTAAGGGGGAAGTCTACTGTAAAATTTTCAAAAAATTAGTTTCTTGTTTATAGGCTTCAAAAATACTTTGAACCCTCTAAAATAAGGTACATTAGGTTTTATAGCCGGCTAAATTTTTCTTCATTGAAATTTCGACCTTTTTACCGAAGCGCTCCGAAACGCGTACCTGCGGCAAATTCCTACCTGTTCGGCGGGTACAGCGTAGTGACTTGCAATTCAATTTCTAACATTTCTAATACTCCAAGTGAATACTCCTTGAAGAAGAAGGTGTACCATATGAAGCAGGAATGGGCGATTAATGGTAAGAAGCTTAAATATGATTTTTTCATTGAAAAAACTAATGCCGAAACTTTAAACGTGTTTTTCTCGAAACTAAGTTTTTCAATACGGTGTACACGATATCTCGATTTCTAATGAATGAATCGACTTGAAATTTTAACCACATATTCTCTGGAATAGTGTCTCTTGTCTATCGTTTTTTGTTTAATTGTTATAAACAATAATAACATCAAATTTGGGCAAAAAAATGGAAAAAAATTTCAAGGATTTTTTTTTCGGCGCCAAAATTTTGTATCGTCAAAATCCTCCGTCAGACGAAAGTCAATACTATGTAGATGATAACAATATTTTTTTTTGTTTTAGATCACCCAGATGTGAGATTTTATGTACACCGTTTGGGCACCTAAAAAAACGGACCTGCATTGAAGGAGTGCCACGGCGGCAATTTTGAATATTTCGACTTGAAATTTTTTTTACAAATACTTGAATATATAATAAAGATGACGGTTTAATTTAATTTAATGTACGAGTCATATTTTGTTAGAAAAAAAAATCCGGAAAACCGGCCTGTTTTTTCCCTTGTCACAGTCAACTTCCCCTTTAAAGTAATTTGTACTTTGATCCTTAGGGCCTATAGCTATACTCTTTACTCAAAAAATAACATCACATTGAAAATTTTATGTAGCTTTCAAAGCTAGGCTTTGGAAAACATCACTTTTAAGTCATTAAGTCAATGAATGCTACAATAAAAGAATAAGAATATTGATTAAGATTAAAGTACAGTCGAACCTCGCTAACTCGAACCTCTATAACTCGAAAACCTCGATAAGTCTGAGACTCAATCTCTCAAACCTCTGTAATTCAAAGAAAAAACAAAGAATAACTCGAAGTTTTTCTAACGTATCAAGGACCATTATTTCACCTCTGTAACTCGAATTTAAAGATACCCGACCTCTACAAATTGAAGGTTATCTCTATAACTCAAAGTTCCAATACCCTGATCTCTACAACTCGAAGTAAATATGCTTTACGGCGTGCCGAAGACTACCAGCGGCACGAGTGATGAAATTTGGCGTAAAAAAAGACGGACTTAGAACGAAGTTCAAACCTTCATAGAAAAATCTATTAACATTGATGATAACGTATTCGTAGCTCTGCTCGCAGTTGAAAATGCAATTCGCAACTCTGTTGGCGGTCAAAAATTCAATTGACTGCCAGCATAAGTTAAAACAGAGTAAAATAACAGATTTCCTCCAAAACCCTGTAAATGATAGTGAATGAACAACCATTGCCTGCCATGTACATATGTACTGAAATATGTTACATTTTGTATAACTTGTGTGTACGTCCCAAAATAAAGAATATTTCCACTATGTTCGGCGAATTTTCACGAGCCTCTATGTTCGGAAAAATGCCTGAATTGACTGGTTGGGAAATTGGGAGAAAAAGGTGGAAGATTGAAGGGACGAAATGGCCGGAAGTTCGTTGCGAACGAAGAAAAAACTCACTCGCGTGCACACAATATTTCGATATTTATTAACAAAGGTTCAAAGTTCAGATTCTATATACTCAAAGTTTCAAAAATTCAATAATCTCGCCTCGACGATGACTACTCACAGTCGAAGCGATGCCGGAAGATAGCGGTCGTCAGGGTAGACGCCACGTGTCGCGCGAATAATAATTATGCACAAATTCTCGAAGCAAACCGCACCGAATCGAAGTGAAGATTAACCGTGGAATTACCGCGTGAAGCCGAACCGTTTTCGCTCGTGGCCGGTCGTAAATCGTCCAAGAGCTCGTGAAAAGATAGAATGAAAACCGAGAAAATGAAAGATGGCTGATAATCGATGCAAATCGGAGGGCTCGCCAAAAAGAAGTGTTCTTGAAGAATTCCACTGAAGTTATGGTTGAAGAATTTCGGTGAAGTTATGTACGAGGAGACGGCGAGATCGAAGAATAATCGGGCGTTAATCGATCACTCTTCTTTCTCACGGTAGAAGTCCGCGAAGAAGAAGGAGAGAATATGTCGTGAATCGGCCCGTATCGAAAATATCCTAGAAGCCCACTGACGAGAAGCGCCTGTTCTCGCGAGCGAGAGCCGCCATGGGGAGGGGATAGAGTTGCGAGAGCCACGAGTAATGCAGAGTCCAGCGAGAGCTTGACCGTTCACTGAGGGTCTCTCGCGAGACATCTGACAACTACGCGCTTTTATGAATACTCTATAAGTCGAATATTGTTTTGGTCACTCTCTATAACTCGAAAACTTCGATAAATCGAAACCTCTCACTCGAAGAAATAAGCTCAGCCCCTGAGATTCGAGTTACCAAGGTTCGACTGTAGTTGAATCGTAGAAGTCTCTCCTTCAGCTTCAGCCCCAGCAGAATTCCCTGGGGTCCCTGCAGTTACATTTCTTGCAGCTGCAGGCAGTATCCGCGGAAGTTTTGACGCAATCTTTAAACCGCTTAGTAAGAGAATCCGGAATATAACTGAACACCAATGTCTCAGAACACGATAAAACAGTGAATCCTAACTACTTCTGAGCTAGTGAGCTCTGAAATAGTGAAAATAGTGACCAAATTTCGAAAATAGTGAAAAAAGTGACACGATTTTAAAATAGTGGAAAATAGTGAAAATAGTGAGTCACTGGCAACCCTGGCGACAGGGCCCAGTCTTCGCGCCGATTACTTTTTTTTTGTCAAAGTAGAGTTTGAGATTGCTTAAAGCTGAAAAATAAATATCGACTTTTTTTGAATCAGTCTAGTATATATGTGTCATTCCATATTAATTCAACGACGTTTCGGCGGTGACCCCTTCGATTCTTTTTTATTTTTTAATATGTTATTATACATGCAAAAAAAAGTATCCATGCCAACTTTTAGCTCTCTATCTTAAACCATACCGAAGTTATTGATTTTTAAAGAATATGCTTAAAATAATCATAACTTTTACATTAACCAAGATAGTGTAATTTGTCAAGAGGTCATTTTTTATTTGTTTTTCACGGTACATTTTGAAAAAAATATTAAAAATTAAGAAAAACAAAATTTTAATGTATTTTTAACTGTTTTAAGCTAAAAAATTGGATTTTCTTTCAATAAGACCCCTTCGATTTTTTTCAAAAAAAATTATAAAATTCTATATAAAAAAAGAAAATTTTTGAGATTTTACCGAAGAGGGGATTCAAAAAACTTCTTATCGAAATTTTTTTTTCTATATTCTACAAACTTCTATATTAACCAAGATATTGTAATTTGTCAATAGGTCATCTTTTTTTTTGTTTTTCAATGTACTTTCTGAAAAAAAGATTAAAAATTAAGACAAACAATTTTTTAATGTATTTTTAACTGTTTTAAGCTAAAAAATTGGATTTTCTCCTAATGGGACCCCTACAATTTTTATCTAAAAAAATTATAAAATTCTACGTTAAAAAACAAAACTTTTAAGATTTCACCAAAGAGGGGATTCAAATAACTTCTTATGAAAAAAAAAAAATTTCGATTTTATTTCGTAATTTTGATCTTTTTCCTTCTATGACTACAATAGTTGATTTCAATGATGTTAAAATAAATAATCTAACTTGCCTCATATATTTCCATTGTAATTCTTGATGTTGTCTATTATAATTTACTATTTTCTCGATTTTGGCGAAAATTCGACCGATTTTAAAAATTCAAAAAAGTAAGTTGGAGTAAATTTCGTTATCGTTCGAATGAGACTAGGTGAAATGCAATCGGTTCTGAATTGGCCGAGTGCGAGGCGATGGAGTCAGGACGTGCAAATCGCCGTTTTGCGGACACCCCGAGAAAAGGTATACGCCGTTGTCAAATGGCTTTTTAACTGGAACTATTCGAAAGAGCAGCTCATGACAATCAGAATTGAAAAAATAAAAATTGAAATCGGTCAACCAGTACTCTGGTGTAGTGGCTAGCGTGCTCGCCTCTAAACCAGAGCATCGGGAGGTCCTGGGTTCGATTCCCTGTGCCGTAGCTTCGTCGAGAAATAAAAATATGGGCGTGAAAAGCTCCAGATATATATATGTGGCATACACAAGTACTCGCACAGGTGTGAGTCACATGTATATAGCTGTAGTCCATGTTTACAATTTCCCGACGAAACGTGACGTAGCTCCGGCATCGGAAAGCGAACTCAGGACCGGCTATAGTGACACAGGTTTTCCGCAGTTTCCCTGTGTCTATGGAAATTAATTTCCATAGCAAATGCGCTATAGAGGGGGAAGTCGGATGCGGCCGCATGGGGATCTGGTTACTGATCCGGACCAGATCCTCAGGGGGGACTGGCTACTGACCCGGGCCGACCCTGTAATAGGCGAAAGCCTCGAGACGGGGGGAAATGCACAATTAAAAAAAAAAATAAAAAAAAAAAAATAAAAAAAAAAATTGAAATCGGTCAACTTCAGTGGATGATTTTGGCCCAGGAAGTTGAAACGGTTTTTCGACGATAACTTAAAAGTTTCTTGATCGATTGACCTGAAATTTGTCGGGGAGTCGTGTTTCGTCATAGCCGACGACCCGGTATAGGTTGTGTTGTAAGAACACTCCTCGGGGATGGGATCCAGGATTGTCCCGTTTTTGTGCCAAAAATGTTAATTGGTCCATTATTAAGGGAAAGTTTCAACGACAAAACGTGTGGTCGTGCAATACCCGAATCAAACTGTGACATTAATGCAGAGGGCCTGAAAAATGGCATGGAAATGCTAAAATAAAAAGATCGCGTCCGGAGTCTCAAGGCGATGATCAATTGTCCTTGAACTCGCCGGCTGACTGAACGTTTCCATCTCGCTCCCTACGGGGGCGAGATGGATACTTTAGCATGAATCAATATTGAACAGTTAAAAAAAAATATTTTTTAATCGATCTTTTCGTGACCATTTTTTTGGCATTTCCATTTCCGCAATCCCTAAGAAGGGTGGGCACAAAACAAAATTAAAAAAATTCATAACTACCGTGTTTATTAAGATCATGACTTTTCAAAAGCGTCACTTTTTTATTTTACAGTATTTTTTATCATTCTTATTTTTTCATTGCGATTTTTGCAAATATTAAGGGGGTGTGTACAAAAGAAAATTGAAACGATCAATGACTGCCGTTTCCATCGAGATTGTGACTTTTCAAAAACGTCACTTTTTTATTTTATAGTATTTTTTATCGTCCTTATTTTTGCATTGCGATTTTCGCGAATATTAAGGGGATATGCGAAAAGAAAATTGAAAAAATCATTAACTGCCGTGTCTATCGAGATTCTGACTTTTCAAAAGCGTTATTTTTTTTATTTCATAGTATTTTTTATCGTCATTATTTTTGCATTCCAATTTTTGCAATTGTTAAGGGGGTTGCAGAAAAAAATTAAACAATTAATAACTACCGTGTCTATCAAGATTTTGACTTTTTAAAGCAGCACATCTCTCTATTCAACTATATTTTTTATGATCCTCCTTTTTGAATTGCAATTTTGGCAATTGTTGAGGGGATATGCTCGAAAGAAAATTGAAAAAATTAACATCTACCGCGTCTATTGAGATTCTGACTTTTTAAAAGCATCACTTTTTTTATTTGACAGTACTTTTCATCATCCTTATTGTTGTATTGTTATTTTCGCAATTGTTGAGGTTGTATGCACGAAAGGTAATTAAAACGAGCACGTTTCACGTACTCGTTGGGGGCTTCGCCCCCCCCCCCCGCGCTTCATGCGTCGTTGTCGTCGCGCTTCGCGCTCCGTATTCTTGATCATTGCCTTGATTTATTCCGTTATGATCGAATATATTTTGAATGTTGGTTAATATGTCCCTTGGGGACGTTTTAATAAGCATTCACACCGTAATTCAAACTCTTTCATTCATTGTGAACATCGATTAATTATTCTGATAAATTATATTAATCATTATTAATCACAGATTTGAATGTAATCAATTTTTTGATATTTTTTTCAAAGAGTACAGTGCAACCTCAGATAATTCAATTCGACGGAACCGGGAACCTCGCATAACTCAAATTTCCCCTTTATTCTCCCACTCACGTCTCTAAGCGTATGCGTACTGTCATCTTCGCAATACGCACACAATATTTTTTTTGCCTACCTCCGAAGTTTTCCTCACATTATTAATAGATTTTAGGCACATTTAAATTCATCCAACGGAATTCAATCGTGCATATTTTCTCGCGAAAATTTGACAGGTCGAGGTTATGTTACCCTGTGTAACATACAGTGAAGGTTTGAAGTGGGGCGAAACGACCGTAGGGGAAATTGAGAAATACGAGGTCGTTGCCATGGTAACGAGTTGAGAAATGCGAGGTTTTGAATTATGCGGGGTTGAGTTATCTGAGGTTCTACTGTACATTGAAAAACAAACAAAAAAGACATCCTAAGAAATTAGAATATCTTAGTTATTGTGGAAGTTATAATTATTTTAAGAATATTTTTCGAAAATCAATAACTTCTGTATGGTTTAAGATCGAGAGTTAAAAATGTACATGCACGGAAAAAAGGAACAGTTGAAAATACAGGGGTTACCCAGTTCGCATTGGACTCGAGGAATTGCACAGCGATATTTACTGAAATAAACTGCTCAAAATGCAGTGAGCTCAAAGTGAATTATTACAGTTTCTGCACTGTCCTCTTTGGACTGGAGCCACCCCTCAGTTTCTTTTACTGGAACGCATAATCCAAAATACAGTGTAGTCCGAAGTAAATGATACAGTTTAACACTGAAATATAAACTTGATGAAATCCGTAAGTTTACAGTGTTAATGTGTATTGTATACTATGAATGCGTTTATTGTATGGACAGTGCCCACGTAAGTGTTTCAATGGTAAAATCCTCTGTTGAAGAAAGTCAGCAGCAACTGATATATTTTCAGTTTTCAACCGTTGCTTTTTACAGTGTGGACCAAGTGAACCCTCCAGTTTTGTGAATCCTCCAGTGAACCCACCGAATGAGGCATCGCCGAATTGAGCACATTGTCGATAGTTGCCATGTTCAAGATCGTTCAAAGACCTAGACCGATTGACCTCCGATTGACAATGTCAAGCGTGAAATGAAGCCTAGTTAAAATCAAGTGAGGATAGTAAAACTCGAGAAGTTATTTGCATGTTCGATTTGGACAAGGATGCTGCTGAATATAACTACGATGGTATTTTTTTTTATAATTTTTGATAATTCGTGAATCACACATGCACAAAAATACGCAGAAATGAAAAAAGATAAGCCCAATACACACATGACACGTTTGATCATACGCACATACACATAAAAAGCAAAAACTGTACAGATTAATACATTTAAGTACATTAGGTTAAATTAGATTGAACAAGAACAACCTTTTTCTTTCCGTCTCCGATGAACCACTCACTACTAACTGCCACAGCGCTTGACGACACGGTGGCACGCGCGAGACAAGCCCTTTGTCATCACCATTACGATCAAACACTTGATAAAATTCACAGCGTCACACTGTCATTTTGACTGTCTGAATCCAGTGGCGCGAAAATAAAAAGATATATATAAATATACAAAATGCACGTGCACGCTAGAAATTACTGCGCCACACTGTAAAATTTGATGATTCACTCTGTATTCAATACAGTGTACACTGTGTATCTTGCAGTTTGTATACAGGAACAAATTCAGTGATTTCATGTAAATTCTACAGTCAAATTTCTTTACTGGGCACACTGGTTTATCCACAACTCCAGCCTGTAAATAATTGTACACTGTAAAAACCTCAGTATGCACAGATAATGTCATGAACTGTCGAAAAAAGAGTGAATTTACAGCGTCACTCTGTAAAATTTAATGAATCACCCTATGTTCAATACAGTTACGTGCAAGAAAAAAATCAGTGATCTTATGTAAATTCTACAGTAAAATTTTTTTACTGGTGACACTGAATTATTCACATACCAAAGTGTAATTAAGCCAGTGTACACTGTCAAAATCTCAGTGTGTCACAGGAAAAGTCATCATTTTGGTAGGAGAGGATCTACATTACTGTGTTCTACTGTAAAATTAAATATGTCACCCTATTTTAGATCCAGTTTATGCTGTGGTTTCCGCTGTTTCTTACCTCCCGAGTCCAATGCGAACTGGGCCCCCCTGTAATATTAACTGTTCCTTTTTTTCCGTGTGGATACTTCTTTTTGCATGTGTAATAACATATTGAAAAATATATGGAAAATCAAAGGGGGTCACCGACAAAACGTCGTTGAATTGACATGGAATGACTCATATACATGTATACATACAAATATTCGACTACAGTGGACGCTCCCACAACTTAACGCTACGGGACCGGAAACGCTGCCATAACTTAACGTTCCCCTAATTCTCCCACTCTCGTGTTTCAACGCATGCGTACTGCCTTTTTTTATTGAAGCATGCGTAGAACCAGCGCGCGAAATTTAACTTGAAATTCGTACCTACGTGTTATAGCCATATATACATTTTAAAATCTGACAGCGACATATTTTGCAAATTTTTTGAAGTTTGATAAGAATTTTATGTTAATAACTCTAGATAAAAAGAATTGAGCAGCAAATACATTTATCCGTTTGTTGGAACGCCCAAGATACACTTTTCTAGAAAATGTTATACAAAGTTGCATATATGAGGGATTCCCCGTTAATTCAGCCATTTTTTTTTACCATTTCAGATCTGCCCCATAATTGGTTATATTAAAGTACTACTAAAAGGCATTCTATGTGAATTTTTTCAGATTTTTTAATTCACCATTTTAGAAAATACCATTTTTTTCCAAATGAATATATCTCGGAAACTTGAAGTAACTGAAAAAAATGTCTCTACATAAAAGTTGTAGTTTTGTGTTATCTTTCGAGCGGATGACTTGAAATAATTTTTACGTTCCGGTAACGCTGATTTTTTACCAAAAAAGTGGATAAACATTTTTTTATTTAAAAAGGGCCATATTTTTTTGGCTGTAAAAATTAGTCTTTCAGTATATCTGACGATATCGCAAAAAAATCGCCAGAGTGGCACGGATCGAGGTTCTAGGGTAAAAAAATGAAACCACACAAATTAATTTTTTTCTCTACCGGAACATCGTTAACATATCTCGGAAACTTGAAGTTACTGAAAAAAATGTTTGCACCTCAAAGTTGTAGTTTTGTGTTAGCTTTCGAGCGGAATATTTGAAATAATTTGTACGTTCTGCTAACGCTGATTTTTTACCAAAAAAGGGGGAAATTATTTTTTTATTCGAAAAAAGCCGTTTTTATTTGGCTGAAAAAATTACAGTTTTCCTGTATATCTGACGATATTGCACAAAAATCACCAGAGTGGCACGGAGCGAGGTTCTAGGGTAAAAAAAATGAAACCACACAAATTTTTTTTTTTCTACTACTAAAAAAAGGGAAATTTACCCTAAATTTAATTCTAACTTTGCATAACATTTGAAGGAGTGAGTTTTTTAAGGAATCTTAAGAGACCTTTTTTGTGAAGCGTTCCATTACCTATAAAAATATGGATCGCAGATTTTGGTACAGTGACTTGAAGTCGAGTTATGGACATTTCGAAGTTTAAACATTTTTTTTCCGGTATTATTTAAATGGAAATTCGTGATGAGAGATCTCAAAATATTAATATTAAGATCTCTGCTTATATATGTATATATACGCCCGTTCATTCCTGTGCGCACCGTGTTAATGTATATAGGTATAGTAGGGTGAATCGAAAAAACTAAAAACTGTTGGCTACCCTCAAAAATCAAAGATATCGTTGAAATAAAGGTCTCTGTGCAGCGGTTCGATTTTTCGAATTTTTTTAGAGGGCGCGCGGGGTGTCCAAACACGCCATTTTTAGCCTTAAATTTACTAAACCACTGATAAACGGAAACCGATCATTCAAAAAATTCTGAATTTTTTATATAAGGTGCCCAGACATGTACTCTTTCTAACCCATATTTACTGAACATTAACAAATAGTTCATATATGGGGAATTCTTTATCAACTGGGCCATTTTTTTTTGAAACCTCTCCAATTTTTTTCAAAATCTGCCAGTTAAAAAATATTAGCAAAAAGGAACGACTGTGATTTTTTTTAGATTTTTTTAGGCGTTCGTTCAAGATTTTCAATTTTTCATTACGAACACTGTATCTCAAAAAATATTCATCAAACAAAAAAAAACATAAGAATTAAATTTTTTTTATTTTTTTCACTTTATCGAAAAAAATAAAAATCATAATTTTTCTGCATTGAGAAAATTGAAATTGGGCAAAAAAATGAAATTTTTTTTTTTAAACCTAATAAAAAACTTCTGATTCTAGTACTAATTTTACAGGATGTCTATTATTAGGTGAAGAGTCTGCGAAAAATTTTTCAGAGTGACACCTGCAGTGATTACGATGAAAAAAAAATGAGAACATGAGATTTCGCAGGGTTTTTATTTTTTTTTATCGTAACCATTGGAGGTGCCATTCTGAAGTTTTTTTCGCAGACTCCACCTAATAATAGACATCCTGTAAAATTAGTACTAGAATCAAAAGTTTTCTATTGGGTTTAAAAAAAAAAATTTCTTATTTTTTTGCGACATTTCCATTTTCTCAATGCTGAAAAATTATGATTTTTATTTTTTTCGATAAAGTGGAAAAAATAAAAAAGTTTTTATTCTTATGTTTTTTTTTGTTTGGTAAATATTTTTTGAGATACAGTGTTCGTAATGAAAAATTGAAATCCTTGAACGGACGCCTAAAAAAATCTAAAAAAAATCACAGACGTTTCTTTTTACTAATATTTCAAACTGGCAGATTTTGAAAAAAATTGGAAAGGTTCAAAAAAAAAGTGGCCCAGTCGATAAAGAATTCTACATACATGAACTTGTTAATGTTCAGTAAATATGGGTTAGAAAGAGTACATGTCTGGGCACCTTATATAAAAAATTCAGAATTTTTTGAATGATCGGTTTCCGTTTATCAGTGATTTAGTAAATTTAAGGCTAAAAATGGCGTGTTTGGACACCCCGCGCGCCCTCTAAAAAAATTCAAAAAATCGAACCGCTGCACAGAGACCTTTATTTCAACGATATCTTTGATTTTTGAGGGTAGCCAACAGTTTTTAGTTTTTTCGATTCACCCTAAGGTATAAGTATAGTAACGATGACCATACGGAGAGCAAAATTCAGGTAAGGATCGAAACGTCTCGCCTCGTGAGAGGTTTCGATCCTCAGACTCAGTATACCTATATATATATCTCTGTCTCGCTCTCTTGCTCTATATATATCTCTCTATATTTATATACATATATATCCACGCTCATTCCTGTCAGGGTTGCGAAATTTTTAATGAAAAAGTAATGCATTAACCATTACTTTTTTAATGGCTAATGAAATTAATTTCCATTAACCATTTAAATTTAATGGTTAATGGAAATTATTTTCATTAACCACTAAAATGTGATGGATAATGGAAATTATTTTCATTAGCCATTAAAATTTAATGGTTAATGGAGATTATTTTCATTGACTATTATAATTTAATGGTTAATGGAAATTATTTTCATTAACCATTAAAATTTAATGGTTAATGGAAATTATTTTCATTAATCATTTAATTTTAATAGTTAATGAAAATAATCTCCATTAACCATTGAATTTTAATGGTTAATGAAAATAATTTCCATTAACCATTAAATTTTAATAGTTAATGAAAATAATCTCCGATAACCATTAAATTTTAATGGCTAATGAAAATAATTTCCATTAACCATTACGTTTTAGAGGTTAATGAAAGTACATTCCATTAACCATTAAATTTTAATGGTTAATGAAAACAATTTTCATTTACTATTAAATTTTAATGGGTAATGAAAATAATTTCCATTAACCATTACATTTTAATGGTTAATGAAAATAATTTCTATTAACCATTAAATTGTAATGGTTAATGAAAATAATTTTCATTAACCATTAAATTTTAATAGTTAATGAAAATAATCTCCATTAACCATTGAATATTAATGGTTAATGAAAATAATTTCCATTAACCATGGAATTTAAATGGTTAATGAAAATAATTTCCATTGACCATTAAATTTTAATGATTAATGGAAATTATTTCCAATAACCATTAAACGTTAATGGTTAATGAAAATGCGAATGCACTAAAAAAAGTAATGCATTATTTGCAACCCTGATTCCTGTACACCCCGTGATAATATATATAGGCGTAGACATTGTAGCGATGACCGCACGGAGAGCAAAATTCAGGTAAGGATCGAAACCGCTCGACTCTCGAGGTATTTTACTCCCGAGGAGTTATACTCCATCGAGCCCATGCGCATTCGATCCTCGATTATCAACACGTTCAATAAGTTCCGACGGGAGAATACAGCATCGGGATACACAGGAAGATTTGTTAAGATGTTGGCAAAAAAATAAGTTCCTGATGTCGGAACTCTACCAACTATCCCAGATCATCCTTGGGGCACCAGCAACCCAAGTAAGCGTCGAACGGCTATTCTCTGACTTGAGGTACATCTGCTCAACATTAAGATGTAGAATTAGCGAAAGAAATGTTAGTAATGTGCTCCTTGTTAGAAGTAACTACAAGGAATTTTGTGCGGACGTTGAAACGAAGAATAAAAAAAGGCGTAAGGATTCCATCAATGTAGAATTAAGCGATGATTGTAATACATGAAATTCCCGCTGGCTTTCAAGAATGATTAGTGGAAATGTTGCGAAATTAGATAAAAACTCGTAATAAATGAAATAAATAAATAATAAAAATGCAAAAGAAATGGAAAACCTGTTTTGCGCGTTGTTTCATAATTGTTCCATTTGGGTAACACAAGAGAATGTTTTTTTGGGCATTGAAAATTTTTTCCTCGGCTTCAAGTTAGTGTACCAAAATGAGTGATACATATTCTTGTACAGAATTGAACGCTCTAAAGAAAACGTTTCCTATGATTTTTCGATAAACTCATTTCTTGAAAAGTTATTCACGGTCTAATTTATATGTGTACTACTGCTGGTAATTTCTTTAAAAATTCGATAATTTATGTTGATGCAATTCAAACTTTTTATTCAAAGAAGATTTCACGATATTTAATAATAATTTTCAACATTTTTCCGGAAACTAAATGAAAAAGTGAAATTTACTCTAAATTGAATTTTAATTTTGGATAACTTTTGAAGGATATTTTTGAAAAATCTTGAGACATTTTTTGTAGAGTACTCCATTCCATAAAAAATATGCATCACACATCTTAGTACATTGACTTGAAGCTGAGGTATAAAATTTCGAAGTTCGAAAATTTTTTCCTGTATTATTTAAATGGAAAATTGAAATTCACGTTGAGAGACCTTAAAATAGTAATATTAAGAGCTCTGCTTATATATATAATATATAAGCAGAGCTCATCTTAATATTAATATTTTGAAATCTCTCATCACGAATTTCCATTTAAATAATACAGGAAAAAAAATGTTTATACTTCGAAATGCCATACCTCGACTTCAAGTCCCTGTACCAAAATCTGCGATACATATTCTTATAGGGAATGGAAGGCTTTTCAAAAAAGGTCCCTCAAGATTTTTTGAAAAACTCACTCCTTCGAAAGTTATGCAAAGTTAAAATTAAATTTAGAGTAAATTTCCCTTTTTTTAGTTTCCGGAAAAATGTTGAATCTTGTTACTAAATATCGTGAAATCTTTCTTGAAAAAAAAGTTTGAATTGCATTATCGTAAATAACCTAATTTTTAAAGAAATGTCCAACAGTAGTTCACACAAAGTCGAGGTAAAAAAATTCAAAGTTAAAATTTTTTTGTCCTATGTCATTTAAATCTAAAATATAAATTCGCTACGAGCTTTTAACTTAACTTTTAATTTATTAGTACTGTAACAGGAGGATTGGACGATGAGAAAAAAAATCATGCATGCATGTTTAATTTTGCGCAAAAAAAAAAAATTAACAATTTTTACTTGTTTTACATTGGTTGCTTTTGAGTATACTAAAAAAAAAATATTTAACATCTTGGCGAAAAATTAACCATGCGTCAATAAATATTTTCATAAAAGATGAATGGATGTTTTTTAAAGTTTGTTTACACATCCATTCCCTGGAATCGTGTATAATATATTGCTTTTAGGGTATTATTATGTTTGTCATAGTCAAATCCTCTTGTTACAGTACTAATAAATTAAGAGTCAAGTTAAAAACCCATAACGACCTCGATAAAAAATGATAGTAACAATACAATGCAATACTAGCGCAGTAAGCAGTATTGTATCCGCACTATTTTCTCGATATTTACAGCACCCCAGATTGTATTTAATATATAACGGTCTGATGCCGCAGAGATCCCACTCTGGAAAAAGAGTTTTTTCGTGTAAAAAAACCTCAGAAATTCGAAAAAAATATGAACAAACAGATTAGAGTGTAGGCTCATCGATAAAACGCCTTTTTTAAGGAAAAAACCCATTTTTCTATGCTTATACGAATTGATACGTATTTGAAAATATATTTTTTTTTTAACTGAGATCTTTTTCGATGAAAATATATGTAGAAATTTTTGTTTTTTAATTACAGGGGTCTAGAGAAATTGATTAAAACATGACATTCAAGAAATTTCAAAAAAATGACGCCATCGGTACAGTGAAACTAGTCGATTTAGAAATCCAAAAAAAAATCCAGAGTGTACTCTCATACTGTACTATGAGTCCCTAAAGTTACAAAACAATCGTCGACTATGAGGCCCAAACGCATGCTGCCTTTCGGAATTTTGACCCATATACATCATACATGCAGATACATATAGGGTTACCAGATGGAAAATTAAAAAGTCCTGGGATAAAGCCTGATTTCCATAGAAATGTCCTAAGATTTTGTCGCAAACGTAATTGCGCAAAGCAAATATGACAAAACTGATTAGTTTCACAGATTAATGAAAGTATTGATTATTTCCGCAATTCATTTAAGGTGTTAATCTACTTGAAAGGGCAAAAAAAAAGCAAATTTTTAAGATTTTTTCTCAGCTCCTTTATCAGATATGACTATAAAACTGTTATTACAACATTGTTTCATCCGTTGAAAGTACAAAAAAAACTTATTTTTTATTTCGATTCTTTGAATAATTTATAGAAGGCGCCAAAGTCGAAAATGTGTTTTCCCATGGCCGACAGTTAATCTCCGAATTGGCAAGTCTGAAACAAAAAAATAAAAAAGCCTTTTAAAGAGGAAGATTTCTTACACAAAAATTAACCACCGTTAATGAAAAATCGATTTAAAAAAATTGCGGATGTTTGAAATAGAAAAAAAAATTTAATTTTTCACAATTTAGTTCAAACATCCGCCATTCTTTTTGTTAATCGATTTTTCATTAACGGTGGGTAATTGTTGTGTTAGGAACCTTCCTCTTTAAAATGCTTTTTTATTTTTTTGTTTCAGACTTGCCAATACTGAGATTGAAGAATCGAAATAGAAAATAAATTTTTGTTCTGTACTTCCGAAGGATGAAATAATATTGTAATAATAGTTTCATAGTCATATCTGATAAAGGCGCTGAGAAAAAAAATCTTCAAAAATTGCTCTTTTTGGCCTTCTAAAGTTGACTAGTACCAATAAAAGTTGACTTTAAAAACCAAAGAGGGTAAATTAGATTATGTTTTTATATTATGTTGATGTTAATTACGTTGATTGGTGATACTATCCAAAGAAGATTATGTTTTCGTTTTTGTTGATTGAAACTTTCTAATAAAAAAATCTGAAAAATGTACTGTATTTGATTAAAAATCGAAAAACCCTGAGATTTCCGAAATCCAGCCGCAATCCTGTTGTACCTTAAAAATCCTGAAATCTCAGGACAAATCCTGAGATATGGTAACCCTAGATACATACGAATATTCTACACAAATTTCGTTCTTTCTGGCAAATAAAAATTCCTGTTTTTTCGAGAGAACGACTATTCTCGAATACGTAGTCCTATAAATAGGCATGTCTTGCCCCATCAATCAGTCATTTTTACCAAAATCGTTATCTTGTATTATTTATCCACTTCACGCACATTAATTACACTTAAACTAATAGTAACGCTTAATAAATCGTACGCAATTGAAGAAAAAATGTGACAGTTGAGGTTATGTTGCCCTATGTCAAATTTCCACAGCTCGGCAGCTGAGTTTGCAGTGGGGAGAAAGCGCAATAGAAGTCGTTAAGTTATGGGAGCGTGTTGCCATGGTAACGCGTTAAGTTATGGGAGCCGTTAGGTTATGGGGGGTTGAGTTGTGGGAGCGTCCACTGTAGTTTCTCTAAAGTGCGCAGCCATTGACTGATTCTTATTCCTTATTTCTTATTTTATTCTGCTATCGTAATCACGGCCGTTGACACGTTGTATTGTTTACTTCAATTATAATGTTGAAAAATATGACATGTGATTTTCAAAAGTGACAATTTGTGCAATCCGATCGAGTGTACTTTGGTGTATTGTGTGGGGATGTTTTTTTTTTCATTAAGAAAATTGGGTATTTCAGGAAAATAAGGTTATGTTTCATATAATTTTTTTCTTTGCATCAAAGTAATGATAATATTTAAAAAAAAAATTTATGCATAGAAGTGTACTAATTATCAATCATTATATTTTAAAGAAAAATAACATTTTATCATATAGTAAGAAATGTCTAAAAAATGTGTCCAATTAGTGGCGAATACGTTAATAAGTTATAAATGAATAAAACAAAAATATTAAAAATTCGATGTCAAAATTGTTTAAATCACTTTAAACTCTTGAAATAGTTAAAATGTATCAAAATGAAAGTACATGGTAAAAATAAAAAAAAATCGTTTACGCAGCTTTTTGCAATGAGCGAAAATCTGAAAAAAGTTATTTTCGTTACAAAAAAATTGTTTAAAGAACTGTAAAGACTTCAAACTCTACAGGACACTTCTTTATAATCCTATAAAGAAAGTCTATATGTTACAAAAACATTGGTTCACAGGTTGCGGAGATCTGACTCGGGACGGACACAAAAATGGCTTTTGGGCTCAAAAATGGCTGTTTTTGTGGGAAATTTCATATTCAACATTGTCTGCTTGGATTGAGTCAAAAAAGGATTTAAGATTATAGTAAAACAAAACTGTGCTATGAATTTGAACCAGATCCGTCCATGGATTGCTGAGTTATGAGCACATATAGACAGCCGACGTGACGGAAAATCCAAAAAATTTTATTTTGGTAAAATATGCCAACATATGTTGGTATAAAGTTTGTATTATTGTTTTCATAAGAAATGGGTTTTTGGAAGGCAATACTAATAGGCACTTTTCATATATGGTTGATGCCTAAAAATCAATAACGGCCGTGCAATTTTTGCAATTGTTAAGGGGGTATACAAAAAAGAAAATTAAAAAAATTAATAACTACCGAGTCTATCGAGATTCCGACTTTGTAAAAGCGTACTTTTTTTATTTCACAGTATTCTGAATAATCCTTATTTTTGTATTGCAGTTATTGCGATTGTTAAGGGGGTATGCACGAAAGAAAATTTTTTCAATTGATAACAACCGTGTCTATCGAGGTTCTGATTTTTCAAAATCGTAACTTTTTTTATTTTACAGTATTTTTGATTATCCTTATTTTTGTATTGCAGTTTTTGCAATCGCTTAACGGGTATGCCCGAATGAATTATAGAGGGGGTATGCACGAATGAAAATTGAAAAAATTGATAACCACCGTATCTATCGAGATTATGATTTTTCAAAAGCGTAACTTTTTTGGTTCACAGTAGTTTTCATTATCCTCATTTTTGTATTGCAATTATTACGATTTTTAAGGGGGTATGCACGAAAGAAAATTAAAAAAATTAATAACTACTGTGTCTATCGAGATTTCAATTTTTTAACTGCGTACTTTTCTTTATATCACAGTACTCTTTGTGATCCTTGTTTTTGTATTGCAGTTTTTGCAATTATTAAGGGGGTATATTATACAATATATTATACAAAATAAAACAATAATGAATGTAATTTTAGAAATAATAAATCTGAAGAGGATCCGAATAAAGATCGAAACGTTATACCAAAAAACTTGTCCACTGTCATTTGGACCCACTGGCCGAATCGCAGCCGATTCTTCCTTCACTATTGTTAAGGGGGTATGCACGAAAGAAAATTGAAAAAATTAATCACCACTGTGTTTATCAGTATTCCCACTTTTCAAAGGCCTCCATTTTATCATTGCACAATGATTCTCATCATTCTTAATTTGGCATTGCGATTTTCGCAATTATTGAAGAGTTATGGACAAATTAAATATTAGAAAATCAATAACTACTGTGTATATCGGGATTCACAATTTTCAAATACTTCAATATTTTTATTTTACTATGTTTCTTATCATGCTCATTTTCGGATTGCGAATTTTGCAACCACTAAGGGGGTATAGACAAAATAAATATAAAAATATTGATCATTCTGGCACTTTTTTTCTCATTCTGAAAAAGGGATGCAGATGAAAAGTCTTTCATTTCTGCACCGGATGCACCTGTCAAACATGTATTGAAAAATTCATCCATTTTTAAGCCCTCCATCACTTAGCCGGTGAGGTCTGTCGATTGACTCGCAGAAACACACCGTTCTCCGACTTTCACCAAGTGGAGGTGGACGGATGGGCGCATAGTGCAATACCCTTGAAAGTCGTGTGTGTGTGTGTGTTTGTGTGTGTGTGTGTGTGTGTGTGCATGCGTGCGTGCATGGGAGTACACGCGTGCGTGTGTATGCGTGTGTGTGTGTGCGTGTGTGTGTGTGTGCGCATGCGTGCGTGCGTGTGCATTTGCGTGTGCGTTGGCGTGTGCGTTTGCGTGTGCGTTTGCATGTGCGTGTGCGTTTGCGTGTGTGTGTGTGTTGTGCGTGCGTGTGCGTGTGTGTGTGCGTGTGTGTGTGCGTGTGTGCGTGTGTGTGCGTATGTGCGTGCGTGCGCGCGCGCATCACACAGCTCATCACGGCTCGTTCCAATTCTTATAATGACACGGAAGGACTTTCAAGAGCTCGTATTCTCGATTTGAGCATCACCCAAACATTCTCTATTAGATTCAAATTCGGACTCTTCGCCGGCCACACGCTCCTCACAATTTCGCTTTTGGCCAAAAACGCGTTGACGATGCGCAAACGATGACACGGGGCATTATCATTGATGAAGATAAATCTCTCGCCGACTCAATTTGACTCGAGAATGACAATCGGTCGTAATATTTTATTTATGTATCGCTTGCTATTCACCGTTTCATTTTTCAAAATTACGAGCTTCGTGCGAGATTCTAAAGAAATTCCCCCCCACACTGCCATGGAACCACCCCCGGAAGCACGCGAACGATTTGTGTTTTTTTCTCGCATCCTTTCGATCTCTTCAACAATCGAACGGTGGCTCTGGCCCATTTGATGCATTGCGATCGCACGCCCCATCTCACCCTCGGACAATCGTACCATTCTTGGCAAACGCAAAATTAAGTCGAGATTCGCGATTGAAAATTCGTTTCACACGAAGCTTGCGCGCTGCTTGAAACGATAAAATACGTCGAAGAAACACGATTTGTTTTTTCGCGATCGTAAAAAAATATCTCAACAAATGAACGCTACAGAAAAAAAATCTGGTGTTTACGACGTAGAAAACAAAATCTTCTGTAGCGTTCATTTATTAAGATATTTTTTTACGATCACGAAAAAACAAATCGGAATCTCGATAGACACGGTAGTTATTAATTTTTTAAATCTTTTTTCGTGCATACCCCCTTAAAAATCGTAATAATTGCAATACAAAAATGGAGTTGATCAACAATACTGTAAAATAAAAAAAGTAACGCTTTTGAAACATCATAATCTTGATAGACACGGTGGTTATCCCCCTTAACAATTGCAAAAACTGCAATACGAAAATAAAGATCACAAAGAGTATTGTGAAATAAAGAAAAGTACGTTCTTAAAAAATCGGAATCTTGATAGACACGGTAGTTATTAATTTCTTAAATTTTCTTCCGTGTATACCTTCTCAAAAATCGTATCAATTGTAATACAAAAATGAGGATGATTAAAAATACTGTAAAATAAAAAAAGTTGCTCTTTTGAAAAATCATAATCTCAATAGACACAATAGTTATTAATTTTTTAAATTTTCTTTCATGCATACCCCCTTAAAAATCGTAATAATTGCAATACAAAAATGAGAATAATCAAAGATACTGTGAAATGAAAAAAGTTACGCTTTTGAAAAATCATAATCTCGATAGACACGGTGGTTATCAATTTTTTCAATTTTCATTCGTGTATACGCCCTCAACAATTGCAAAAACGGCAATACAAAAATTAGGATCACAAAGAGTACTGTGAAATATAGAAAAGTTTGCTCTTAAAAAAGCGGAACCAAAAATAAGAAGTAAAAAGTTAAGAAATATACAGGAAACTTAGTTACGGAACAATGAAAACAATTTTATTTTGAACAAGAACAAGAATCGCATGAGTAATAAAATAGTATACGATCTGTCACGTCAACCTCAATTCAGTTTTAATATTTCGGTTGCGTTTTGTTGAATTCCACCAACGTTATTCTTTTATTTAATTTCGGCACTGAATTTGCGTGTGCAAAGAATAATTTGCGTGCGCAAAGTAAACTTTGCGCACTCAAATTATAAAATGGGCAAAGTTCTACTTTTCAACCGTAACAGCGGGCGTAAAGATACCGCTTTTCCCGCATGAGTAATAAAAATAATATTTTAGACACCAAATCATACATCGATAAGAGAAAAAATCATAAACTCTTATGTGGATAGAATTTTCTTATTCTAATTATAAATTTATAATTTTGCTTGTCCTATGGATTGCACAAATTATATTTTAGACACCAAATCATCTAACGATAAGAAAAGAATTATGAACTTCAATATGGATAGTATTTTCTTACTCTAATTGAAAATCTATAATTATGCTTGTCCGTCGGGCTGCACAAATTATATTTTAGAAAACAAATCAACTATTGATAACGTCATGTTCACTACTGTTCTGGAATCCGCGCTGTACACGGCAGAGCAAGCTTCGCGGGCTACTCACTCCGCGGCAGCATCTCGTGGCCGCTCTCTCTCTCGGCGACGCAACGCATGCGCGCACGCCAAAACGAGGAAAAATGAAAACGACGGCGTCGTGCCGGCGAGAGACGAGAGCGGCCATCTTTGCTTCAGTGTACATCGATCAAAGCCAAGCGCTACAACGTGCTTTATCCATTGATTTTATCTCGAACGTGTAAAATCATCGGCGCACTCAATCACGATTAAATGTGATGAGAATTCAACGCTGAGGAATCCTCAAGCACTCAGATTGTTGTAAGGGTGCACAATCCATACTCAAAGAGTACATCAGCATTTTAAACTCTGCTCAACACGTGGCTCGCCAAACCTCGTGCAAAGATGTACTGCGCATCGCGTATATACTCGGCACTCGTGCGTTGTTCGATTGCGATCGAGATTAATATAATCAAGTTCCACGCGTCGTTCAACGAACGTTTCTCTCATCAAACCGTGATCTTCGGGTTCATCGTGAGTTCATCGAGATCATCGAAATCCAGACAATCAACGTGTGTAACAATCGACGATATTTTGTGAAAATATATACTTTGATGAGCGCTTTGCGCATTTAACACACGGTGTCCGCCATCTTTATTTTCCACCTTTGTCACGATCCTTAATTTATCCCGGCGCAGAGAAATAAAAAGCGATTTCTCGAACATTTGGTCCTTCGAGCCGGATCGTGACAAATAGTGACTCTCGTGTGTTTTGTGCGTTTAATTGAAAAACGTTTCGTGAACTCGTGAAACTCGTGAGTGGTCGCGCGCGCGCACATACTCTCTCTCGTTCGTGTGCTTCGCGTTATTCGTCTTGTTCACGTACGCGCGCCGCACACATGCAATCTCACAGTCGTTCGTGTGCGCCGCGTCACCTGAGACTCTCTCGCAACGGTCAAGCGTCGCGCATACGCTGTCGCTTACTCGTGTGTGTCACACCGATATACCATCGCCTTATTCGTGCGACGCGTCGCTTGCGAGCTTTCACGCTTCTTTCACGTGTGCCACGTTCTTCGCCAAGTTCGCGCTTATAATTCAAGTACCTTTACGTGTGCCACGCTCTTCGCCTAGTTCGCGCTCATAATTTGAATTTTTTCACCGAGTTCGCGCTCATAATTTGAGTTTTTTCGCCTTGTTCGCACTTATGATTTGAGTTTTTTCGCCTAGTTCGCGCTCATAATTTGAGTTTTTTCGCCGAGTTTGCGCTCGCGTGCAACAAGCACACATTCCTGCATTCATCGGTGTGTGCCACGTTCATCGCCTAGTTCGCGCGTGTGCCGCAGTGATCTCGTGATATTTTCGGCGTTCATAAGCACTTTCGTCTCTCGAGCGCTTCAAGAAACTCGTCGGCACTTGCACCATCATGTCGAAGCAAGATTCAGGCCGAAACACGCCGGAAATTACACCACCAGAAGCATTCAAAAACCGGGACGCAGGCCATGAGCCTTAACGTGCTGCCTCTCTTGGGTGACACCCTTGCCACCCAAACTCAAGGGGAATCGCACTCATCGAGAGGTAGTGGACGCAACTCGTGTTAAAATTCGCCTTCCCGATTGCCCTCTAAGCTCACGCTCAAATTCAGGAGCCAGCTCAATGGGCTCTCGTGCATTGAGGCAATCATGGCGGAGTTACCCGAGGATGTGACAACTCTCACCCTCGGAGATGTCACGGTTGAACTGGACCAACTCGAGGTGCTACACAACGAGTTCGGGGCTGCTCACAATTATTTTGAATTTCACTGGCCAGCTACGTTCCTGGATCACGAGTATTTCAGCGAAAATGTGCAGCACAAGGAAGCAACGGCATACAGGCGAGCCAAACGCACTCTGTTCAAGCTCAGGGACGAGCGCATGGCACAGCTGCCTCCTGCGCCTGCTGCACCATCAAACGAGTCGAGGTGTGAGCCGAAGCTCCCAGATATTCAGCTCACGGTATTCAGTGGCGAATATGCAGACTGGCCCAGCTTCAAGGAGATGTTTGAGGAGCTGATACTGAAAAACTCGCGCATCTCGGACATCGAGCGCCTCCATTATCTTCGTAGCTGCATGGCTGCCGGACCGGCTGAACTCATAGCCAATCTGCCATTGATCAGCAGCTCATTGCACCCATCGTGGGATATGCTGAATGCTCGCTATAAGAATAAAAGGCTGCTGGTTTAAGCGCAGCTCGACAAACTCTGTCGACTCACGCCACTCACCAAAAAGTCCGCGAAGGGGCTCAATCGTCTTATCTCGACGGTATCCGAAGCACTCAAGGCTCTTGAGTCCTTGGGGGTTGCAGAAGATTTGAGCAATCTCATCATGGTACACCATGTCTCTCGTCAACTGGACACCTCAACGCGGGAGGCTTGGGAAAACTCGCTTGGCTCGTCGCTCGAATACTCGACGTTTGTGAAGCTCGAGGAGTTTGTTAACTCGCGAGTGCGAGCACTCGAGAGAATCGAGGCAACAGCGCTACAGCAGCATCAGCCTGCAAAGCCTCAGCAGGCAAAGAAGCCGATGACTGCGCATCAATCTTCAGCGCAGCCTAGTGCTACGCAATCAGCACAAGAGTCGAGCCAATTCCAATGCGACTGTTGTGGGGCCCGTCACTTCATCGTGTCGTGTCCAAAATTCAGTGGTTCGGACACTGCTGAGCGCCGCAGGCTTGCAGGTAAATATCGCCTGTGCTACAACTGCCTGGGACGGCACTCAGCGAATTCATGCAAGTCCACGAAGGGCTGCAAACAGTGTGGAGCGAGACACCACACGATGCTCCACGAGGCGTAGACCAGACAACATGTGGACGGACCTCAGAGCGAACCACAATCATCAACGTCATCCACTTCTCACAAGGACGTTGGAGCAATCGTCAACTCAGCAGTGTCCGCATGCAATCATCAATCAACGCTGCTTGCCACAGCAATCGCACTGGTGCAATCATCACCAGTGATCTGCAATCACCATGCTCGGCTACTGATCGATCCAGGATCAGAGCTCACGTTCGTGTCCGAACAACTCGTCCATCAACTCAACATTGGACGCCAGCACTCGATGATACCAATCATCGGAATTGGAGGTACGAGAACAACACAAACTCGTGGTAAGGTGTCCCTCACCTTGGAGTCGCTCAATGCGAACTCGTCACTTATCATGCAAGCACACATCCTTAGAACTGTGTCCTCAATTTCACCTTCATTCCAAACCTCAAATCAAAGGTGGCCTCATCTCAAAAATCTAAAACTGGCCGATCCTAACTTCCTAGATCCTCGCGCCATTGATATCATCATTGGTGCAGATGTATATGGACAAGTCATCAAGCCCAACATTATCAAGGGCACACCAACAATGCCGGAAGCTCAGCTATCTATATTCAGCTGGCTTGTCCTCGGTCCAGTGCACTCACCGCACTCGACTTCGTGTCGTTCATATCACGTCAAATCTCAAGTTGACAACTCGGAGCTGCAGAATATCCTCACTAAATTTTGGGTTCAAGAGGAATTATCCTCTGACTCACCGAGTGTACTTACCTCTAAAGAGCAAGAGTGCGAAGATCACTTCCAATCGACGCACTCACGTGACTCGACAGGTCGTTACATCGTACGACTCCCACTCAACTCATCACGTACGTTGTTGGGCGAATCATTCGCTGCAGCTCACCATTGTTTAAAAGGAACCTTGAGGAAACTCCAAAAGGACGAATCCTACAAACAAGTTTATACGACCTTTATGAAAGAATGAGACTTGGTCACATGAGACGCGTCTCAGGCAACTCGATTAATTCAACTCAACCAGGTGAGCTCACCGTTCGTGAGACCGTTGGTGGGATAACCTTAGTACCAGATACCTCAAGAACATCTGGAGGGTTGAGGGTCTCATCCAGCAGCTCGCAGGCACGAGTTCACACTCGCGTTGTGTACTATATCCCCAATCATGGGGTGCTCAGGCCTGAGAGCACGACGACCAAGCTGCGAGTCGTCTTCAACAGCTCGTGTGCAACATCAACGGGTCATTCACTAAATGACATTATGCATACAGGTCAAACTCTATTGTTGGACATCACCGACGTATTCACGTGGATTCGACATCATCGTTACATCTTTGCGACGGACATCACGAAGATGTACAGACAAATCAACGTACACGAAGACGATTGGGATCTGCAGAGAATTCTGTGGGTCGACGACGACCTCAAAGAGGCCCATTATCAACTTAAAACGGTGACCTACGGAATAAGAGCAGCGCCATTCTTGGCTGTTCGAGTTCTGCTTCAATTAGCCGAGGATGAAGGTCATCGATTCCCGCTCGCAGTGCCCTCGTCGCTTAAGGGTCGGTACGTCGATGACATATTCGGCGGTGCTGACTCGATCGAACAAACAATCGAGATCGCACACCAGCTCAGGGATTTATGCAATGCGGGAGGATTCCCTCTCGCTAAATGGCAATCAACGCACCAGGATATACTTATGGCAGTCTCCTCAAGCGAGGAAAAAACGACAATCATTTCATTCGACGATTGCACAACCAAATTACTCGGATTAAAATGGCTTCCGCACGCTGACAACTTTGTGTTTTCAGCGCAATTCAATGAGTACTCCGGAAAATTCACGAAGCGCATCATATTATCTGAGGTAGCGCAGATATTCGATCCACTTGGATTCATTGCTCCAGTGACGATCAGGGCCAAAGTTCTCCGCCAAGAACTCTGGTTGCAAAAGATCGGCTGGGACGACGCATTGCCATCTAGTATTGCCACCAGATGGTCACTCATCAGAGAAGATTTACAAAACTTGGCCAAGATCTCTATCCCCAGGTGGTTCAATACCTGGAGCGACTCAAGAGTTGAACTCCATGGCTTCTCTGATGCATCACAACTCGCGATGTCAGCTGTTATCTACATCGTGGCAAATTTACCGTCCACAGGCGCCAAATCATCTCTTGTTTGCGCAAAAACGAAAATGGCTCCACTTAAACAACTAACCATCCCGAGGTTAGAGCTCACAGCACCGCTGCTACTCTCTAGACTCATGAGGCGTATGCAAGTCTCACTCCAGCTATCAATCAACACAATACATTTGTGGACGGACTCTCAAGTCACTCTCACGTGAATCAAGGCACCCGCTTCACGCTGGAAAGATTATGTCAGGAATCGAGTCTCACTAATTCAAGAACTCACTCCTCATGCTCAGTGGAGACATGTTCCTGGCACTTCAAACCCGGCAGACGGCCCATCACGAGGCCTCACAATGCAGCAACTAAAAGATCATCCCCTATGGTGGACGGGACCATCTTGGATGATAAAAGCAGCTGACGCATGGCCGCGTCAGCAGCAATCATCAGGCGACTTCAGTGCACCAGAAGCTCGCCCGGGAGTGGCACTCTTCGTGGCTGACCCCAAACTCGAGTATCACTGGGATTTGATCCATAGATACTCCTCATTACGGAAACTTCTAAGAATCACCGCAATCTGCTTCAAGGGTGTCGCGGTACTGAAGAAGCAACCAATCACCACCCCGGTGACTATCATTTCGTCAGAAGAGATGACAGCAGCCAAGATATTTCGGACCAAGGCAACACAAACCATCTTCTTCTCTCAGGAGCTCAAATTGCTGAGGTCAAATTCGAAATTCAGCAAGACTCACACCTTTTCTCGTTTGACCGCCTTCCTTGACCACGAAGGAGTCATTCGAGTGGGAGGACGACTCACATTCTCGCTGCTCTCAGCCGATAACAAACATCAGGCCATTTTGCCGCGGCATTCTCGCCTGTCGTCACTGATTGTCGAAACTACACACCTCCGCACTCTTCATGGAGACACCCAACTCACTTTGGGTGATGTAAGGCAATCATTCTGGATACTCGGAAGACGAGCTCCAGTAAAAACACATATTCTCCGCTGTATCACGTACGCACGACAGCGGGGAATGCGTGCACAACAATTAATGGGTCAATTGCCCATCACTCGAGTATCGCCATCACGACCATTTACACATACCAACATTGATTATGCTGGACCACTCACAATCAAAACGTGGAAAGGTCGTGGAGCAAAAACATCGAAAGGGTGGATTTGCGTTTTCGTGTGCCTTACAACTTCAGTGGTACACCTCGAAGCTGTCAGTGATTACTCCACTGACGGGTTCATTGCAACATACAGACGGTTTGTGTCTCGGCGGGGATACCGAGCACAATATATTCGGATTGTGGCACCAACTTTGTTGGCGCTGATGCAGCATTGAAACGGATGTTTATGCAGAGCTCACAAGAGCACCACGCAATCGCATCCATGTTGTCAAATGACAGCGCTTAATGGCTCTTCAATCCACCTGCCACGCCGCACATGGGCGGAAAATGGGAAGCTGCCGTGAAATCACTCAAATTTCACCTCAACCGCACTATTAGAGACCGTTGCTGATGTTCAAGGAACTCGCGACGCTCCTCACGCAAGTGGAGGCCACCTTAAACTCAAGACCCCTCGAACCTCTCAGCGACGATCCTGACGATGTGTCAGCGCTCACTCCAGGTCATTTTCTGACCGGAAACGCACTCTCATTGGTGCCTGAGGCATCGTTGACAGACCGCAACATTGGAAATCTCGACAGATGGCATCTTCTTCAACAAAAGTTTCAAAGCTTCTGGAAACTATGGAGCAGGCATTACCTGCAGCAGCTGCAATCGATTTCGAAATGGCGACATCCGTCAAATGACATCAAAGTGGGATCTCTCGTGCTCATCACGGATGAGAGATTTCCGCCGAGCAAATGGCCCTTGGCGAGGGTTATAATCACGCATCCCAGCGAGGATGGACTCATCAGGGTAGTTACCCATCAACATTCACACGACCGATCGCCAAGCTTGCGCCTCTTCCAATTCAAATCACGGACCCCTCATCAGAATCATCATCAACTCCGTGATGATGGCGGGAGAATGTTCGGGAATCCGCGCTGTACACGGCAGAACAGGCTTCGCGGGCTACTCACGCTGCGGCAGCATCTCGTGGCCGCTCTCTCTCGGCGACGCAACTCATGCGCGCACGCCAAAACGAGGAAGAACGAAAACGACGGCGTCGTGCCGGCGCGAGACGAGAGCGGCCATCTTTGCTTCAGTCTACATCGATCAAAGCCCCGCGCTACAATGGGCTTTATCCATTGATTTTATCTCGAACGTGTAAAATCATCGTCGCACTCAATCACGATTAAATGTGATTAGAAATCAACGCTGAGGAATCCTCAAGCACTCAGATTGTTGCAAGGGTGCACAATCCATACTCAAAGAGTACATCAGCATTTTAAACTCTGCTCAACACGTGGTTCGCCAAACCTCGTGCAACGATATACTGCGCACCGCGTATATACTCGGCACTCGTGCGTTGTTCGATCGTGATCGAGATTAATATAATCAAGTTCCACGCGTCGTTCAATGAACGTTTCTCTCATCAAATCGTGATTTTCGGGTTCATCGTGAGGTCATCGAGATCATCGAAATCCAGACAATCAACGTGTATAACAATCGACGACATTTTGCGAAAATATACACTTTGACGAGCGCTTTGCGCATTTAACACACGGTGTCCGCCATCTGTACTTTCCACCTTTCTCACGATCCTCAATTCATCCCGGCGCAAAGAAATAAAAAGCGATTTCTCGAACAGCTACAAAGCGACGATTAAAAGACGCAGGAAAACGCGAAATTATTGTTCAGTTTGCGAAATGCCTGTCTATGATGAATTGTATCGATAATCAAATATATTGATTGCATTACATGAACGTAAATATACTCTAATTTACCTTGAAAATTATTGCCATTGTTGAATTGTTAAATCGCGTTACCGCAATGAAATATTCACCAATGATATTAATCAATTCTTGAGTCCAAACATCATTTTTCATCTAGTGGGTACCGGGTACCCGGTTGTGCCCGCTAAGCACATGTACTTTAACATCATTTAGTTTAGGTTCAAAAAATTTGAAAAAATTTACCAGTGCATTTTTAGCTTCTGAAGGCGTTAATGGGGATTTAAAGGTTCAGGTCGAGATTTCAATGTTGATTCAACTTATAAGCAAAAATATGACGAGGTGGGCACCCGGGTAACCCGAATGTGTACATAAGGGTGAAGGAACCCGGATTACGCTGTGCCAGATCGGGTTATCCTGATACCCTTCTTAGTGTGTTTGATAACCGAGAGAAGAAACCGAATAACCGAATAACCGTCGCTTGTTTTTATCCTAAGAAAAACCGGTTTCGAGAACCCTAAATAATACAGATTAGAAACATTGTGAATGGTTGGTCGAGTTGTACGATGTGTCATGCTAACCGTAGATAACCACACTTAGTGTGGTTACAACGACGTTTTGAACAACCTCAGTAACTGGCACAGAATATTGTTCGTTGGTTAAAAAATAGTTCAAACATTGTGGTAAAAATTGTTTCTTAAAATAGTTGAAAAAATAGTTTTAAAATAGTATGGTAAATGGTAAAAAAAAGTAACCTCAACCAGGTGCGCAATGACGTCAACCGGATATGCAACCCCGACAACCGAAGAAAAATTATTTCGCTATAGTTAATGTACGGTTGCTATTTGAAGTTTTCCTCAGGGCCAAAACAACCGGCCTCTAAAAACAGTTATTTGACCGCAACAACCAAGGTTGTTTGACCCGCTAAGGCCTTATCTCGATTGAGACTATCTGAGTGCTTCAGGATTTCAATCCCTTTACGATGTTTGCGAGAGAAATAATTACTTGTACTTGCTGAAATTTCAACTTTATCAAATGGAATTTTGTGACCAGTGTCCATCCCATAATCCACCAGGTCGTCTGTGCGGAGTGCCGGAATTTTGTACTGCGTTCATGTTCGCGCAAGCGTTTATTAATTCTCATCCTGCTTTCTCTAATATACACTTTGTTGTATGAGCAGGAAATTTTGTATATTCTCCAGAAGGCTAAATTTTATCTTCTGTCTTTGGAATTAAAAAGGATTTGTGCAATCTTTGTAAAAAGTGCGAAGATCATGAAGAGGATGTGTTTTCTGGGTATCTAGCTGATTTTTTTTCTAAGGCACATTGGATATATAGGAGGACAATTGTAATCCTTTCCTTTTTTTATTCTGTTGAGGGGAGTAAGAAGGATGGGGCAATAGCTACAAGCTTTATCCTGAAGCGTAAATAGTATACTTAATGTTTCTAATCCGTAATGATCACCGCGGGTCAAATTGTCTCGGATTTGACCCGGGATCGGGATCGAACCCAGGCGACACACAGTGGGATAGAATCCCAAAAAGCTCGCCAAAACCTCGAAAACCAAGGTTTTATTTCGGATTTCTTTTGTTGCGGAATGTGAAGTAGGGATATCGAGGGTCCCTAAACAACCGTTCTCTAGGCGCAGGTATATTTCTTGTCTCTGCTGGATCAGTTCGAATGTGACCGTTACACGAGTCTCATCGAACTACCAAATTTGACGCGCGCCATACGCTACAGAAAACCACAATATAATTGTGAAAAATAGTGTACAATTGATACCCCGAGATTTAGAGATTGTGCTTGGGAAACTGCGAAATTATTTATTGAATTGTACTACATGCCACCATCGATCCATAAACTGCTTATTCATGGTCCGCAAATCATTGCTTCGGCTTTACTGCCAATCGGTCAAATGTCTCAGAAAGCACAGGAAACGTGCAACAAACGTGCAAATATATCAAAAAAAGGTGTATTTTGCCGTCTGTTAATTAGCTCTGATCCATACAGTTCAAGTGTATGAAAACTAATGAAAAAGAAAAAAAAGAAATGTCGCTTGAAGCTCTACATTTAATTGTACCCGATGACAAGGACACTGAAGGCGTGTTCACTATACATACCGATAATGAATCTAATGATAGTGAATTTCATTCTCTTATCTAATTTTTATGTTCAATTCATTCGTACCAAGTTCCCCGCCGGAATCTTTCTGATTCTTATACAATGCCGATACAATTACGATTAAACTATTTTGTTTATTTAAAAACAGACATCTTATTCATAATTAGCGTAATGTGAAACCCCCAGATACAAAATTTCACCGGAAAAAAAGAATTTTATAAGATACTCGATCGCCATATTAGATCCGCCATTTTTTTTTGCCAAAACTGATACACTACGATCTCGATTTATGCAAGAGCGACGGGAGTGGCTCCACTAGACACTTGCAAAAATCGAGGGTGCGCAAATGTCGCCCGAGCGTGCAATGCGCATCTCACACCAGTCGGGAGCCGTGTCCGCTCTCACACCATGTGCCACGTCAATCGATATCCACCGCATAGTGGAGACTCCTGCAATTATCGAAGCTGCATAAATCGAGATCGTAGTGTATTGGATTCGTTATCAGCGACCCTGAAAACCCCCGAGTAGAAAATTACAAAACCTCAAAACGTTGTCTAACAGCTTTGAACTTTTCTACTCGGGGGTTTCACTGTGCGACATCGGTGAAAAAAATATGTTGGATTTTTTCAAGTGTTTTCAGCTGATATCGCGGTGGGTTGGGACCCAACCTTAAATATAAGTGAATCCCAAGACCGCATTACGATGAGTGGGCGGTTATTGTACGGTTGCAGTGGGGCCTGCCAGCGCGGTTCTTATCGCTAGAATGATGGTCCACCTAACCGTGCACCCGACTGGCTCACTGGATCGCAATGGAGGAGATAACTACCTAACCGACCAACGATAGTCGTGATGGAGCGTGCTCGCATTGCTACCGGGGAACTTAGGTAGTTACTGTTTGTATCAGTGAAGGTTTTCTGCAGTTTCCCTTTACTCTTGGCAGAATTGCGATACGGAATGGAAAGGTGTAAGGTGCGGGCTGCAGCCCGGCTTTACTAGGAAAGAGGGGGGCGGGGGGGGATTAGTAAAAAGCATAGCTATACACTGGTACAAAAACAAATTTAAAAAAGAACAAATTTAATAGTACTAAACCAGCGAAAACCGGACTCTAGATGCTATCTAAACATGCGGTGAAATGTCTAATTTACACTAGGTAAGCAGCCATATCCCTCTTGAGTGTTGATGCAGTTCCAGGCGGCTTGAAGGACAGACGTACGCGAATCGTCGGGTCAAGTTGACTAGCTGTGATTATAAGGATCGTAAAAAGCCAAATTGACGTATTTTTTTTGTTTTGTGTTTGGATATCTTACAAATAAGGTAAGTTGTTTGTGTAATCGACCAAATTTTCCTCAAGCAATTTTTTCATCTTGTATTATGAGATATTCATTGCTCAGTTGCCATGTAACTTTCGGTCACGCCGCATAATGGATGATTTTCTTAACAAACATGCAAATAATGATGCACGCAGGAAGACGACGTAGAAGAACTATCCGAATACGAAACCAAACACGAGAGTAACAGTGATTCCGATTTGCAGGACGCATCGAAACAGCAACGACTCTCAAATTCGAAAGCTCGAGGACACACAATCACGAAGCTGAAAGGGAAAAACGGTTACGAGGGAAGTTACCGACCAACCATTACCGACTCGGTAATCACGTATGTACAGGATGTATAAAAATGATGTGTCGCTACTTTGCTCAGTGAATCCCCAGTTTATGTTCGGTGGAGATCTATTAAAACATGGACCCGTAAAATTGACCTTGACACTGAAACTCACGGTCAAATTTTTTTATTGGCTTAAAAAATCCTACTCATGAAGAGGAACAAAAGTCTCTATGAAACCATAGGTCTGAGATGCGTCCTTCAACCCGAAACGGCAACGTCAATTGGAAAAAAAAATCGAAAAAGTGCGTTCTTACGAAATATTGTTTACACGAAGGCGGAATGAGAGTTTGAATCATTATAAAAAAAGGTTTTCAACGCAGACACTTTAATTTTTATTAATTGGAATCAGGAAATGTCGGGACTGCATGACGCTGATCACGCGGAGGTGGATGAATCGGGTGAGATGGGTGACACAGATCTTTGCGATATCCCTTTGTTGCGTTACCATTACAAGCATCCAATTCCTCAGCTCATGTTTGCTGAAAATCAATTGAAATATAGTCCCGCTGAATTAACCTTGACCCTAAAACTCAAAGTCAACTTTTTATTGACGAAAAACTTCACCTCGTTAAGAGGCCTTTAATTCTCGTAGAAACGACGAGTTAGGAATGAACCTTTCAGTATCCAGCCGTCAAAATATATGGAAAATGTGCATTTTTCATTTAGTTCGTTGGGATAAAATTTAGAATTAAAGCATCATTAAAAAGGCAATCGATATAACTAGAAAGACTTGATGTCTCGCAAACAGCACGCTTGCTGTTCTGTGAAAACAAGGCTTTAGATGGCCAAGTTTGCGATAAGCGATTTTGATCTTAGCAATAGTTGTTGTCACCTACACATTTCAGAGTCATATCGTGCTTGTGTGCACGAGCTACTTAAACATATTCATTAGGGGCAGGTCATTAGCGTTACCCGGAATACACCACGTGGAGGTTGTCTGCCTCGTATCCCTTGGCCCTGAAAAGGGCCGTTGTGTTTTTGTTGTCCATTTCGAAAGATTCGTTTCAAACAATCATAATGACGACTGTGTGTCAGGTGCACATGCGATGTCGGTTTAGTCGTCTCCTGCTTCATTATGATGTGGTCGTTGATGGCGGCGGCGACGAGGAACCCAGATAATCGAACTATCATGGCCAATTGCTCGAAGCATTCTAGCTTCTTCCCTAGTTTCCACAGGCCGGCCACCATTACGCAACCACGCTCGCAACCGTGTCTTTAAGTACGTAGAAAACCTGATAAGAACTTCTCAATTTCGCATCAACCTAGCAACTCCCTCATCGATTCGGCGTCTCAGATCTACCGGTGTCCTAATCGCTCGATAACCGAAACTGCGACCACAGAACACAGATTTTTTTGTTAATTTTTTTGATAACCTCTACGTGGTGTATCCCGGGTACCGCTAATAGTCTGCCGCTAATAAATATGTTTAAGAAACTCGTGCACAGTCACACAAGCACGATGTGACTTTGAAATGTGTAGGTGACAACAACTATTATTAAGATCAAAATTGTTTGTTATTAAGATCAAAAGTCTTTCTAGTTATATCGATTGCCTTTTTAATTGTGCTTCAGTTCCGAATTTTATCTCCTCGAACTAAACGAAAAATGCACATTTTTTATATGTTTTGACGGCTTGATATTGAAAGGTTCATTCCTAACTCGTCGTTTCTACAAGAATAAGATGCAAGATGCCTCTTAACGAGGTGAATTGACTTTGAAATTGACTTTGAATTTTAGGGTCAAGGTTAATTCAGCGGGACTATGTTTTGATTGATTATCGACAAACATAAGCTGGGGAATTGGATGTTCGTAGTGGTAACGCGACAAAAGGATATCGCAAAGATCTGTGTCACCCATGTCATGCCGATTCATCCACCTCCGCGTGGTCAGCCTCATGCAATCCCACAATTTCTTGATTCCAATTAATAAACATTAAAGTATCTGCGTTAAAAGCCTTTTTTATAATGATTAAAACTTTTATTCCGTGTTCCTGGAAACAATATTTCGTAAGAACGCACTTTTCCGATTTTTTTCCGAATTGACGTTGCCGTTTCGGGTTGAAGGACGCATCTCCGACCTATGGTTCCATGGAGACTTTCGTTCCTCTTGATTAGTAAGATTTTTTAAGCCAATGAAAAAAATTGACCTTGAGTTTCAGTATCAAGGTCAATTTTGCGGGTCCATGTTTTGATAGATCTTCACTGCACATAAACTGGAGATTCACTGGGCGAAATGGCAACACGACATTTTTATACACCTTGTACATGACCGCGGACGTAATAGAGATTAGAGATCTCGCAACAACGGTTGAGGGGGTACGGCTGCTTGTGTACACAACAGTCTTTTCGTGCGCCTGCGCACGGAACTCTCTACGTAGCTCTCTTTGCTGCGTAGTTTAAAAACTCTAATCGAATTTTCTCTCTTCCTTTGACAAGGGGACCTCGGAGTACGTGGATCACCGATTCGGTCCAAATTTTTCCTACAGGTAGGCGGCACCCAGGGGTGTAACAGGTGTAAATAATAGAATGCGCTTCTCAGCCATTTTTGAGTTAAAAAAAAAAATAAAGTTTTCGGAGCATTCATATCCTTTTTGCGTCAGAATGAATTCAAAGGGAGCGCCGATAAGATGGGCAGCGTCGCCGCTTAGTAATTGCTGGATCGAATCCAAGCACGGACTTAAAAAAAAAATTATCATTTCAACGGTAACTAATATGCGATTAATCAATATGTCTGCAAATGAATTGATAAATACATTTGGTGGGGGGGGGGGGGGGTAGGGAAAGAATGGTGACAAATGAATCCAAGAGTTTCAAACAACAAGTACGCTTCGCGTACTCGTTGGGGGGCTCCACCCCCCAAACCCCCCTTAACGTTTTGTTGGGGGGCCTTGCGCTCCGTATTCTTGAACATTATCTTAATTTATTCGGTATGTAAATACTATATTGTTTTTATGTTATTGAACATTGTTTTTGATAATATTGAGTCACATTTTTCATTCTCAATGGGGGCAATGATTCATAAAGTTATTTAGGTTTATTTAGGTATTTAGGTTCAGGTATTTAGGTTTCTCAATGGGGGCAATGATTCATAAGGTTAAGGGAGCTTTCCAGTGTGACAGCCCGAAAAATCGCTGTTTTTCGCGATTTTTTTTTGTAAGAAAAAATAATCTAATCGGTCTGGTTTTTTTTTGTATATTAATTGGGTATTGAAGAATACAAAACAATTTTTTAAAGATCGATTTATTTATCAATTAATATCTATAAAAATGATGAAACAATTGTTGCAGAAAATGCACTTGGATGTGGTGTCCACGTTGGGGGTCACAATTTTGATCTGAAACAAAAAACACAAAAAGATTATTGATCGGTATATAATTGGCTTTCGTGCTATGGAGGCTTTTTTTTTTTTTTGCGAAAATGGCGCCGGTTTGAACAAAAAGTATCGATTTTAGCATTTTTTTTTTGGCAGTTTTTTTTACAAAAAAATAGGAAGATGTCAAAAAAAAAAAAGCTTCCATAGCACGATAAACAATGACGTTAAGAATATTGTGTAAAAAATTCAACTCGATAGCTTTAAAACTCTGCCCTCCAAGTCGGACACCGTTTTGAAAAATGCTGTCTCGAGAAAAACGCGTTCAAAGTTTCAAGTGAGGAAATTTTAGGTAAATCGTTTACTTACGGTCAATCAGCGATGCCAGGTCCATACAATATCCCTTCTGCTTCTTCGAAAAGCGAAAAAAAATCGATTTTTTGAAAATTTCACACTGGAAAGCTCCCTTAATGACCGAATTTTAAGAATTATATTAGTAGGCACTCACAATTTCATAATATAATGATCATATATTTTGTTTGTGTGATATATTTTGAATGTTGGTTAACATGTCTCTTCGGGACGGTCTAATAGGCACTCACACCGTTATTTAAACTCTTTGATTCATTGTGAACATTGAGTAGTATACATTCTATTAATCATAATTAAAAAGACAGATTTGAATATAATCAATATGATATAAAAGTATCTAAACAATCATATCATTTAAATGTCTTGATAGATTATATTCACAGAATTGTTAAATATTAGGCAGTAATGAAGGATATTAGTGACATTTGAGATGGGCATATTTATCATAACACTTTAATCATTTAATGATTATTATTCCATTTATAATAAGTAAAAAAAGCTTTCGGTTATAAATCAATGCTCAGATTCTGTTTTTTCACGTTTGAAACGCGTGGGTGATCGCCATATTGCCAATGGAGCGCAAGCACACAAAAGAACCATGTACTTTTTATAAGAGCGAAATATGGGTTTCGAATTTGGCGCGCTCAGGCCATGTCTAGTTCCTCTTTTACTCTGTACGTGGCGTAGCGGCGTCGTGACGTACGTGGCGACGTCGCGTGCGCCGGTCTATGCTTTACGTGAAAGCGGTGAGAGTGGTATGTGCTCGTTTACAGTCATATAGAAAGTCTGTCAGTGAGAAAAATAGTCTTTTTTTGTTAAAAATATTGTTTTTGTGCAAAAGTTATCCACTTAGCAGTGTCTAATTGGATTGAAACTTCATAGGACATTTGTTCATAATCATATACAAAAATTCTGTAAGTTAGAAAAAAAATCGTCCGTGAACTTCGGAGATTCAAGTGCAAATGGACAGAAATTGCTTTGTTTTCGTTAAAAATTGTTTTTTTTGCAAAAATTGTAAACTTAATGGTCTCTGATCCGATTAATACATCGTGGGACATTTTTTTACAATCATATACAGACATCGTGAGAGTTAGAGAAAAATTCGTCCGTGAAGTTCGGAGACCCATGTGCATCTGGACAAAAATAGCTGTTTTTTCGTTAAAAATTGTGTTTTCTTTGCAAAAATTGTAAGCTTAATGGTGTCTGATTAGATTCATACTTCGTGGTACATTTGTTTACAATTATATACAGACATTGTGTGAGTTAGAGAAAAATTCGTCCGTGAACTTCGGAGATCCATGTGCATATAGATAGAAATAGCATTTTTTGGTTAAAATGGTGTTTTTTTTACCAAAATTGCAACCTTAATGGTGTCTGATTGGATTCATACTTCGTCAGACATTTGTTTACAATCATATACACACATTCTGTGAGTTAGAGAAAAATTCGTTAGAGAAATTCCAAGTTTCAACTACATATGGTCATAAAATGTATTTTTTTGCTAAAAAAAGGCTATTTTTTCAAGAATCTTTGTTTTACAATATCCGTTTGGATTTAAACTCCTTGGGCATAGAGATTACAACCATACACAATTACCCTTCGAAGGAAATTGAATTCCGCACACCGGTTTCTGAGATCTGGGTCTGGACGGACATCCGACACAGATTTCGAGGTGATTACAATAGGCACTTTCTGTCATAAATGAGTGAGTGCCTAAAAACCAATCTTTCTATTCCCTTTTCGTTGATTATCACTACCGCAAGAACTAGGGTGGCACGGATCATAAAAACACGGAAAACAATAACTATTTCGGCATCGGGCACACGTAATAAATGTCGAGTTTCCGCATCCACACGATTTTTCCAAAACCCCAACAGCAAAGCAAACCTCGCACGAACTGTATACGATTTATTTATTTATTATTTATTTATTATTTTTTGATTATTTTTTGATTATTTATTTATTATTTATTTATTATTTATTTATTATTTATTTATTATTTATTTATTATTTATTTATTATTTATTTATTATTTATTTATTATTTATTTATTATTCATTTATTATTTATTTATTATTTATTTATTATTTATTTATTAATTATTTATTGTTAATTTATTATCATAAATGAATGAATAAACGATGAAAAACGTACACAGTTCGTGCGAAGTTTGCTTCGCGGTCAACGTTTCGAAAAAATTGTGTGGTTGCGGAAACTCGGCAGTTCTTACGTGTGCCCGATGCCAAAATAATTATTGTTTTCTGTGTTTTTATGACAGGAGCACCCTAGTTCTTGCGGTAGTGATAACCAACGAAAACAGAATAAAAAGATTGGTTTTTCCTTGAAACTCGTGTATTCATTTGTCACAATTCTTTTCCATATTTTCTTAAGAGAGTCGGCTTCCATTCGGCCAATATTTCCAGGTGGTAGCGGAATGATTTGTTTTCAATTAACGTTTCGATCCTGATTAGGATCCTCCTCAGAATTTATTTACTCTGAAATTCTCATGTATTCCTGGTTTAATTGTAGTTTATTTTGAAGATAATCGTCTTGTTTTATAGGTATAAGTTGATGTATTCTGTTGGACTATGAAGAGTTTGTCTATTTCTTTTAATAGATTCCATGAGTTGATAGCAATCTATTGTGAGGACGCCAAGCGATAACCAGTGACTCCCTCTTCACTATCCGAAATTTCTCACACCACTCACTTTCTCGAAAGACCAGTAAACACACACTACCAAATGTGAAAAATTAATTCTGGTGTTCAAATGTGCATTTTGAAAGATATCGTACTCGCAATTTAAATTGATGAAAACGTTCGCCAAAAAACGAACGTCCTCACAATAGATTGCTATCAACTCATGGAATCTATTAAAAGAAATAGACAAACTCTTCATAGTCCAACAGAATACATAAGCTAATATCTATAAAACAAGACGATTATCTTCAAAATAAACTACAATGAAACCAGGAATACACGAGAATTTCAGGGTAAATAAATTCCGAGGAGGATCCTACTCAGGATCGAAACGTTAATTGAAAACAAATCATTCCGCTACCACCTGGAATCGAATCGAAGCCGACTCTCTTAAAAAAATATCTTAATCTACACGGCCGCTCAACAAATCAACTACAATTCTTTTCTTACCTCCCCCCCCCCCACCCAAATAAAGAAATAAGAATAAAAAAAACATATTTATTCATTCATTTGCAGAAATAGTAATTAATCGCATATTAGATGCCGTTGAAATGGAAAATTAAAAAAAAATCCGTGCTAGGATTGGATCCAGCAATCCAACGATTACGAAGCGGCGACGCTGCCCACTCCACCGATGCACTCGTTGAATTCAATTTAACGCAAAAAGTATACGAATGCTCTAAAAATATTGATTATTTTTTATCTCGAAAATGGTTGAGAAGCGCATTCTATTTATTTGCACTTGTTACACCCCTGGAAGCCGCTTACCTATAGAAAAAATTTGGTCCGAATCGGTGATCGACGTACTCCGATGTCCCCTTGTGAGTAGCGAAGTTGAATCATTATTGCTTGAGTAATTTAAACTCACTACTTCTTAGTTACCCGAGAATTTTCGTTTCATCAAAATAACAGTAATGTAATAGAAACAGTGTTGTTCTAAATCGATTTGAGAATGTACGAGGGATTGTTCCTGGTCCTAAAGGTGCAGCTGCTAACACAGAGAACATTGAAGAATTTTGGAATATTATAAATGACTAGCAAGGAAATATAAGGTCTTGAGACAATTGCTTCAGGCGCAGAGCTACAACCATACCATTATCATAGACATGAAATAGAGTTGAGGGCTTTTCTTGGTATAATTTATTACACGGGACTGTGAAAATCCTCAAACGTAAACTACATAGATTTGTGGAGCGAAGAGAATAGGATCAATTTTTCCAGATGCGTAACGCCCCAAGCGAGATTCATATTGTTATCAACTTGTATACGCTTTGATGATAAAGCTTCTCAAGATCGAAGTGATACATTTGCGCCAATTCATAAAGTTTGGGACATTTTCATTGGGAATTGTAATCGATATTACGAGCGTTGAAATCGTGTCACCGTAGACGAGCAATTACTTGGCTTCCGAGTGAACCTGATAGATACGGCTTGAAAATTATATCCTTAAATGATGCAGACACATCATACATGGTAATTTTTCAAAAGTGGTATATTCATTCACTACATATTGTAAGGGAAAATCTTTTCGAAACAGTATCGGAACCGTTACCTTCGGCAGTCACCCCCGCACGTAGCGTTCCACATGCCGGCGGGCGCCAGTCAATTTTTGTTTTCCCGAAATTGACAAACCGGTCATAACGGGGAGTCGAGTGGGAAGTCTCGACTCCACCAATGCACTATTTATTTCGCCGGTGGGCTAACGGGCACTGGACCGGGGGTCGAGTGGGAATAGCTCGATCCCCGGACGGACGAAACGGGACAAAACAATCAGACGGAACGTACAAGCGAAGACGAACGGTTGCGGAAATGCGCGGCCGTTGAGGATGCGGGTTAGGGTAGAGAAAGTCGGAGTTAAATGTCAGCAAGTAGCACGAAAACCGATCCAAATTAGAGATCGTTAACGAGATCGAAGCGAACAAATAACTTACCTGTGCACCAGCACTGGTGCATTGCACACTGCACTTTCTGCACGCAGAGCAAAGAAAGTAAGCGATAAGGATCGAGCGAGATCCGTGAAGAAAGAGTGTGAGTCGATAGCGAGCGATCGAAGAGATAAGTCGTACACGCGAGACGTCGCGTATATACCGGGTAGGCGCGCGAAGCTGATACATGTGGTATAGCTGAGCCCATGTGTGAGACACGACGGTATCGTGTGCTCGTACGAGAGTATTAATATTATTAAAGTCGTCGTTATTATACCGCGTGTATTTCGTATTATATATTTATGTTTATTTAATTTTGTTAGGCCTTTAGCCATCTTTATCGTAAATTCATTGTGCCTAAAGAGACTGAATAAAATATCGGCACCTTTCTTTATATCTACGCCACGTGTTGCTTATCTAACCTGCAATCCTGATGAAAAATTAGTGTGCCCACGAGAGAGAGGCTTTTCGTGAGAGACAGAAAAAGTCAATTAACATATGTCTGAAAGAAAGTTCCCCGAAAGTTACAGCCCTTAATATTAATATTAAGTACTTTCCCTTCGCGTGACAAGTTTTTCTATCTAAAATACACGTTAATGAAAAACTTCTTTCCCCAAAATTTGACCACCCCGCGGTTTGTTATGCTATCACATTGATTTTGGTCGCAATTTACGTAGAATTGAACAATCTTCAAAAGTGTCTTGAACAGCATAAGTGTACCTTACACTGGTGAGATGCTACGGGTCCCCAAAGTTGATTTTTACCCAAAATCCACGATTTTTTGCTGTCATCTCCGAAATGATTAACTCAACCAAAAAATCGCAAAGGAAAATTTTGTTGGAAATTTAATTTCCTCCAAAAAATGTCCTTTAGACCTAACTGCTAAAATTAATATTTCTTGAGATATTGAACATTAACTCATTTATGGTATAAAATTTGTATAGTGTATCGAACCAATAGTTTTAAATTGTTGATATTCCATATCATATCACCATATCAAATATATTACCAGTGGTGATTTGATATGGAATATCAACAATTTGAAACTTTTGGTTCGATAATCCATAAAAAAATTTCATATCACAAATAAGTTAAGGTTGAATATCTCAAGAATTATTAAATTTAGCAATTAGGTCTAAAGGACCTTTTTAGTAGGAAATTAAATTTCCAGAAAAATTTTCTTTTAAATTTTTTCGGTCAAGTTAATAATTTCGAAGATATCAGCAAAAAAAATGAGATTTTGTGTAAAAATCAACTTTGGAGAACCATATCGTCTCACCAGTGTAAGTTACACTTACGGTGTTCGGGGCACCTTCAAAGATCGTTCAATTCTGCATAAATTGCGACTAAAATCAATGCGATAGCATAAAAAACCGCGGAGTGGTAAAATTTTGAAGAAATAAGTTTTTGTTATACGTGTATTTAAAATGGAAAAACTTATCACGCGAAGGAAAAGTATTTAATATTAATATTAAGGGCTGTAACTTTTAGGGAATTTTCTTTCGGACATATGCAACAAAATTTCGTGAGGGGAGTGAAAGAAATTTAAAAAAGCCGAAAAAAATCGCCCCAGTGTTCACGTCTGCCTCTGGAGCTCCTGTTCACAATTTTTCTAAAAACAAAGAAAATCAAAGAGGCACACATACAGCGCTCTGTATTATCACAGGACGTAGTTGAAAAAAGGTAAAAAAAGCTACTAAATCATGTTCATGGTTCTCGTTGCGTCCATTCGATTTATTAGGACTCCCCGAATACAAAAAAAAAGGTTGGCAGACATCTAGGTCACTGATTTTTAGATGTACAATTTTTTGAAGTTCACGCAGAAAGACGGGAAAGCGGGAATTACGGCTAATTATTGTTATTATTAACAGTTAAAGTACTATTATATTATTGAGAGTTTTTTATTGAATCAAACTAACTGTGAATTGATTAAAAAGTGAAAAGCAAAAAAAGCACAATTTATTAATTTTCAGAGTTTTTCGTAGAGTTTTTCAAAAAAATATATCCAAATGGCTTGCCTTTAGAAAATCAGAGCTCTGGATGTCTGCTTCTTCGATTCTCATCGTATTGAGGATGATTCTGACTATCAGTCCAAGAGGCACACATGAACAAATGATTTTGCACACCCTTTTGTTTTTTAGTATTTTCGATGCGCTGTCAATTGACAGTGCAGGGCTGTCATAGTGGCAGACATGGTCCTTAATATTTTGTATGGTACAATCATCGATATTAATAATGTCTGCCACATGAACAAATCATATTGAAATTTCGGCACCCAGCTGCCCAACTAAAAAGGGAGATTCCAACCGCATTCATAGTAGCTGAGAAAGAAGTGTTAAGCTCGAAATTTTGTTTTTCTGAAAACAACTTAGTTCTCATGTCATTCAGTCCCGAAAGGAATAAGATAGTGCTCGTAGTTTCCTCATCAAATTACCGAACATACCAGACGAGAAACCCGATATGGTTCACCATTATAATCGTACAAAAGGAGTACATTGTTTCGATTTACTTTGACATAATTTTACAGCTCATTAAAGCACTATGAGATGGCCAATGTGAATATTCCTTGGAATGCTGGATCAAGCTGCCGTGAATGCCAAAATTTTGATGCAATGCCAAAATAATAAAAAAAAAGGGCTACAAAGCAAAGTAATAATGCAGGCTTGCTTACGTATAATCGTTCATTACTTTGTCAAGCCTCAACTCGAACGCTAACTCGAAAACCAATTCTTACACAGAGATTTACGAGTAGGTATCTCTAGCATCTTACATAAAGATAAAGTTGCAGCAAGAAATGATTGGGGGAGAATGAAGTTAGAAAAATGTGTTCGCTGTGCTTTTTGTTGTCTCCGATAGGACAAAAAACAGAGTGCCTTGCATGAGCTGTGAACGCCCCATGTGTGGCGACTACCGGGAATACGTATGCATTGAATGTGGGCAAGGATAATAGTTTTTTTTGCATTTCTCCATTTTTCCGAATACCTATTACGAATATAGATAAAAACAGTTTGTAGAAGATAGAAATGTGTGGATAAACACCCGTCACTGTATTGAATTCTTTCATCCTCTCATGCGCCGAATCAGCAAGGTCAATCTTCAAAATAAATATACTTTTTGAAAGACACCGTACAAAACTTTTTTTTAAATGAAAGTACTATAACTCAAGAGCAGCGTGCTAAATTTTTAAGTCAACGGCCGTATTTTTCTGGACACTTTTTTCAGGAATTTTTGTCAGTACTTAAAAATAAGTACTTTAGAGTTTCATCGACGAGAGCATATTTTTGAATGTTTGAATCATTTCTGAATTTTTATACGGAAAATAACGCGTCGTCTTGCTTCAGTAATCGCTCAAAGTTGACGGGTCAAACTGACACAGTATGACTATTATGTTTGTCTATGGAGGTGTGATCATTACGGGTAAACTAGCATCCATTGACATAATTTTACTACGATGAAACTTTTGCACAACCTATCTCAGGGGCATTATAACGATCATCGTCTTACAGAAACCGTAAGCTGTTATATTTTCATGAACCCTTTTTCACCCACCACTGCATTCAAGCTCACAATCAGATAAATATTGAAATTTGTCAACAATTCGAAAATGTTTTAATGGTTCGTAGTTCTATAAACATATTGTTTCCAGCACCCACGCAGCAGCTGTATATAATCGTGACGTCACAAGCGCTTGAACAAATCACGTCTGTTTTCACGTCCACGCTACAAAATTTTAATTTTTTTTTGACAACTCATTCAATAATAACAATTTACAGGTTTACTCACACCAAATTTCTTGCCAGTATTCGGTTTTAATCCCATTTATCCGTATTTTCTTTTTCATGGCCTAATTCCATTCTTCCTCGATTTTTATCTCTACCACTCCCTATCCGCTCTTTCCTAATCTAGCCTGTTCTAACCTGTTTTCCGTTACCGCATGTGTCCTGACTCCATTGTGTTATATTTGCCATAAACACAGGGAAACTACAGAAGACCGACACTGATATAAACAGCTTTATTTAAGGGGTTATACGCAGTCAGAATTTAAAAAAAAATCGACTTTTTTAATTTCATTTTTGTAATGTAAATACACATATTAACCCTTTCGCAGTGAGGTGAAAATGAGATTTTCGTGCCATTTTTGTGTTGGAAAAAAAATTTCCTAGATTTGCTTTAAAGTCTCAGTATAGAGGTTTTTGGGGCTGCTGACTTCGAATTCGACATCAGATTTCCAAAATTCAAAATGGCGGATTCAATATGGCGGACGCGAATTCACGACCATAAACATCTAGAGATACAATTTTTTGTCAAAATCCAACTACTTTTCGAATTTGCGTCCACCATATTGGATCCGATATCTTGAATTTCGGAAATCTGATTTCAAATTCGAATTCAGCAACTCCGAAAACCATGAAGTACTCACTTTCGTCGAAATCAAACCATTTTTCGAATTTGCGTCCACCATATTGGATCCACCATTTTGAATTTTGGAAATCTGATTTCAAATTCGAATTCAGCGACTCCGAAAACCATGAAGTACTCACTTTCGTCGAAATCAAATCATTTTTGGAATTTGCGTCCGCCATATTGGATCCGCCATTTTGAATTTTGGATATCTGATGTTAAATTCAAATTCAGCGACCCCAAAAACCATGATGTACCAAATTACAATCGAATCGATGCAGTAGAAATAGGTTGTTTTTCAAATGCTCCTATACGTGTCATGACACAAAAATGGCACGACTTTTTTTTGCCCCTATGCGTGTCACTCACAGTCAAGGGGTTAAAATATATACACAGAAAATTTCATGCCCATCCGACAAATATTTTCGTGGCTATAGGCATCTTTGTACAGCCGTAATTACTCTGTGTAAAGTGCTTTTGAAACTTTGAACGCGTTTTTCTCAAAACTGTGTTTTTAAAGTCGGTTAGCAAGGTTTCTCAGAAACGGCATAACGGATCAGTCTAAAATGTTTACACCAGCTTTATAAATATACTTCTTAGTAATTAATCGAAGGTTTTTTTACGGATAAATATTTTCGATTTTATAAACAATTAAAGGCAAAATATTTTATCAAGAATTGAACATTTGAGAAGCCGCTATTTTGTTAAGAATAAATATTTTGCTTATTCCTTCGATTAAATATATTATAGAATTATATTGGAGAAATTCAAATATAAAAATAATAAAAAATTAAATATTCGATACCTTATATCTTATATCAATGAAATATTTTGTATTCTTTTATTTTGGATGATCAGACCCAGAGATATCATGCTCATCGCGTGCCGTCTGTTATTAGAGAACCTCCCGGAGATCGGCTACAGCGGCTTCAAGAATCATTATTTTTAAAAAAAAAAAATTTCGAAATAGAAAGTTACAAGAATATGTATGTAAATTTTCACGTTAACCCTTACTTGATAAACTGTGGTACAAAACACCCCAGGCCTAAATTTCCTTAATTTTATGTGCCTAAATTTAAAAAAATGGGGCCTATAGCGACATCTGTCATTAGTTAGATGATGCCACTACTCCTTCAAGTTTATGGCATCACTCCAAGACAATAAGTTTTTATGTAGTAGCCGTTCAAAGTCGAGTGGTCTCGCCTGTACCCCAGTGTGTCGAGTAAGGTTGAGTGCGAAAATTCTGTACGATTTTTTTTCCTGTTATATTTTGACTTCAGAGTGAAGAACACGGCAAGTATACAATGTTAAATTATATCTGATTTTTTTTTATGCTATGCGACATTTTCTTCGAATAACTAGATGCCGTGTAATCTACGGCCTTGATGATAAGAAAGATGTTTCATCCGATGCTTCTGTAATGAACATTGAACTACCGAGAATAAGGCGACGCGTATGCTATACTAGAAAAGAAGAAAGAAAAAGTCGAATAGGATATTCGGTCTGCGACCGTCAATATGTTCTTTCATACAACATTTTCGAGTTATTCTATAATATAAAGCATCTGATTATTTGGTTTAAGTAAAAAGTATTGCAACATATCTTTACTTCAAGAAAAAGTTTTTTTTTCGTGAAACTTCTCCCTTAATTTTACAGAATAAATACCTTTTTTTAAAAGCCCACCAAGCTACTATTTTTGTTTCTTGTAGTAGGGAAGACCGAGTGAGGTTCGATCTTAGACAATTGTCGTCCTACACAAGGGTCGTCCTACACAAATCATCCTACACAAAACGTCCTACACGTAATTATATCCAGTTCTTTTCATCCTACACAAACTTCTAGCCCAACATATTCGTCTTACACAATTATTTGAACGTCCTACACGAGATTATGGCTCAACATATTCGGCCTACACAAACTTATAGTCCGACATATTCGTCCTACACAAATTTATAGGCCAACATATTCGTCCTACGCAAACTTATAGTCCAACATATTCATCCTACACAAACTTACAGTCCAACTTATTCGTCCCACACAAACTTATAGTCCAACATATTTGTCCTACACAAACTTATAGCCCAAGATAATCATCCTGCACAAACTTTTAGCCCAAGATAATCGTCCTACACAAACTTATGGTCAAACATATTCGTCCTACACAAACTTATAGTCCAACATAATGGTCCTACACACAGCGATAGCCCAAGATAATCGTCCTACAGAAACTTATAGTCCAACATATCCGTCCTATACAAAGTTATAGCCCAAGATAATCGTCCTACACAAACTTATAGTCCAACATATTCGTCCTACACAAACTTATAGTCCAACATATTCGTCCTATACAAAGTTATAGCCCAAGATAATCGTCCTACACAAACTTATAGCCCAAATAATCGTCCTACACAAACTTATAGTCCAACATATTCGTCCTACACAAACTTATAGCCTAAGATGATCGTCCTACACAAACTTATAGCCCAAGATAATCGTCCTACACAAACTTATAGCCCAAGCTAATCGTCCTACACAAACTTATAGCTCAAGATAATCGTCCTACACGAACTTATGGCCCAACATATTCGTCCTACACAATCTTACAGTCCAACATATTCGTCCTATACAATTATTTGAACGTCCCTCGTCATAAAGAAAATAAATATAAAAAGGTCTTAAACAGATGACGTTGAAACTAGCAGACCGAGCTAGCAGCCAGAGCCTACCACGGGCAGTAACGTTTTGGACGTGACTGTACGCGCTGTACGCGCCCGCCTGCCGCTGCGTAGTGCGAGCGAGCGAGCGCGTCGAGCCACGTCGAGCTGCGTATGGAATAGAGAGAGAGAGAGAGAGCACGTTGGGTATACAAAGGCCGTCAACGAAACTCCACATAGGCCCATTGTTTTGTCAGGTGTCAACACGCATGACAGTGCGAACTTGACAATTTAGAGGATCCTTTTATACATCTAGAGGAAACCAGCGGACCTCATTTCATTCCGTTGACGGCCTTTTAAAGTGATTTAAAAAATAATTTCTGAGGCCCGTGAATTGACGAGTGCAAAGCGCGAGGCTCGCTCGGATTATTTTTTTATAAACAAACAAAGACCGTCAACGGAACTCTTCATAGGCCTATTGTTTTGTCCAAGTGTATTAAGGGGGTCGAGTCAGTTGAGAACTTGCAGTTGCAAAACTGCAAGATCTTTTTTCGAACTCTGCGTAGAAACATAACCGATAGGTTATATTCTTCTACGTTCGTCAAGCTTTCCTTCAGCTCAAAAGTAAACCCTTAAGATCCACCATCACCCTGATGCACAGTGTTTGAAGTTTTTTCAGTCTGTGCGTGATTCAGGAAAGACCGGTCAACGGATCGCGGTCTAACTAGTCTCATTTTCTTCGCAACGAATCCCCATCGGGGATGAGTGCGGCACATTTTTTTTTTTTAAGGCCTCTATTTCAAAGGGACGGAGCAGTTTTATAATTATTCAGTTAATTCTGCTCCTCCGCTGAAAGTCAGCCTTAAAATTCACACTTCAATTAACCTAAAACAAAAATGTGCCGCACTCATCCCCGATGGGAATTCACTGCGAACAAAATGAGACTAGTTAGACCTCGATCCATTCACCGGTCTGTTCTGAATCACGCACAGACTTTTCGAAGAACCAGGTTTCGAGGAAGGCCTTGCAAAGTTGTTGACGTAGGAACATTTTTCTTGTCACTTCTCTGCAGCTGCTGAATTTTTTCTGTGGAACAAAAAATATGTCACAAACTTTTTCACATAAAAAACAATTTTTTCTTCATAACTTTTAGTTTTTATATATCATTCAATTTTTTTTTCAATACAACAAAAAATTCAAAAAATAAAAAACTGTTATAATCACCGTGAAACTTGTACAATTGTAAATGTACGATAGTTTCACATTTATCTCAAGAAAATGAAATGTCACTTTCCTCGCTATATCCATGCGTGAAGATAAAAAATTTATTTTCGTTGAGCGGATGAATCGGAAAATGAATATATTTCCAGAAAACACATTCATTTTCGTATATCCTTTTCGAATATACTTTTCGAAAATATTAACTAACAAACAGATTACAAATTCACAAATAAATAATAAATCACGCCAAACAAACAACACCGACGAAACGATCATGACAGTGAGGTAACCTCATTGAGGTTCGCTACAAGCAGCACGACCAATTTTTTTCATTTTTTCGACTGCTCATTTCTCATGCTTCTTATCTTATTCAAGCGTTCTGATTGGCTGGATGTAAACGCATGAACCAATCAGAATACTTGAATTAGCTGAAGCGTAATGCTAGTTTTACACTTTTGCCGACATCTCGGCGAGGCTTTCGCGCGAGACTATGCATTCGTTTTGGAAGCTTACGCGCTTGTGAGCTCAACATTCTGTAGCATTTTATTTAGGTGTTCTTTTCTTTGAAAAAAAGAACCACTTTGTAAAATATGAAAAAATTCAGAAAAATCTAACAAAATATAACAATTTTGTTGGGCTTCGTTCCAAAATTGATATTTTAATACTCTATAAGTAAAACTCAAAAAATTGCAAAAAAAAAAAAAAATTACTCACAGAGTATTAAAATCTCCATTTTTGAACAAAGCCCAAAAAATTTGTTATATTTTATTAAATTTTTCTGAATTCTTTCAGCTTTTAAAAAGCGGTCCGTTTTTTTCAATGAAAAAAAAATAAAATCCAAAAAACGCGTGGCCAAAATATTATGAAAAAATTTGGGAAAATGTGTTTTTATAAATTTTAATGTGTTTTTGTATAAAAAAATTATTGTAGCGCCTGTAAAATTTTTATCGGTGGTGTAGATTTTTTTTTCCTATAAAAGCATTGAAAAAACTGACAAAAAATCGATCGACTCCGAGTGATAGTTTACAAATTTTTATATAATAATACAGGTTTTTCAGAATTTTTTCAAAATTATATTCCCTTGTATTCATTTTTTTACTCACTTTGTTACATTTTTGTCCGCAACTTAGCCACTTTTGAAAATTTTGACTTATCGCTTCAGAAATGAATGCAAAAGTGATCAGAGAACATGAAGGTTAAATTTAAAAAAAATCGATTTTTTTGTGATTTTAATGGGCTCGACCCCCTTAAGCAATTGACTAAATTGTCAATTCGCTGCTGTCATGCTTGTCTACGGCGGATGCAATTTCAATGGAAAAATCGCACATATTCGTGCTGTCAATTTATTTAAAAAATACTAGGGATGTGCCGGATATCCGGTAACTATACGGTATCCGGCCTATCCGGCCGGTTTTTTACTATCCGGCCGGATAACCGGATAGCACTATTATCCGGCCGGATAACCGGATAGCACGATTATCCGGCCGAATAACCGGATAGCAATAATCTCTGGTAGAATAACATCATTCAATATACTATTGGGATTTGGGAGAGATCAAAGCGGTGGGAAAAAATTGAAAGAACCGGAACGACAGGAAATGAAAATCCTTGGTGTTAAATTTAAACGGGTGGACCCTTATTATTGGGCACGGTCGTACATACAGGTCTTGCAGCTCCGATAGTGAGGGGGTGACTCGATTTTTGAAGGAAAACCGTGCGAAACTATTAATGCGGAGCCTACCACCGTCATTCGTGAGAGAAAGAGAGAACTATCTTCTATCTCTGTCGCACAGGAGACCCGGTCATGCAGCGCCACCAACGGTTTGCCTTAAAAAATCGAGTCCCTCGTCACCGTACAAATTGCCCTACCAATCCGTCAGACGGTAATCCGACCGGTCAATTATCAGCTTTCTCGACCGGTCGGATTTAGCGGTATGAGCACGGTCAAATCGACGTCGGAAGACGGTATGAACACGTTCGGATCGACGTCGGAAGACGGTATAAACACGGTCGGATCGACGTCGGAAGGCGGTATGAACACGGTCGGATCGACGTCGGAAGGCGTCCACCCTTACCGCCAATTAGCTTCCCGACATTAATCCGACCGTGTTCATACCGCCTTCCGACGTCGATCCGACTGTGTCCATACCATCTTCCGACGTCCATCCGACCGTGTTCATACAACACAATCCGACCAGTCAGGAAAGCTGATAATTGACCGGTCGGACGGATTGCTAGGACGGGCAGAGTTGCAGGACCTGTATGACCGTGGCGATGGGCGATAGCCAATAACAGCTCTACTTTTTTCAAGCGACATTCTGAAAAGCAGAGCTTTTATTTCTCATTGGCTATTGCTGATCGCCTGCAGTGTGCATAAGTCATAGCCAATAAGAATAAGATGGTTTTAGCCTCATTCTTCAGGCCAGATAACCGGATATTCAGCGGGATACTGCGTAACCGGATATCCGGCCGGATATCAGACATCCGGCCAAATTGTTATCCAGCACATCCCTAAAAAAATACGGATTTATGTGTAGGGTGTCAACACGCATGACAGTGCGAACTTGATAATTTAGAGGATCCGTTAGTACATCTAGAGGAAGCCAGCGGACCTCATTTCATTCCGTTGACGGCCTTATAAAGTGATTTAAAAATTAATTTCTGAGGCCCGTGAGTTGACGAGTGCAAAGGGCCAGGCTCGCTCTGATTATTTTTTTATAAGCAAACAAAGACCGTTAACGGAACTCTACGTAGGCCCATTGTTTTGTCCAAGTGTATTAAGCAATTGACTAAATTGTGAATTTGCTGCTGTCATGCGTGTTGACAGCGGATACATTTTAAATGGAAAAATTGCACATATTCGTGCTGTAAATGGATTTTCAAAATACAGATTTATGTAGGGTATCAACACGCATGACAGTGCGAACTTGACAATTTGCAGGATCCTTTTGTACATCTGGAGGAACCCAGCGGACCTCGGTTGATTACGTTGACGGTTTTTTAAAGTGATATAAGAAAATAATTTCTGAAGCTCGTGAATCCACAAGTGCAAAGCACGAGGCTCGCTCGCATAATTTTTTCATAAACGAACAAAGACCGTCAACGGAACTCTACACAGGCCCGTCGGTTTATCCAAATGTACCAAGCAATTGACTAAATTATCAATTCGCTGCTGTCATGCGTGTTGACAGCGGATGGACTTTGAAAGGCTGTCAACAGAATAAAATCAGGTCTACTCAATTCCTCTGCATGTACAAAAAATAGCGTAAATTGCCAAGTTCTTACTATCATGCGTGTTGATACCCTGCGTAATATCTGTCTTTTTTAAATCCATTTACTGCACGAATATGTGCGACTTTTCGATAGAAAGTGCATCCGCTGTCAACACGCATGACAGTAGCGAATTGACAATTTAGTAGATTGCTTGGTACACTTGGACAAAACAATGGGCCTATGTAGAGTTCCGTTAACGGTCTTTGTTTGTTTATGAAAAAATAATCAGAGCGAGCCTTGTGCTTTGCACTCGTGAATTCACGAGCCTCAGAAATTATTTTGTTTAATCACTTTAAAAGGCCGTCAATAGAACGAAATGAGGTCCACTGGCTTTCTCTAGATGTACAAAAGGATCCTCTAAATTATCAAGTTCGCACTGTCATGCGTGTTGACACCCTACACATGAATCCGTATTTTTAAAATCCATTTACAACACGAATATGTGCGATTTTTCCATTGAAAGTGCATCCGCCGTCAACACGCATGACAGCAGCGAATTGACAATTTAGTCAATTGCTTGGTACACTTGGACAAAACAATGGGTCTATGTAGAGTTCCGTTGACGGCCTTTGTTTGTTTATAAAAAAATAATCAGAGCGAGCCTCGTGCCTTGCACTTGTCAATTCGCGGGCCTCAGAAATTATTTTTTTTTATCACTTTAAAAGGCCGTCAACGGAATGAAATGAGGTCCGCTGGTTTCCTCTAGATGTACAAAAGGATCCTCTAAATGGTCAAGTTCGCACTGTCATGCGTGTTGACACCTCACACATAAATCTGTATTTATTAACCCATTGACAGCACGAATTTGTGCGATTTTTCCATTTAAAAAGCATCCGCTGTCAACACGCATTACAGCAGCGAATTGACAATTTAGTCAATTGCTTGGGACACTTGGACAAAACGATAGGCTTATGTAGAGTCCTGTCGACGGCCTTTGTTTATTTATAAAAAAAATAATCACCGCGAGCCTCGTGCTTTGCACTCGTGAATTCACGGGCCTTAGAAATTATTTTTTTGAATTACTTTAAAAGGCCGTCAACGGAATGAAAAAGGTCCGCTGATTCCCACTAGATGTACAAAAGGATCCTCTAAATTGTCAAGTTCGCACTGTCATGCGAGTTGACACCTGACACATAAATCTGTATTTATGAATCCATTTACAGCACGAATATGTGCAACTTTTCCATGCACAGTGCATCCGATGTCAACACGCATGACAGCAGCGAATTGACAATTCAGTAATTTGCTTGGTATACTTGGACAAAACAATGGCCCTATGTGGAGTTCCGTTGACGGCCTTTGTATACCCAACGTGCTCTCTCTCTCTCTTTTCCATACGCAGCTCGACGCGCTCGCTCTCTCGCTCTACGCAGCGGCAGGCGGGCGCGTGCAGTCACGTCCAAAACGTTACTGCCCACGGTAAGCTCTGGCCGCTAGCTCGGTCTGCTAGTTTCAACGTCATCTTTTTAAGACCTTTTTATATTTATTTTCTTCATGACGAGGGACGTTCGAATAATTGTGTAGGACGAATATGTTGGACTCTAAGATTGTGTAGGACGAATATGTTGGGCCATAAGTTCGTGTAGGACGATTATCTTGAGCTCTAAGTTTGTGTAGGACGATTAGCTTGGGCTATAAGTTTGTGTAGGACGATTATCTTGGGCCATAAGTTTGTGTAGGACGATTATTTTAGGCACTAAGTTTGTGTAGGACGAATATGTTGGACTATAAGTTTGTGTAGGACGATTATCTTGGGCTATAAGTTTGTGTAGGACGATTATCTTGGGCTATAACTTTGTGTAGGACGAATATGTTGGACTATAAGTTTGTTTAGGACGAATATGTTAGACTATAAGTTTGTGTAGGACGAATATGTTTGACTATAAGTTTGTAAAGGACGATTATCTTGGGCTAAAAGTTTGTGTAGGACGATTATCTTGGGCTATAAGTTTGTGTAGGACGAATAAGTTGGACTATAAGTTTGTGTAGGATGAATATGTTGGACTGTAAGTTTGTGTAGGACGAATATGTTAGACTATAAGTTTGTGTAGGACGAATATGTTGAGCCATAATTTCATGTAGGACGTTCAAATAATTGTGTGAGCGAATATGCAGGACGAAAAGAACTGGATATAATTACGTGTAGGACATTTTGTGTAGGACGACCCTTGTGTAGGACGAGAATTGTGTAGGATCGAACCTCACTCAATCCCATCCTGTATAACTTTGGGAAGTAACCTCTTAGGAAGTTCTTAAATAATCGCAAGTTAAAATATTAAATGGTATATTTTTCATAAGAATCTTCGTCTCCGGAGTACAAACGACCTCAGTGTGTCAAGCACGTTATTCTGCAGAAGTGTGTCAAGTAAGGGTTAATCAATTAAAACTGTCGATCCAGAAATAATTCTTTAAGAAATCGCTTTTTCTGGCCTCTTGACTACTTATAACCCATTAAGGGGGTCGTCGAGTGTGAAACCTGTTTTTTTTAATGTTTTTGGAATCATTTTTTTTAATTCTGACTTTATTTTGGTTCACGGTAGAGCCTCAAGTCTCACAGTTGAAATGGCGTTGGGTTTTTTGATTTCAGATAATCAGAACGGCCGGAATCATGGCAGCAGTGGGGCACCTTTTTTTATATGTGTTCCCATTGGGCGGTGTATCTCTGATTATATTAAATACATTCACTTTAAAAAATTCACAAAGTTTGTTCAAATGTTAATAAAAATGATACACAATTCAGAAATTATTTTATTTTACTGGTTTGTCAAAAAAAAATGCCCGAAAAAAAAACATTAAAAAACAGGTTTCACACTAGACGACCCCCTTAATGAGTAACAATTGTATCAGAAACTCGAAAAAATTGGTCCCCGCTGAACAGTCGTGCAACAGACGCGCAAGTCAATACACGACCAAGTGGTCACTCATCGAAGTAAAGACTGGAGCCAATGCTGCTGAATGTGAGTGATCCGCAGAGTCGTGAATCGGCCGCGCGTCTACCGTAGTAGGTAATTCTTCTTCAATATGAATATTTTTAAAACTTGCAAATCGGAAATTTGCACATCGCTTCCTCAGTATTTTTTCGTATTTACAAATCCTCCTCTATGCGGAAATGTTAGCAAATTTTAGTAAATGTTAGCTGTCACAGTTTTGGCTTCCTCATAGAGGAAGCTTTGTAAATACGGAAGAATACTCTGGAAACGATGTGCAAATTTTCGATTTGCAAGTTTTTTTTACTACCTCTGGTTATCAGAGTAATAAAACGGCAGCTTTGTATCGTACAATTATCGATCAAGCTTTTTTTGAAAATTTTCAAAATTGCATAAAATTTGCATGGTTCAAGCGATTTTTGTAAAATTGAATATCAAGTAACTTTTTCCATTAAACTACCATTATAGAAATTTTGAGCCTGATCTAACGAAATATGTGCAAGCTAGAGCGATCATGCGCTTTCCCAAAAAATTAAAAATTTTACAAATCACGAACCCCTTGAGCAATTATCGCTAAATTCAATACAGACAATATTTTTCACTCAAACTATCGGTATAATTTTTTTTAACCAGATATCGCAAAATTTGCGGACGCCAAAGCGATCAAGCTTTTTCTTTGAAAACTTCAATATCGCATAAAATTTGCACAGCTCAAGCGATTTTTGCAAAATTGAATACCAAGTAACTTCTTTCATTAAACTACTTATAAAAATTTTGAGCGTGGTATCACGAAATTTGTGCAAGCTAGAGCGATCACGCGCTTTTTGAAAAAAATTCAAAATTTTATAAATCACGAATCCCTTGAGCGATTTTCGCGAAATTCAATAGCAATAATCTTTAACACTCAAACTATCTGTATAATATTTTTCATACCCGATATCGCAAAATTTGCGAACGCTAGAGCAACCACGCCCTTTTTTTGAAAATTTAAAAGTCGCATAAAATTCGCACACGTCAATGAATTTTTGAAAAATTCATAACAAAAAAGGAGCTGTGGAGCTCAGCTTATGTGTAGAATTTCGGCTAGCTACTCCAATGTGGTCTTGAGATATAGATGTTTGAATTTTTGGAGGCAGCGTCACACACACACACGCACACACACACACACACACACACACATCCGGACGATTTTTTAAAATATGATTTCTCGATGTTTTGTGACATTTTGAACATACTGACAAAATCTCGAAAAAAAAAATTTCACGAAAACAAAGCTTCCTCTATGAGGAAGCAAAATAATTAAACTGTGTAAGACTATGTATTAGTTGAGTAAAATATTGATCTCGGCATTCCAACAAACTCATCAGAAAAACATTGAAAATCAATCTGCTAATCTTATGTAGGCCCAAACTTCTGCAAATACACCTTTTCGGTTTTTTTTCGAGTTTGTTCAGAAAAGAAGTATTCATGCAAGGGCAATTGAAATAAAAAATTTGGTTACTGTTTTCGACCGTAACTATCATCGCCGATTTTGATCGGCCGATCCACTAGATTATCCCAAATCACGCGCGAAGTATACAGGAGTACAAAACAATCCGTGCCGTGTTTACCACAAAAATAAACGAGCACATTGTTCTCACTTATCCAGGTGATTGTAGAAAAATAAAATTATGGAAATTCGAATTTCTCTTATATAATGGTGATCAACTCTCATAAAATCGAACGATGAAAATATAAATTGAATTCAATGAGAAATCACTGAAAAAATAACAAATAAAGTAACGCCAAAATCAAACAAATATTTTCGTAAAATAAGAAATTTCCCACTGTATATGATGACTCGTGCATTGAATTATGCACATTTCGCATATGGCATTAACTGAAAAAGTACACTTTTAAATGCATTGGTCGAAACAAATTTTGAATGAAGGTTGTGGATAATCAATTGGCATAGGTTTTAGGTGAATGTAGAAAGATTATAGCGACATAAAAATCACAATTTGCTTCATTTACCTATTTTTGAATTAATTATTCGAGACCTATTCTATTTTTCTCTTACCCAGCTGCTGAATAAAATCTCTTCAATTGCAGTACAAGAAGTCTCGGTAATGATGGAAAACAGACTTCACGCCGTGCTTCGTTGTATCTTAAACACCTTGCGCACCAATATTTATCCCTGCCGCATAGAAGCTCACTCGTCACTACGGCACGTCTGTAAACCTCGCTGTCCATTGTCTTACCATCCTCATCTGTAAACGTAGATTTATTGTTTTATGATTTCAGCATTTTATCATTTCGTCGTTTCTTTTTTCCAATATCTCACTATTTCATTATCTCATTATAATTTCATTATTTTATTATTTCATTTTTTTTTTGTATTATTTTTTCTCTTACTACACATTGTTTAAAAATGATGACTCTTCTGAAATGTTGTACTGTCAATTATTTATACCTTTTCGACTCTGACTTTTGCTTGAATCAAGGCTAAATATCGTTGAAATTATTATTTAAAAAAAAGTAGCTAATAATATTCGAGGATTCGGTTATCGTCAACCTTAAGAAGAAATGACCTCACTAATAAAAAATCTGTTGCTTCATTTTCTTATAAACGGTTTCTATTTCGAGAACAGAAGTGAAGTCTTTCTGTTTTTCCTACTTGTAAAGTTTGCGTCTATTAAGTTGTGATATTTTTCTGTCGCAAAATAGAAACGCTGTTTTCATGATTTTTTGTTTACCTTTGAGCTTTCAATACAAATAAATTAAAAATTTCCAGATGGGCGGGGAGTCATATTTAATAAATAACGGTCCGTATGATACAATAGGGCTTGAAACTTTAAAAACTTTTTATACCGTTAATATAGAAACTAAGTGTATTTGCTGTGGTATTTGAAAAAAACCGAACAATATGTAAAAATGTTGTCAAAATCGATTGAAAGGTAGGATAAAGATTGAAAGATTGTATAAAATATTTAAAAAATTTAGAAATGTGTTGGGCGCTCCAATTTGTGCAATTTTGATTATATCACATTGAAATTTTGTACATCGTTAATATAAAGAACGAGATTTTTTCGTATTGAATGTTGCGAAAATCGATAGAAAGCTTGGTCGGATGTTATGAATTTTTTTTTTCAATACCCCCAATTTTTACAGAGCGTTGGCAGTGCATTCAAAGCAGCGCAGATATCGACTTTTATGAATAAATTTCAATTTCGATTGTCATTTTGTATATAGATATGGGGGTAACAACTTGTACATTGCAGTAGATCAGTCACAAAGCTTCCTTTATGAGAAAGACGATACTAGTACCCATACTTACCCTATAAAGGAGGCTTTGTAAACTATGGAAAAAGATGAAGGAGCACTGTGCCAGTTTCTAATTTGCAACATTTGTTTGTATTATTCTTGTTATATTTCCCCTCGTTCTAGAAATAGTTAAACCTTATAGAAGATCTCTCGAGTCGAATGCCTCATTAATTTTTAATTGAACATACACGTACCCTTCTCGTTTGATCGACCAGTTTCAATTGGCACGCATATGTCGCAGAATGTTTCCTTGCGTTCAGTAACATGCTCGCACTCAAGGCAAGTTGTTCGCAACAGACTGATGCCCTCGAAATCCTCAGAGATGAAGCACTTCTTACTTTCGGGACGATATGAAAAAAGATCTCCGTTGCTTCCCGTAAATTCAGCGTGACCGTTCTCAAAGGGTCTGGAAGGTACCCCGACTCCGTTTACGTTCGTTTGTATTAATGATGTTGTACTTCCCCGGTTTGGTGTTTTTTTCTTCTTCCAAGATTTTCGTACTGCCCTCTTAGCGGAACCACCGACATCGGTTTGCATTTCAGTTATACGATCAGGTGTAAAATCCACAATACCACCATTACATTGACCAAACTGACTCTCTCTGTGTCGCACGAGTAACTGAAAAGTTTCCCTAATATTGTCCAAAAGGCACACCAACAGCTCGTGAGCGTCCTGTTGCTGATTTCCCTCGAATATTGGATTAACTTCCCTGTAAGACGACAATTTCACGATCGATTAAATATAAAGGTAGCGACTACTGCTCTTCGTTTTTTATTGACCACTTCTAAAATCTAGATTGCAAATTTACACTTCTGAAAAATCAAACAAACTTTTTATATTGCAGCCATGTAATACAATACACACAGGGTCCGCACTGCACGTCTAAAATTTCAAGCTCATCGAAGATAGCATGTCCTTTAAAAACAATTTCAAAAATGCATATTTTTACAAAAAAAGAATTATTGAAAAACTACACATAGTCCTAAGAATCGACGATCCAAAAAAAAAAATATTGCAAGAAAACACCTTTGTCAACAGTTACTGAAAATTGAGCAATCATTTGCCCTAGACCGCTATGAGTATAATTTTTGGTTAAATTTTTCTCCTTAGTCCTTTCGATTATGAAAACGGTAGTTCTGGGTTTGAGAAAATTACAGTCTTCCTGTATATCTGACGATATTGCATAAAAATCGCCAGAGTGGCACGGATCGGGGTTCTAGGGTAAAAAGAATGAAACCACACAAATTATTATTTTTTCTACCGGAACCTCGATCCGTGCCACTCTGGCGATTTTTTTGTGATATCGTCAGATATACTGGAAGACTCTATAATTTTTTCAGCCAAATAAAAAGGGCTGTTTTTGAATAAAAAAAATAATTTTCCCCTTTTTTGGTAAAAAATCAGCGTTACCGAAACGTAAAAATTATTTCGAATATTCCGCTTGAATGCTAACACAAAACTACAACTTTTATGTGCAGACATTTTTTTTCAATTACTTCAAGTTTCTAAGATATATTCATTTGGAAATAAAAGGCGATTTCTAAAATTTTGAATTAAAAAATCTGGAAAAATTCACATAGAATGCCTTTTAGTAGCACTTTGATATAACCAATTATGGGGCACATCTGCGATGGTCGAAAAAAAAGTGGCTGAATTGACAGAGAATCCCTCATATACGTACTAAACACGTACAGGCGGGCATGCTGTTAATGGCCTATAGCTCTCTCTCTCTCGCTCACACATTACTCTTTCTCTCGCTTATTCTATTCCTCCATTCTCTAGTTGTTCGGTTTGCGGACACTTTTTGTCTTCGTGGATTCCTCCATTCTTCTCTTGTCCGGGTTTCGGACAGGCGCGTTTAACGCAGACGCTGACTTTGGTCGGATAAGAAATATTCACTTCAAAAAATTTCTTTATCGTCTTTGAGCGTATGACGTAAGTCTACCTGTGGCGCGACCGTAGAGTGCCCGAGCGCGCCGGGTAACGCCCTCGGATTTTCAAAGATATACCATTAAAGAGCACTGGTCGTCTATCTGTACGAAAAAATACCTATGCTGGGGGGGCGGATCGAAAACCCGACTAACAAATGTTCCGACGGGCCGAAGTCCCGAATTTCACGACGACGAACCGTTCGAATAACGAAGGATCAAAATTACGAACGCCGGAAAACAGAAAGCGAAGCCCCGCCCAGCGCATCTCTCTCTCTCCTACACATGGGGCACGCATAAATGGCGCTCCCGTTGCAGTCTCGGCTTTCGGTTTTCCGAGCGTTCGCATCTTTGACCCTTCGCTATTCGAACGTTTCGTCGTCATGAAATTCGGGACTTCGGCCCGTCGGAATATTTGCTAGTCGGGTTTTCGATCCCGCCCCCTATGCTGGGTGTCCCAGAGGTGAAGGTCAATACTGTGAGGGTAGATTCGTGACGTAGTAGAAAAGCCCTTTCCCATTTTTCGGTATTTTGAGCCCCTGAATTATTATTAAATTTTTTAATCAGCCAATGAGATGCGCCCATTTACCTTTCTTACGTCGGTTAGCGATACGTGCGTGTGTTGATGCCGAGGAGACATAATCCCGCCATGCCCACCCTCTCGCTCGTCGAACACGTAAACACCGAGCGCTGCGTCGCACCGACGATCGCAAGGGTAGGCATCGTTGGATCACTGCTCCTATCGGCACCAACACGGACGCGTATTGCTCACCGACGTAAGCAAGATAAATGCGTGCATCTCATTGGCTGATTGGAAAAATTAATAACACTTTAGGGGTTCAAAATACCAAAAAAACATAAAGGACTTTTCTACTCGATATTACGTCACGAATCTACCCTCACGGCATTGACCTGTAACCCTCGGACACCGTGTAAAGCATCATCTAATGCCAGTATGACCGTTGAAAGAACACCATTCGGCTGCTCTTCTGCTTTTTGTGCGTGATTTCATATTGTGCGAGTAAAAGCATTTTTTGTGAGCAGCGAAAATGAGTAGCAAAAAAAGGGTCATCCATCAATGAGGGAGTCAAAATCGAATACTTTAGTCTTCGCATAAGACCAATATTTCGAAGCGTAGACAGGCAAATTGATTTTTAGCAGAGGGAGATGCAAAAGGCGTGAGCGCGTCGGCCAAGAAATCTTGCCCTTATGCATAATTGCTTTGCCTTGCATAATTGCTCTTATGAATGGCAGAATCACCTTAGCGATGTGATTATTAGGTGTAGGTTTGAATGGTATAAAAAAGTTTTGTGTCTTCGTGGAATTGCTGCGGCTGATATTCCCTTTATGATAAACTTGTCGAAGCAATTACTGTAGCAACGAAAGCTATGCGTACTACTCGCATGCAAAAGGCAGCTGCAGAAGAGAGAGCGACTTCACTTGAAAAAGGACAGAACGACAAAATTACAGTTTTAGGCGATGAATCTTGGCAAAAATCCTGCGAATTTCGGAAAGGTAAAGAAAGCACGGCAGAATGTGACGAATGGTATGAGCAACATCAACAATCATGCCAAAGCAGTCATAAGGGCTCTGCAGAAAAAATGGAGGTCGATTCCATTGCCAAAATGATCGAATGCTCTGAAGAATTACACGGAACAAAGTAAGCCTATTATATTGGAGATGGCGATAGTAAAACTTTCAAGGGCATTATTGATTCAGCCCCTTGTGGAAATCTAATTGTACGAAAAAATAGTGTATCGACCACGTCTAGAAGCGTATGGGCACTCGGCTCCGAAATTTAAAAAACAAACCGAAAGGACTTGGCGGCAAAAGGAAGGCGGCAGGAAAATTAATTGATGAATTGAGTACATATCATGGATTAGCGATACGAAGAAACACATGCTGTGTTGAATATATGGAAAACAAAATTTGGGGCACTCTCTACCACAACCTTTCTATGGACGAGAAACCTCAGCAATTTAATGGACATCAAGAAAGTTTTGAGCATGACTGTAAGACCGCAATGCTATACTTTTTGCTTAGAAGTGGATGCACTGCGCGTCGACTAAGCCAAGAGATCGTTGTCGGTTGCGGCGAGGGATGCGTGCTAGAGTGCACTATCGTCCAGGAAAGCTGAAGAGGAGGAGCATCTTGCCTTACAGGGAACATCACATGGGTATCGTTAAAACTCATGTATATTGTAGAGCATTCGAAACTAACAGAGACGTATTTTTTTATCAGCGGAAAAACTGTTTTAAGGGGTGAAACTTACCCTCAAAGCTGAGTACCGTCCGAGTGACTTTTGCAGTTTTTCACATACACTGGGCTCTCACGGTAACGAACAGAATGGGGTTTTGTTCGTTACGGTGATAATCATATAGATAGATATAGCGCTTGGAACTCGACACGTTTGGCACAGAGCCAATGTTAACACCACAAGTATAATGCGCCACACATATATATGCGCACACTCCTGAGTTTTTCTCGGCATAGAGCGCGTCGAGCCCCGGCCGCGAGATTTGTTCGTTTGACTGGCAGTATGGATGCTGAGAGTTCAGTGTAGTCCCAAACAAGATATTCGAATGAAACCAATTCGAGAAGAATACTTATGACGAATAATGCAAAATTCGGCTTTTCCAGTTCCAAGGGGGTGAATAAGGGTCGAACGTAAAAATTCGTATAATTAAATTTTTTTTTCCATTGTAACCCTCATCAGCTAACGGTGGGTCATTTGCATCTACACCAAAATGTTCCGTTACGATTTCTCGTAGACCCTTGTAGGTGAGAATTTGCAACAGGAGTGGGGGCTGGGTAGGTAGGGGTAACCTACGGGCAAAGTCCCGGAATTTTCTCTCCTTTTGTTAGGGACCAGCGAGCTATTGTAATCAATGAAGGAAACGAACGACCCACCGTTAGCTTTTACGTGCGTAAAAATGACTTTTTATTTTTTTTCGTGTAAAATATGTTCATTTAATTTAAAAAAAAAGTGTTTGTACATTGGTTGTGCATTTTTTATTATTTTTTTCGTAAAATGGCAACAATAAACCCCAGCAAAGTAATGTATGCACTCCGGCGTCGAAAAAATGTCGAATATTTCGACAAAAATAATATGACAAGAATTGAATTCATAAAAAACTTATAGAAGTATTGAAATTAGTGCACCGCAACCCGTGTAGAAATTTAGGTAGGGAAAAATTTCTGCCCCTGACTTGCCCTCCCTAACTAATGTAGGGAAATGATCCGCCCATCCTAACTGGGTCTGTTATGCCATGTAACACCTGGCTGGCCATTTTCGGGTCCGGCGGTCATGAGCAAGCCCCTATGACATGATCCGGCCCTTGCAGATCCTGATCAGCCCCTTAAGATCTTTAGAATCATGTCCTTGAAGGCCTTGATAACGGCCATGAAGTTCCCGATCATACACCGAAGCGTTTTTTGATCAATTAGTTTTTACGAGGTAACTCGGAACTCACACGACGCGGTTCGTGATGAAAATAATAATAATCCTTTGCCTACGTTACGAACATGTGACAGATGCACGATTGCTTGTTCTCGCGAGATAAAAGTGATAATGTAAATAATAATTAAATAATAAATCATAATAATTAAATAATAATAATAATTGAATAATAAGGAATTATAATAATTAAATAATGAATAATAATAATAATAAACGCGGCAATGATAGTTAATTTATCGCTATTGTTATTACTATTATTGTATCGCATTTACATATTACGAAAATAGGATTTTGTTCACAAAACATGTTCGGGACCTGCTCATTTTTCGGCCATGCAATGCAAGTACTGAGAGCCGACATAGAAATAATTTTATTTTAATAAATACTTAGGGGAATCTAATAGTTTCCACATCAGAGCCCTGTCAGGGTAATAACAAAAATATATTGCTTGAAAGTGTAAAAATAACATCGTCGGAAACTGTTCATATTCTGATCATGTAGGGCACTGATAAATAAGTGATTATTTCAATGTAATAACTAGGGGCCAGGGCATTAAGTTCCATCGCAGGGCCCTGCCAGGAAAATTGGATCAGGCAGGGCGGATCAGGGGCAAGAATCAACTAATGGTTGCCCTTTCACATTTCTACACGGGAATTGGAGCAGCGAACGGCTAATTCAAAGCTATCGCGACAGTTACGCGGATCCTTGTCCGTAATTTTCGGGCACTCAGAAAATGATTTTCAGGGGAGCAGTAAAGTACCAAAATGAAAAAGGAAATGAAATGAAAGGACTGCAAATTTACAAAAAAAATGTAAATAAACGTAAATGGTTTTGTAATATTATGCGCAAAATTCATTATTTAATGAAAATTCAATAAATATCATTAAAAAATGCCGGTCCATACGCGTAAAAGTAGATATTTCTGTAATATTTTACGCACAATTGATTTCTCAATACAAATTTGATATCAGTGAAAAATGCGATTTCATACGCTTAAAAGTTTTTCCGCATATCCCTTCCTTCATTAAACACATATACGGAGTTCTGGAAAGAGGCATTTTTCAGGATAAAAAATGAGGGTTCAATTTTAAGGTTTGAAATTTTTTATCTTTCTTCTAAAAGAGTGTCATTTCAACGAGAAAAGGCCGCTTGATTTTTCTATTTGAAAAATCATAGGAGATTTGATTTGTTAAACATTATCGTGAAAAATGCCTGCACGTCTTCATATTTTGCATAAAATTGTTGGTAAAAATTTTTTCTTCGGGTGGGACAAATTAATATCATTAATTTTGGGATTCAAAGAAAGCTCGGTATTTTTTTTAGATATTTTCAAAAATTGAAAAATTATGAAATAAGCGAAAGACACGAAGGACCCACCGTTAGCTTTAACGGTTACTTAAAGCGGCGTTAGCCGATGAGGGTTAATGAAATCAATTACATTCGAAAGACCTTGAAAAAGTAGAAGATACGGATTTTTGGGTTTGTCGACAGACGCCTTTTGGGGGTGACTATCTCTGTATGATACCGTTTCCGGTGTTCCCCTCCGCCTTCATTTATTTTAGAATATGTTATTCTTCATCGAAATCTAAGAAACACTTTTTTATCGGCGGAAAAACAGTTTTAAGGGATGAAACTAATCCTTAAGTTGGGCAGCCTCCGAGTGACTTCTGCAGTTTCACATAGTTCCAATCAAGATATTCAGATGAAACAAATTCGAGAAGAATGCTTGTGGCGAATAATGAAAAATGCGATTTTTCATATTCCGAGGGGGCGAATAGGGGTTGAAAGTAAAAAAAATCGTGTGATTCGAAAAAAAAATTCCATCTTGATCAAACCAATTGCATTTGGAAGGGCTTAAAAAAGTAGGAGATACGAGTTTTCGCGTTTTTCGAAAAAATCGTACCTCCTACTTTTTCAAGCCCTTCCAAATGAAAGATTTGAAAGATTCTTCAAATCGTTGCAGAAAAGATTCTTGAAAAGATTCTTTACAAAATTCTTGGAAAGACGTGAATAGGCGTAAATTTATAGGGGTTGAAAGTAAAAGAAAATCGTGTAATTCTAAAACTTTTTTTTCAATCTTGATCGAACCAATTGCATTTGGAAGGGCTTAAAAAAGTAGGAGGTACGAGTTTTTCGAAAAACGCGAAAACTCGTATCTCCTACTTTTTTAAGCCCTTCCAAATGCAATTGGTTTGATCAAGATTTAAAAAAAAGTTTTAGAATTACACGATTTTCTTTTACTTTCAACCCCTATAAATTTACCCCTATTCACGTCTTTCCAAGAATCTTGTAAAGAATCTTTCCAAGAATTTTTTCTGCAACGAATTGAAGAATCTTTCAAAAAATCTTGCAAAGAATCTCAACAAGGCTTGTGAATAATCTTTCGTAGAATCTTGAAAAGATTGTATCCGGAACAAGTTGCTTCGGCAGTTTCATGAAAGAATTCAATTTTAATTGGGCGACAAAACCTTGGTGACGAAGGACGAGGATTTTTCCAAATAATCACGTGTGGATTGACTTTATCAAAGATTTGCAAGGGAACAAGTGAAATAAAGAAAATGTTGGCATCTGATTTATTGCCGTCTCCATCGTTAAATTTTTGTTTGTAAGTACTTTGACCAGAAGTTCCATCGCATCCCCACTTGCATATCAATTCTAAATTTGTTTTCAGGAAGACTTCCAATAACGTCCGATTGTACCGTTAATATTCTTTCAGCTGCATGATTTAGGAATGCTTGAAGTCCAACTGTGGCTCCACGTTCAGTTACAGAAATTTCTGACTTTGCAGGGTAACACTTTTTTTTAGAATCCAATACACATTTATAAGGCGGGTATAATTTACAATTTTTTTTCACGCTTACAGAACGTAGTAATTGGTATTGACTTTTGGTCATTTTACCTTCTACCACAAGTGATAATGCTTCGTTGCCTGACAGTACATCTTCTGAAACGCGTTCCTTACGGTATTGTGATGCTTTTGATGGACTGCCTTCTGTGACATCCCTAATTACCTTTGAAGCTTGTAAATTTCCAGAAGCCCGGAGACCCATTTGTGTAGCGTAGGCCAATTCGTGGACGTTATGTTCTTTTCGAACCTTTTCTGTCTTCCTACGTTTTGACCGATCACTTAAATCGCCCCAGCTTGTGGAAGGACGCCCCATTGTGCTTTCCGTAGAAGGATGCCCCATTGTGTTTTCCGTAGAAGGACGCTTCATTGTGTTTTCCGTGGAAGTCTTCAAACGTTCCTTTTCAATCGTGAAAGACACAGGAACGTTGACCCACTCATCGAATTTATTGAAGATTTGGTTTCGTCCCTCCTCGCTTCTTGCCACCTCTTTTTGAAATTCGATACCAATCTACCCATGGCATCTTTCAGATTTTTCGACAAAATGTATGGATGCTTCAATTGTTTTGACACCTCCATTTCAACAATGTCAGTGACAATGTTGATATTTTCTTTCAACACCGATTTCACAAGTATGTAAATTTCCTTTCTCGTGAAAGAAATTTCGTCGGTATTATCCAGAGGATCTGTAGGAAAGGCAAAATAACATTAATAGAAGAAATATCTTTATCAATTTCCTATGGACAATATTTCAGACGCGAAAATTACAAAAAACTGCAGAAGCATTTTTGCCTCCACTATCGAATTTTTAGTGCGACAAAATTTCGACTAGTGTAGCACACTTTTGAGTGAGAGTGTATATTCAAAAAACGAGGATAAAAAATTTCATAAACTACTACAATGATATCTTCTACTGTGAGGAATATATGTGCTAAGTTTTAAATTTTTATATGAGTATTGACTAAGTTGAAAAAATGTTCAAATTGTTGACCGTGTAAAATACACGTATATGCCATTCAAAACTTTTACTGCTGGGGGGCATAAAAATTACACTCAAAACCGAAGGAGCAGCTACGAGCAGCTAATTTTTGGATATGTTTTGAAGAAATGTCCAAGTAACAATTTCCATTTAGTTTAAGAGCGGGGGTCGATAGGGGTTTTGACTTATTGCTTTTTCTAACACGACTTTTCAGAACATAACCAAGAAAAATACCACTTCTTTCATTAATGACTTACAATTTCATACATCGTTAACGATAATTTTGAGCAACACACTCAAATTGTACTTACTTTCTGGAGAAGAATCCATTTTGTAAAATTCAAATCCGTTGACTTTTCACTCTTCCAGACGCGTCGAAACTTTCGTCTTATTTCTCCGTGCGGGGAGCAGACAATGCGGTCGGCTCGACGCTCACGAATAAAATGGATTCCTGAGCCAGGTATGGACGCTCCCCTTTTCTTAACGGTCATAATACATACTAGAGGTACCACTACAACTATTCCAACCATTGAAAGTCCCTAGAAAAAAATATTTTCTTTTCGACTTTTGGCCAGCCTTTGGCGATTTGGGACCACTGTGCGTCGAGGCCGCGCTTTCGAGCCGGAGGGAGAGAGGAAGGAAAGTTTCGTTTCGAATATACTTGATTTGTGATGCATAATTCATACTCTCGTCATTTGCATCTTCGTAGTTTAATTTGACTCGCCAGGAACGGGTTGAGGTGTTAGCTCCTCTCTGAGCCTGTAGAGAAAAAGCCATGTCTCGCCGAGAGACAGAGACAGGCGTGGTTAGAAAAGAAAACAAGAATTGAGGTTAGGAGAGTTAAAAGCTTGGAAAAAAATTTAAATTCGCGCCAGATCTGCACCAAAATAGAATCGATGAGTGTAGAATCTCGTAGAACGAGGTTCAACACCCGATTAAGAACGAACACACCGCGAATATAACACGAAATTATTGTCAAAAGAAACTCCAACGGAAGTGAGCGACTGTACACATTCGTGGGAAAACCGGAAGCACTCGTATTGCGGGAAACGTGAGTCTGGCTCCCCAAAGCGGTTGCGTTTGAACACTTGACCCAGGTAAGAAACGTGTTTTTTGAAGTCATTTTAATATAGTCCGTTCCAACCCAGATCTGCTCGACTATTTTATTGAATTGTTAGTTTTAACAGCCAGACACATAGTTTCGTGCCAACTTGTGCCAGACTGGATTATATTAATTTTTTTAATAAATATTTTCAAGTCATAGTTTTATGTCTGACAATTTTGTTTTCATGAAGTGTAATGTCGCCCTACAAAACATGTAGAACTCCAGATCGAAATTCCCTTGCAAATACTTTGAAAATAATTAATAAAGTTCCGTAATTTTGTTCGAAAGTCGTGACTTGCGTGGGGAGTGGTGGGACGGGGGCAGCACGAAACGAGGGGACTGGCCGAGTGGAGGGAATACAGCTACTCTGCAACGGTCGGCTAGTGTAAGTGTAGTCAAAAGTCGGGTGTGTCCGGCAGAGCTGATGTATCCCCTCCACTCGGCCAGTCCCCTCGATTCGTGCAGCCTCTGCCCCGCCACTCCCCGCAAAAGCCACGACGTCCGACCAAAATTACACAACTTTATTAATTATTTTCGGCGCGTTTGCAAGGGAATTTCGGTCTGGCGTTTTATATGTGTTGTAGGGTGACATTATACTTCATGAAAACAAAATTGCCAGACGTAAAACCATCACTTGAAAATATTTATTTCAAAAATTAATATAATCCAATCTGGCACCATGTTGGCAACAAACTACGTGTCTGGCTGTTTAAACTAACAATTCAATAGAATAGTCGAGCAGATCTGGGCTGGAAAAGACTATATTAAAATGACTTTGAAAAACGCGTTTTTTACCTGGGCTAGGTGTCCAAGGACAGTGCGCATGCGCTGAGATACAAAAGTGGGAGAAAGAAGGGCAAATCAAATTATGGGAGCGTTTCCGGTCCCAAAGTATCAAATTGTGGGAGCGTCTACTGTATATAGAGAAAATGGAAAATTTGGGATACCTGGATTCATGGGTTGTGTGGAAGCGTGAGGTGGGGTGCATACTCTTCTAAGACACTACTGTCATTTTCTCACGACTTGCTGTTTTCGAGTTTTTGGAGAGAGAAAAGGCATGGTACCACTATTTTCTGCCTCAATGTGTACGATTGTGTTTGAGGTACATTACACTGCGACCTCGATTTTTGACATTTTCCCCACTATACGCCGAATATCGATCGGTGTAAAGCGTAGTAGGGGAAGCGCCAAGCCAGTCGCGTCAGGCAGTCGCCAGCGTCGCAGAGACGGTTTTGTGCAATGTGCGCAACCCCACTTGTTGCAACCGTGATGTGGAGCCGGTCCCGCCGCAATTCATTGAATCGATGTTGCAGTGTACTTTCCTGCGTAGAAAAAAAGAATCTTTGCAAGAATCTTGCAAAGACTTTTGTAAAGAATATTTCGAAGAATCTTGAAAAGAGTCAAGCATGGGATCCGGAACAAGACTCTTTACAAGATTCTTCTAGAGTCCTTACAAGATTCTTGGAAAGATTCTTTACAAGATTTTTTACCTCGAAGTAAATAGTCTTTCCAAGAATCTTGTAAGGACTCTAGAAGAATCTTGTAAAGAGTCTTGTTCCGGATCCCATGCTTGACTCTTTTCAAGATTCTTCGAAATATTCTTTACAAAATTCTTTGCAAGATTCTTGCAAAGATTCTTTTTTTCTACGCAGGAAAGTACACTGCAACATCGATTCAATGAATTGCGGCGGGACCGGCTCCACATCACGGTTGCAACAAGTGGGGTTGCGCACATTGCACAAAACCGTCTCTGCGACGCTGGCGACTGCCTGACGCGACTGGCTTGGCGCTTCCCCTACTACGCTTTACACCGATCGATATTCGGCGTATAGTGGGGAAAATGTCAAAAATCGAGGTCGCAGTGTAATGTACCTCAAACACAATCGTACACATTGAGGCAGAAAATAGTGGTACCATGCCTTTTCTCTCTCCAAAAACTCGAAAACAGCAAGTCGTGAGAAAATGACAGTAGTGTCTTAGAAGAGTATGCACCCCACCTCACGCTTCCACACAACCCATGAATCCAGGTATCCCAAATTTTCCATTTTCTCTATATACAGTAGACGCTCCCACAATTTGATACTTTGGGACCGGAAACGCTCCCATAATTTGATTTGCCCTTCTTTCTCCCACTTTTGTATCTCAGCGCATGCGCACTGTCCTTGGACACCTAGCCCAGGTAAAAAACGCGTTTTTCAAAGTCATTTTAATATAGTCTTTTCCAGCCCAGATCTGCTCGACTATTCTATTGAATTGTTAGTTTAAACAGCCAGACACGTAGTTTGTTGCCAACATGGTGCCAGATTGGATTATATTAATTTTTGAAATAAATATTTTCAAGTGATGGTTTTACGTCTGACAATTTTGTTTTCATGAAGTATAATGTCACCCTACAACACATATAAAACGCCAGACCGAAATTCCCTTGCAAACGCGCCGAAAATAATTAATAAAGTTGTGTAATTTTGGTCGGACGTCGTGGCTTTTGCGGGGAGTGGCGGGGCAGAGGCTGCACGAATCGAGGGGACTGGCCGAGTGGAGGGGATACATCAGCTCTGCCGGAGACACCCGACTTTTGACTACACTTACACTAGCCGACCGTTGCAGAGTAGCTGTATTCCCTCCACTCGGCCAGTCCCCTCGTTTCGTGCTGCCCCCGTCCCACCACTCCCCACGCAAGTCACGACTTTCGAACAAAATTACGGAACTTTATTAATTATTTTCAAAGTATTTGCAAGGGAATTTCGATCTGGAGTTCTACATGTTTTGTAGGGCGACATTACACTTCATGAAAACAAAATTGTCAGACATAAAACTATGACTTGAAAATATTTATTAAAAAAATTAATATAATCCAGTCTGGCACAAGTTGGCAAAAAACTATGTGTCTGGCTGTTAAAACTAACAATTCAATAAAATAGTCGAGCAGATCTGGGTTGGAACGGACTATATTAAAATGACTTCAAAAAACACGTTTCTTACCTGGGTCAAGTGTTCAAACGCAACCGCTTTGGGGAGCCAGACTCACGTTTCCCGCAATACGAGTGCTTCCGGTTTTCCCACGAATGTGTACAGTCGCTCACTTCTGTTGGAGTTTCTTTTGACAATAATTTCGTGTTATATTCGCGGTGTGTTCGTTCTTAATCGGGTGTTGAACCTCGTTCTACGAGATTCTACACTCATCGATTCTATTTTGGTGCAAATCTGGCGCGAATTTAAATTTTTTTCCAAGCTTTTAACTCTCCTAACCTCAATTCTTGTTTTCTTTTCTAACCACGCCTGTCTCTGTCTCTCGGCGAGACATGGCTTTTTCTCTACAGGCTCGGAGAGGAGCTAACACCTCAACCCGTTCCTGGCGAGTCAAATTAAACTACGAAGATGCAAATGACGAGAGTATGAATTATGCATCACAAATCAAGTATATTCGAAACGAAACTTTCCTTCCTCTCTCCCTCCGGCTCGAAAGCGCGGCCTCGACGCACAGTGGTCCCAAATCGCCAAAGGCTGGCCAAAAGTCGAAAAGAAAATATTTTTTTCTAGGGACTTTCAATGGTTGGAATAGTTGTAGTGGTACCTCTAGTATGTATTATGACCGTTAAGAAAAGGGGAGCGTCCATACCTGGCTCAGGAATCCATTTTATTCGTGAGCGTCGAGCCGACCGCATTGTCTGCTCCCCGCACGGAGAAATAAGACGAAAGTTTCGACGCGTCTGGAAGAGTGAAAAGTCAACGGATTTGAATTTTACAAAATGGATTCTTCTCCAGAAAGTAAGTACAATTTGAGTGTGTTGCTCAAAATTATCGTTAACGATGTATGAAATTGTAAGTCATTAATGAAAGAAGTGGTATTTTTCTTGGTTATGTTCTGAAAAGTCGTGTTAGAAAAAGCAATAAGTCAAAACCCCTATCGACCCCCGCTCTTAAACTAAATGGAAATTGTTACTTGGACATTTCTTCAAAACATATCCAAAAATTAGCTGCTCGTAGCTGCTCCTTCGGTTTTGAGTGTAATTTTTATGCCCCCCAGCAGTAAAAGTTTTGAATGGCATATACGTGTATTTTACACGGTCAACAATTTGAACATTTTTTCAACTTAGTCAATACTCATATAAAAATTTAAAACTTAGCACATATATTCCTCACAGTAGAAGATATCATTGTAGTAGTTTATGAAATTTTTTATCCTCGTTTTTTGAATATACACTCTCACTCAAAAGTGTGCTACACTAGTCGAAATTTTGTCGCACTAAAAATTCGATAGTGGAGGCAAAAATGCTTCTGCAGTTTTTTGTAATTTTCGCGTCTGAAATATTGTCCATAGGAAATTGATAAAGATATTTCTTCTATTAATGTTATTTTGCCTTTCCTACAGATCCTCTGGATAATACCGACGAAATTTCTTTCACGAGAAAGGAAATTTACATACTTGTGAAATCGGTGTTGAAAGAAAATATCAACATTGTCACTGACATTGTTGAAATGGAGGTGTCAAAACAATTGAAGCATCCATACATTTTGTCGAAAAATCTGAAAGATGCCATGGGTAGATTGGTATCGAATTTCAAAAAGAGGTGGCAAGAAGCGAGGAGGGACGAAACCAAATCTTCAATAAATTCGATGAGTGGGTCAACGTTCCTGTGTCTTTCACGATTAAAAAGGAACGTTTGAAGACTTCCACGGAAAACACAATGAAGCGTCCTTCTACGGAAAACACAATGGGGCATCCTTCTACGGAAAGCACAATGGGGCGTCCTTCCACAAGCTGGGGCGATTTAAGTGATCGGTCAAAACGTAGGAAGACAGAAAAGGTTCGAAAAGAACATAACGTCCACGAATTGGCCTACGCTACACAAATGGGTCTCCGGGCTTCTGGAAATTTACAAGCTTCAAAGGTAATTAGGGATGTCACAGAAGGCAGTCCATCAAAAGCATCACAATACCGTAAGGAACGCGTTTCAGAAGATGTACTGTCAGGCAACGAAGCATTATCACTTGTGGTAGAAGGTAAAATGACCAAAAGTCAATACCAATTACTACGTTCTGTAAGCGTGAAAAAAAATTGTAAATTATACCCGCCTTATAAATGTGTATTGGATTCTAAAAAAAAGTGTTACCCTGCAAAGTCAGAAATTTCTGTAACTGAACGTGGAGCCACAGTTGGACTTCAAGCATTCCTAAATCATGCAGCTGAAAGAATATTAACGGTACAATCGGACGTTATTGGAAGTCTTCCTGAAAACAAATTTAGAATTGATATGCAAGTGGGGATGCGATGGAACTTCTGGTCAAAGTACTTACAAACAAAAATTTAACGATGGAGACGGCAATAAATCAGATGCCAACATTTTCTTTATTTCACTTGTTCCCTTGCAAATCTTTGATAAAGTCAATCCACACGTGATTATTTGGAAAAATCCTCGTCCTTCGTCACCAAGGTTTTGTCGCCCAAGCAAAATTGAATTCTTTCATGAAACTGCCGAAGCAACTAGGGCAGAAGTTGATTGTATCCAAGCGCAAGAGAGAAACCTCGTGCCCTTTGAAACTGTAATTGGCGGCAAAAAAATTAACATCAATTTCAAACTTGTGTTGACGATGATAGATGGTAAAGTTTGTAATTCTATTACGAATACATCATCAAGTATGCGTTGCTACCTTTGTGGTGCTACGTCCAAAGAATTTAATGACATTGACAAGATGTTGCAAAGACCGGTTAATGAAGATCACTTCAAATTCGGAATATCGTCGCTGCATGCTTGGATACGGTTTTTTGAATGTTGCTTACATGTAGCTTACAAATTAGAAATAAAAAAGTGGCAAGGGCGCAAAGAGGATAAAGGAAATGTTGATAGAAGAAAAAAAATATACAACAAGGTTTTCGTCACAGATTAGGGCTTGTTGTTGATCAACCAAAACCAGGCTATGGAAGTTCTAATGACGGAAATACAGCTAGAAGATTTTTCGAAAATTCTGAAATTTCCGCTTTAATAACGGGAATTGATGAAGAATTGATAAAGCGATTCCATGTTGTATTGCAGGTAATTTCTTGTGGTTTCGAAATCAATATACCCAAATTTCGCAAATACGCTGAAGATACTGCACGAAAATTTGTCGAACTCTATTCGTGGTACTTCATGCCAACAACAGTACACAAAATTCTTATTCACGGTCACGGAATCGTGGAATCTTCGTTACTTCCTATCGGACAAATGTCTGAAGAAGCTCAGGAATCATGCAATAAGTACATTAAAAGATTCCGAGAAGATTTTTCACGAAAATGTAACCGCATCAAAAACATGGAAGACATTTTTTGCAGATGTTTAGTAACGTCAGATTCAGTAATATCCAGTTTGCGAAAACTTCCTTCGAAAAAACTAAGATCGTTATTCCCATACGCAGTTGAACTATTGATTCCACCTTCAGTTCCAGAATCAAGGCAGATTTTTGCTGATACGAGCGATACATGTGACGATGATGACAGTTCACAGGACAGTGATTAATTGTAAAAAAAGCTAAAATTATATCGATTAGAAATAAAAGAATTAAAGAAATATATTATGAATGTTCATTGTCATTGTAATAATGATTATAATGACTGTATTCCAATCCTCTTCTTCCCAAGTCTTCAAGACTTCAAATGTCACGCTAATTAAATACGTTTTTGACGAAATTTCCCGTCATATTAGATCCGCCATTTTGTTTTGCTAAATTTTGACTTCATATTCGTAGTTAGCGACCCCTAAAACTCCGGAGTACAGACTTTCGCCCGAATTGAATACGTTTTTGACGAAATTTCCCGCCATATTGGATCCGCCATTTCGTTTTGCTAAATTTTGACTTCATATTCATACTCAGCGACCCCGAAAATCCCGGAGTACAGACTTTCACCCGAATTGAATACATTTTCGACTTTTGGCCAGCTTTTTGGGATTTGGGACCACTGTGCGGCGGAAAGTTTCCGGTCAAAATTTCAAAAAAGGTCTCGAACGTTTTTTGATGCCATTTCGCCAGAAGTCAACGGAATCTAATTCAACAAGCAGCATTTTGAAGGGGATGAGTTCGGCTTCATTTCCTATATTTTTAATTATTTTTACAATTTGTTTTTTGATTTGGAAACAATTTTGAAAACCACTTTTTTTCCTTTTTTTCCCCCTCTCTTCAGGTCGGCGCATGATCTAGAGGAACTTTTTTTTATTCATTTTGAGGATTGGATTCATAAAGGGGGAAGTTTGAGTTTCAATTTCGTTTTTCAAAAAATTTTAAGCGATTTTTTTTTCCAAAGTTATTCCGTTTTTTGTGAAAAAAAGAGGAGATTTAAAGAATTCCGTATAACACGAAAACAAAGAGGATTCATGAAAAACTTCAATATAGCAAAATGTTGCGTCTGGCTTTGATGAGTTCAGAAGAATTTTTTCATATTCTTTTTTCCAAATTTTTTTTCTCATTTTTTGGATCGAGTTTCAAACAGGGATCGAACCGCGCGGTCGACCGGCCGCAGCGGCTCAACCTTCCTGCCGGAAAATAACTGTAACTTGGTCAATTTTGCGTTTTTCGATACGTAATATGGCTTAAATTGTTCTTAATAGTTCAGAGTTTATTAGAAAAAAAAATGGAAAAAAATTACATTGTGGCCAGACGCCATAAGTCAGATTTCGAAAAAGTTATAGCTATTCCAAAAAAAGCCATTTTTTCAAAAATTCATAAATTTTTTTTGGTTGGGTAAAAAAATATGAAAAAATGCTGAGAAACGTTTTTCATAGGCTAGGAAAGGACTTTCAGCCAAATCGAAAGGGATCAGGATCAGAAGTGGTCGATTTGGCGTGGAAAGCCCCATATACATCGACATGAATGCAGGATGTGGCCCTCGCAGCGCTCGAAGCGTCCAAGCATATGCAGCCTTGGACGTTTATGCGCTTTTCGCACTACGCATAGATCATCGATATGTAAAAGTCGAATATGTCAGCACGATATGTCAGCACGAATATATGGATGACACCCACATATAAAATGCTACAGGATGTGACGCGCACGTGCGCGTGAATTTCCAAAACTAGTGCAGGGAAAATGCTACAGGCTGTCGCGGCACGTTTTGAGCGAATGCAACTATAGTCTCACGCGAGAGCCTCGATGGCTGCAGTTAATTCAAGCATTCTGATTGGTTCATGCATTACATCCAGCCAATCAGAACGCTTAAATAAGATAAGAGGTAAGTAGTCGAAAAAATATTGGCTTCGGAACACGAGCTGCGGCTCGTGCTGCTTATGACTACTGACTAACCTAACTGTCATAATAGTTTCGCCGGTGCTTTTTATTTGGCGTCATTTATTATTTATTTGTGATGTGTTTGTTAGTGAATATTTTCGAAGTATATACGAGCAATGATGAATGTGGTTTCTGAAAATACATTCATGCGCCACTTCATTCACTCAACGAAAATAAATTCGTTGTCACGCGTGGGTAGCAAGGAAAGTGACATTTCGTTTTGTCGATAATTTTGCTACAATTGTGCAAATGTAATGATTGTGACCATTTTTTGATTTATTGATTTTTTTATGTATTTAAAAAATGTTAAATTGGTGTAAAAAAAATTACAAGTTGTGCAAAAAAAATTGTTTTCTGTGTGAAAAATATTGTGACACGTGTTTCGTTTTGCAGGAATAATTCAGCAACTGCGGGAAAGGGAATAAAAAAAAGTTGCCGAACCTTCAACTTTGCAAGGCCTTCCCCGAAACCTGGTTCTTCGAAAAGTCTGCACGTGATTCAAAAAAGAACGGTCAACGGATCGAGGTCTTAACTAGTCTCATTTTGTTCGCAACGAATTCCCATCCGGGCTGAGTGCTGCACATTTTCATTTAAACTTAATGGAAGTAAATCTTTGGGGTTGACTGTCATCGGAGGAGCAAAATTACCTAACAAATTATAAAACTGCTCAGTCTCTTTGAAATGGAAACTTAAAAAAAAAAAAATGTGCTAACCTCATCCCGGATGGGAATTTGTTGCGAAGAAAATCAGACTAGTTAGACTTCGATCCGTTGACCGATTTCTTCTGAATTACGCACAGACTGAAAAAACTTAAAACACTGCGCATCAGGGTGACGGTGGGACCTTCAGGGTTTTTTTTTAGCTGAAAGAAATCTTGAAGAAGGCAGAAGAATATAATCTATCGGTTATATTTCTATGCAGAGTTGGAAAAAAGATCTTGCAGTTTTACAACTGCAAGTTCTCAACTGACTCGACCCCCTTAAGGTAGTACATGCCAGGCAGCCCAATTCAAAAGTAATTTTTGGCGAGACCTGTCCACTGCGCACGCGTACACTTCGAAAGATTGTGTACATGAATGAACGCACTGAACGCACACAACTTTGAGCGTTCGAGCAGCGAACATGGAAGCAGGGGTGTGACACTTCGGGCCAAACGGGGCTTCTTATTTGGCCACATCGAGAAAAGTATAAGCCAAGCTGCAGCCTTAGAAAAAAAAATATGATGTCGGTGGTGATGGTGGTAGCACTGCACTACAGTAGCGGTATCTGTCGGACGGCGGGTGAATTTCACTTGAGAAGATGTGAAAGTCTGTCTTACCGACAAATTTTGAACAAGGTTTTCTCGTAAATGTTGAAGAATATTTAAAAAAAACAAAGTGATGGCTTGATGGAATAAAACAATAATAGTGAAGCTACCTGTACACATTAATACGCAGGTGGCCCCACTCTTCTTCTTCTCATGTGGGGCGATCGGGCACACACAAAGACACTGCACGTCGACGACAGGGGGCGTACAAGCAAGTATAAACGTAATTCGGAGTAATAATAACGAGAACGCGATGGATAAGTACGTGAAAAAAGTGAAAATTAACGGTGTTGAAATTGAAGCGTTAATCGATCCGGGTAGCTCCGATTGCACCATAAAATCGACGCGAGTTCTTACGGAAGGTTTTCCGCTTATACGAATATCAACAGCCTTAAAAGGATTCGGTCCGGCGCATTATCTCGTGAATTCACCGGGCGTGATCAAGGCAGATATATTGGTGGACGAGGTGTTAGTGCCAGGTGTTCTAACGAGAGTGGTACCCGATGACGCTCAAGTATTCGACGCGATTATCGGACGCACGTTTACCGAGAAAAATTATGTAGAGTATCAGAAACGTGGCAATGAGTTGACATTTGTGCGAAGTGACGTGAATTATCAAGGTGCGATAAACCCGGGTGACGATGGTGAGAGTGCGGACGTGACGTTACCGACCGAAGTCACAGTGGCGCCAGAAACGATGCAGTGTCTGTCGGTAGTAACGCCCACAAGTGCACATGAGATGGCCGTGCTAAATATCGGCTCGAACGAGCAAAAACTGCGAAAAGGGCAACGAGTGCTACGCGGCGAAATAGTAGACCTGCCGACGGTCACGCGACGTCAATCAGGGGAAAATATTACACAAAAGGACCTGTCAATCGGTACCGGTCAGCCGAAAGAGGTCGTGGATGATCTAGTGAGCGTGATCAACGAATTTCGCGACTGTGTAGCCATGAACATTCGCGAATTAGGGTGCGCAAAAGGGGTAACGATGGATATTGATGACGTGAGTGGAAGTCGACCAGTTTATGCGAAACCATATCGCGCGAGTGACCGTGAACGCATAGAGATTCGCAAGATTGTGCGGGACACAAACTCGCCGTATGCGAGCCCTGTGCTGTTAGTGCGAAAGAAAGACGGTTCGTCGCGTTTGGTGGTGGATTTTCGACGGTTGAATCAACAAACCGAGCGAGTCCATTTCCCGTTACCCAATTTGGACGACCACCTATCACAAGTGCGCGACAGTAAACTGTTTATTACCCTAGATTTGGCCCACGGGTACCTCCAGATCCCGCTTGCGGAAAACGCGAAGCCCAAGACGGCGATCATTACGCCGGACGAGACGGTGGAATTTAACCGCATGATTTTTGGGTTAATGAATGGACCGGCCTATTTCTCGAAGTTAATGCACAAAGTGTTAGGCCCTTTACGTGACCACGTGGTACTCTACTATTTGGATGACATTTTGATCCCGGGACGCGACTGGCGGGATCTGCGCGCGCGATTGATTTTAACATTGGAGGCCCTTCGAGGGTCCGGTTTGACAATGAACCTGAGAAAATGCTCGTTTCTAGAGACACGGGTAAATTATCTCGGAGTGGTGATAAGTGGATCGGGAATTGAGCCAGGTGAAGCGAAAGCAAAGGCAATCGAAGAATTCCCCACGCCAAGGAATAGTACGGAAGTGCGACGGTTTCTCGGGATGGTTGGTTTTTTCCGGCGATTTATCCCGAAGTTCGCGCACAAGGCAGCTCCATTACACGCGTTGTTGAAAAATGGAGTGATTTATGCGTGGAACGAGGATGAAAAACGAGCGTTCGAGGAATTAAAAGGGGCGCTGACAAGTAAACCAGTGCTACAGGCGTACGATCCCAGACGCATGACGGAAGTGCACACCGATGCGAGTGAAGTGGGTCTGGCTGGAATCATGCTTCAGCGAGACGACCAGAATCGGCGGAAACTTGTATATGCGGTGAGTCGAAGAACAAGCACGCCCGAACGGAACTACCACTCGAGTAAACTCGAGCTACTGGCTATCGTGTGGGTGATCACGAGGTTGCGGCCACTTCTCGCGAATATACATTTTACAATAGTAACGGATTGCCAGGCGTTATTGTGTTTAAGCAAAGCGAAGACTACGAACCCACAAATCGTGCGTTGGAACGACACGCTCAGCGAATTCGATTTCGACATTATGCACAAACCAGGCGAGAAATTGGCGCGCGTGGACGCATTAAGCCGAGCGCTAATCGGCGACGCTGAGCCAACTGCGTTGAGCGACGGGGATCTCGGAATATTCACTGTGATAAACGAATTCGACGAAGTTGCGATGCAGCAATGGCGGGATCCGACGCTACGGGAGAAGCGAGAAATTTTGGAAAAAAATGAGCGCGAGAGAAACACGCACGAGGTGAGCGCGGTAAAAGACTACGTGTTAATGAGCGGAATCGTTTACAAAAAGGACGACGATCGTAAGTTATTCGCGGTACCACGTGCAATGCGGAAAGTTTGGCTGTGAGATTCCATGATTTAAGGGGGCATCCGGGTTTGGATCGAACACGCGCGCTTCTCGGAGCGCAATACTATTTCCCGGGTGTACAACGGTACCTGCGAAACCATATACGTTCCTGCGTGCAATGCGCCTTGACGAAGGCCAAGACGGGCAGGCAAGACGGGTTGTTGCATCCCATACCCCCGGGGAATCGTCCGTTCGCGCTGTTACATATGGACCACGTTGGTCCCTTCATAACGACTAAGCGAGGTAACAAATATATACTAGTCATCATCGATAATCTCACGAAGTTCGTTAGATTGTATGCAGCCAAGGACACGAAAACGACCGGAGTTATCAAAGCAATGGATAAAATGGTCGACGACTTCGGTGCGCCGCAACGCATAGTGACAGACCGGGGAACCTGCTTCACGGCAAGGAAGTTCGCAGAGTTCTGCGACGCGCACGGAATTCGACACACGTTGAACTCCCCGAGGCACCCGCAAGCAAACGGGCTCGTTGAGCGGGTAAATTTCACGTTGATCCCGATCATCCAAGCAGCGATAGATGACGAGGAAGGCCGAGATTGGGATGTGAAGCTACCGGTAGTGCAACGAGAGCTAAACGACGCCCGAAATGCAACCACAAGTAAAAGTGCCTTCGAGCTGTTGTATGGTTATGAGGCTCGACGGGAGGAGGGAGTAACCCGGGCGTTATTAGACGAGGGCGACTACACGGTACCAGCGGAACTTCAGCAGCGAGCAAGGGAGAGAATTCAAGAACGCCAAGAAAAGATGAAGACACGTTACGACGCAGGACGAACAAGAAACGTACTAATAAACGAGGGCGACATCGTCTATATGAGAGTTTCGTCGGTAGGCGCAGGCGAGAACACTAAACTACAGTGTAAATTCCGAGGACCTCTAGTGGTCACCCAAAAATTACCTGGAGATACCTACCGAGTAACCGAGCTGGGCCAACGGGTGCGGGACGCCGCTATGCCTCTACCGCACATGCGAGTCAGCTAAAACTCTGGCGTCCGCAACACGACGACGATGATTCGAGTGAGACCGATGAAGAGACGCGAAAGGAAGCTCGTGGAAACTAGGCTCGAGAAGAACAGCATCATTCGGAGGAAGGTGAAAGCCGTAGGCCGCGACGGACAGGTCAGCGGATGCCACAACGTTTCAACGACTATGTAACTGGAGCGACACTCGAGGACGAGTGATGAGTCGAATGGCCGAATGTTAACATTAAAACACTAAAAACCTGAAACAAGAAAGAAAGAGAGCTCCCCTTTTCTCGTTTGATCTATACGCCCCTGCGCAGCCGCGCAAGCGCGTATAGCAACTGGGCGCGGCGAGGACGAAGCCAAAAAGGGATCGAAGAGAAGAGAGTCGTTCGATAAGAGCCACGCGATCGAGACGTATCGATAACGAGTAAACGACGGCCATTTTGTGCCACGGCGCGACCACGTTTTTGAGAAATTACCGTGAGATCAATGTAACGACAACTAGGCAACGTACACGGACATTGATTCGATTTAAATACTCACGCTTAATGAATTTACCAAATAAAGTTATATAATCTATTCATTTCTCCTATCTACGCGAGTTCGTGTGAAATTATTCTACGATCCAGCTTCCGTTCCCCCACCTCACTCACTCCGCGTATCTTCCGCGAGCTTCGATTTCTCGAATGCCCAAAAATAAAGTCGAGTCCTTTAACATATGAAATTAATGAATCCGAATTTAAAAAAACGGCAATATTTATTAATTATCCTCAGCGTAGTAAGCTATTAATAACAGCGGGGCAAGAACAAAATAGAATCGCACTGGGTAGCGCATATAAAAGATCGATTATTAATAAGATAGTTCTCTACTCAGCCGACGAAAATTCAGCAATGCTACCGCCATTAGCACCGCATACAGCAGTTCGAGTTTCATGTCCTGAAGTTGGCAGTTGTCTTATACTTGAACCAATGGGAAGCGTGTCAAATAAGCGTTGCTCGTTTAGCATTTAGTGTCACACCCCTGCATGGAAGCGTAGGCCTTATGGGAGCGCTTGGCAGAGTTTTGTTAGTTAGTACCTCGACCACGGCGAGCGCTGCTTGTAACGGTGTGCACGAACACATCGCTAAGTTATTACCAACCAGCTTGGTGAGGTCGTATGTGTTCGTGGACACCATTACAAGCAGAGGTCACCGTGGTCAGGGGCTGTACACTCCCATGTTAAATGTGCGGTCGCTAATCTCAGTTACCGTGGATCAAGATAGTTGGCACTGATGTCAAGAGAGAGACAGGTGACTACTATCTCTGTCTATTGGCGCATGCGCACAACACCAATACAGCCGAGAAGCACGCGAGAGGAAACGAACCGAAGCGTAATGGCGCCGGCGAGTGAACGCCGGCTACATCGCTCTTGGGTCCACTCGGGTCTTCGTGCATTTCGGGTACATTTTGGTGGAAGTGAGACAGCTATATTCGCTCTCTCGCTTCCATTCATTCACACCTGTAGCGCATTCACATCTCTTATTTTCATATGCGTTTCACTGAGCGACTAGTCGCAACTTTGAAAAGCATTTCTCATAATTTATATACCTGTAAAAATGCCTTTAAATTTAATATACTTGTTACTGGCCGTGGTCGAGGTACTAACTAACAGAACTCTGTCAAGCGTTCCCATAAGGCCTCCGCTTTCATGTACCTCTATGTTCGCTGATTCGGGCGATCACGTTTTATCACGTATTTCATACGTTAACCCATTAACGACCAAGAATCGTAATTTTTTCTATCATTTTCAAGTAGAATTCTCATCATGAAACAATAAGAATTTTCAAATCGAAAATATAGGTACTTTCGAGTATGCTCTTTCAGAATCCGGGGTTAAAATTGAGTTCTGTCCAGTAGAAATAACAATATGGCCGAGTGTAAACAAAAAAAACTCAAAACTCGAAAGCCTTTTTTTCGATATTTTTTTCTCATAGAAAACGCTCGAAGATCTCCCCTTTTTTTCAACCATGAGTGCATAAAATGGTTGTAGTCAAATGACGTATTTTTTAAATTTGTTGTAATCAACATTCCCCTCCCCCCTTCCCAAATGACGTTTTTCACCCCGAGAGCAGCGAGAAAAATTTCACGCTTCGCGTAGAAAAGAAAAAAAATTGGATCTTCACGAAAATTGGTGTCCCGGAATTTTCGAGGTCGCTGATCACGATTCTGCCCTCAAAATTCAAAAATTCGAAATGGCGGATCCCATATGGCCGACAAAAAATGCAAAAACTTATTTAAATCGGATAAAATGTGGCAATCGGAGGTTTTCAAGGTCGTTGATTACGATTCTGCCCTCAAAATTCAAAAATTCAAAATGGCGGATCCAATATAGCCGACAAAAAATTCAAAAACTTATTCGTATCGGGTGAAATGTGGCACTCAGGGGTTTTCGAGGTCGCTGATCACGATTCTGTCCTTAGAATTCATTTTTTCGACGAAATATGAAGAAATAAAGTTTTATTCCTATCATTTTTCAATGAGAAGCTACAAGTTTGAAGCGGTAGAAATATGCACTTTTCCTTAAATGTTTATCGATTTTTGGATTTTCGTGGACGAGTTGGGAATTTATAGCGTATGAAATTTCTATTCTGTGGCGATTTCTTGTCGGATTTATTAAATTTTTGTTAGCGAATTCAATATAATAGCGTTAGAGTCAAAATAAATGTTCCCTCCAAACTCTCCTAAAATTTTCGGATATTGAATGAATCGTCAATAAAAAAGTACTCTTTCAACTACGGTACTCAAACTCGATCATATCGGCGAAATCAGATCGGGGTAAATTACAAAATTCGAATTTAAAAATCCCTAAAAACTTGGAATTCAAAGAATATCCAGAAAATTGCAAATAAAAAAAACCAAATCACACAAGCCAAGCAAAAAACTTGGCAAATTATTAATGATCATACTAAACCAAAAAAACTTAGCGTGTAGGGTTAAGAAAAATAAACCCGAGAGGTGCTGCAGGATTTCCACGAGATGAGATAGAAAATTATTACACCTACTCATTTTGTGATAACACAGATTAGTGTCAAGAGTATATTTTGCAGTCAAGTAGTTTGTTCACGTATTACTGACGCATTAGGGCCCATTCATTAATTACGTAAAGATGATTTTGGTAGTTATGAGCCCTTCTACGCCCATGTAAAATACATAAGATTTTTCGGACTCTTTCTTCTCCTTTTTACGTAATATTTTACCGAGTTTTTCTAAAAAGCATTTAACATAGTTGAATGTCGTTAGAAAAGGGTCAGTTACACTAAAATACGTTATTATTTGACATAAATAAAAGATTTTTATTTTTAACAAAATAATTATCAAGTCTTTGGAAAATGCATATTAGAATGAAAGGTAAGATTTTGAAAAATCTTAAAGTAAGGAAACAAATCAGTCAATAAACTATAACCGAATATAATACTTTGCGCACAATAATGAGGACTAGATTTGAAACAATCTTATAGGAAATAAGTCAAAGAGTAAAAGTTAGTTCAGTTCAGACCATCAATCGTTGTCCGGGCTGAATTATATGCTGTTGTGACCGTTTGAATTGGAATTGTTTTAATAATTAAATGATATAATTGCGTGATAGTAGAAAGAAATTTTTTACAAATAATTGAAGTAAGTTGAAGTAATATACGAAGAAATGTACTATAATTGCCATTTATGAGCTTCGAAACGGTTCAATATGAACACTCTTAATATTCTCAAAACTTAATAAGCAATAAAAAATTTCAACATGAGAATATGTAAATAAAATTGTACATTAAAAATGAAAAATAGATCCCACAGTTAATTTGCCTAACGCTTTGCTCTCAAATGTCCATCACTCTACATTGCAAAACGCACACTCTTTCTTGTCGTAAAATATTACGTAAGAATATAGCTTTTACCCCCGTTCCTCCCAAGGTAAGATCATGTGGAGATTTTTTAACCACCACTCCTCTGGACGCTTACATAGTTCATGAATTGTTATGATTAATGATTGTTATGAGATTTTCGAATTTAACCGCTATTAGAGCATCGCTTTTCATATTGTGAAGAAGAATCTTGAATAATGTCGCTTATAATATTCACGTGCATCCACGATAATCATCGTAAATCCAGGCGTCGTCGCATATTTCTGCGTAAATCGTGGATGTCATCGCCGTTCAATATTTAAGATGAGTATTCGATATTTAAACGATTGACCGTTAAGAGTGGAAAAAAAATCGTTATAAAAATAAAAGGTTCCATTTAAACATTGAACAAGATTTTTCTCAGTGAACTAGTTACTCTCTAGTTTACTCTGTCATTACCTCTTTTGTTTATTCTCATGGTTGGTTGCTAGTGCACTCGTTTAATTGTTTTCTTTTTTATTCTTTCATTTGTTTACTCCCTTGGTTTTTCCTCGCCGAGCGTATCAGTTCGTAACCCCGCACGCCAATTTTTTTTTATAAAGTATGGTCATTAATAATTTGCCAAGTTTTTTGCTTGGCTTGTGTGATTTGGTTTTTTTTTATTTACTATTTTCTGGATATTCTTTGAATTCTAAGTTTTTAGGGATTTTTAAATTCGAATTTTTGGGATTTTCAATACTTGGCGTCCTTTTTTTACTTCTTAGAAGTATTTTGTAATTGATTTCACTTCTTTTTGAAAGTTCTCTCGAAGTATCTTTCCTGATAATGTCTATTTGCATGAATATAAATATGTATATAAATATGGAAAGACATCGAATCTCAAATGACTACCCCAATATAAGTTGAGACCTGAAATAGCGGTCACCCTAATATACATCGTATAAATACATATATCAGCATAAGCAAAATTCCAATCTCCAATAATCGGCAATAACTCTACTCTTCACTTCTCTAATCATAAATATTTTTACTCTAAATAACTCTAAAAGAAAACAAAAAAATTTCAACTTGAAATTGAAAATTTAAAAGCGTTTCTTGAGCATAAAAAGTGATTAGCTCCAAAATTAGTATTTTTAGGCTTTAAAATTTGTTTTTTTGCTTTTAAGAGAGCTTTCCAGTGTGATAGCCCGAAAAATCGCTGTTTTTCGCGATTTTTTTTTTTTAGAAAAAATAATCTAATCAGTCTGGTTTTTTTTTGTATATTAATTGGGTATTGAAGAATACAAAACAATTTTTTAAAGATCGATTTATTTATTAATTAATATCTATAAAAATGATGAAACAATTGTTGCAGAAAATGCACTTGGATGTGGTGTCCACGTTGGGGGTCACAATTTTGATCTGAAACAAAAAACACAAAAAGATTATTGATCGGTATATAATTGGCTTTCGTGCTATGGAGGCTTTTTTTTTTTTTTTTGCAAAAATGGCGCCGGTTTGAACAAAGAGTATCGATTTCAGCATTTTTTTTTGGCAGTTTTTTTTACAAAAAAAAAGGAAGATGTCAAAAAAAAAAGCTTCCATAGCACGATAAACAATGACGTTAAGAATATTGTGTAAGAAATTCAGCTCGATAGCTTTAAAACTCTGCCCTCCAAGTTGGACACCGTTTTGAAAAATGCTGTTTCGAGAAAAACGCGTTCAAAGTTTCAAGTGAGGAAATTTTAGGTAAATCGTTTACTTACGGTCAATCAGCGATGCCAGGTCCACACAATATCCCTTCTACTATTCGATAAAGCAAATAATTTTCATTTCGTTTATCATTAAATATTGATTTCTGTCTTCTAAAATGTTTTTGTATTTCTTCCATATTTTTCCTTGTAAAACTAAGTATCAGTATTGCTTACGATGCGAAAATTGCTAAAAAATAAATCTTTTCAAATATGAAAATTTCCTAAATAAATATCTGTATAAACCTGTATATACCTATATATACCAGTATATACTTGTATAAACCTATATAGTATACCTGTATTTACCTGTATATACTTGTATATACCTGTATATACCAGTATATACCTGTATATACCAGTATATACCTGTCTATCCTTTATAAATATAAACATATATATATCGCTATATATAGATAGATGTTTTAGATATATAGATCATGCCATATATACATAAATATTATTTATATACATAAAAATGGCATATATAACGCTATATATATATGCTTTACATGTAAGGATGATGCTATATATAAAGCTGCATACATATTCGTACATATGCTATTACATGCATAGATAAATGCATCGATAATGCATATAAGATCGCCTACGCATAGTGAGGCGAACGAGAGCGGCGGCGCGCGCACTCATATTTTTCCACTACCACTTACAAGCCCCTCTATAAAATCGTATCACATCGCTTATACACGGGCTTGTATATCTATAAGCGTTCCCACAAAACTGTTGAAGAATTTTTCTGATGATAAATATTCGGAATAATTTGCCCAATATTATGATATCTCAGCATCGCGTGGGCGGAAAAAAAATAATGGTATCAATGGAAAGCTAATTTTTTTTTAAGAAAAGTATATTCGTAAATGTTAAAAAAGTTGTTTCGTTTTTTAGGAATATCGAATTGAAGTGTAAAAGCGGCGTGGATTGAGGCATATTCGCGTATATAAGAGTGCGCGGCGTCGCGACTGAGACTCAGTTTTTTAATACTTGGCGTCGAGCCGCTGCCGCAACTCTTGATATGTGCGAAAATCATTATGAAACTGAATCTAGCAGACGCGGCAGCCCGGTGCACCACAAGTTTTGGGCGTGATTGTACAGGCCACGCTGCCCCGAGAGAGCGCTCCCCACCACGTATACGCGCCGCTGCAGCGTAGCATGTATAGTTACGTGCGTACCCGCAAATAGCAAGGGAACGAAATTTTTTAGGTAATTCTTTTTCATATTTAGAAAGCCGTCAACAAGATGAGACGCAGGTCAATCGATTTGTCAGATTGTCAAGAACAATTGTGTAAATTTTCAAGTCTCCACTGGCGTGCCCATGGAAGCTGCAGGATTGTTTATAAAGATTTGCGCCACGCGCGAAGTAAATTTCCGCGAAGGAAAAAATCAATAAAAATTATAAACAATGCCGTTAACAAAATAAGACATAGGTCAATTGACTCGTTAAATTGTCAAGAATGATTGTTTAAATTTTCATGTCGCCACTATCGTGCCCGTCGAAGTGACAGGATTATTTATAAACTGTTTGAAACTAGCAGACGGACTCTCAAATGAGCCGCGCGCGAAGTAAATTCTCGTTGAGGGGAAAAAAAACAAAAATTATGAACAAGGCCGTCAACAAAATAAGACATGGATCAACCGATTCGTCAGATTATCAAGAATAATTGAATAAATTTTCAAATGTCCACTGGCGTGCCCATAGAAGCTGCGGGATTGTTTATAAAAATTTGCACCGCGCGCGAAATAAATTCTTATGAAGGAAAAAATCAACAAAAATTATAAACAATGCCATCAACAAAATAAGTCATAGACCAATCAATTCGTCAGATTATCAAGAATAATTGAATAAATTTTCAAGTGTCCACTGGCGTGCCCATAGAAGCTGCGGGATTGTTTATAAAAATTTGCACCGCGCGCGAAATAAATTCTTATGAAGGAAAAAATCAACAAAAATTACAAACAATGCCGTCAACAAAATAAGACAAAGGTCAATCGAGTGATCATATTATCAAGAATAATTGTATAAATTTTCAAGTCTCCCCTGACGTGCCCATGGAAGCTGCGGAATTGTTTATAAAGATTCGCGCCGCGTGCGAAATAAATTCTCGTGAAAGAAAAAAAAAATTATAAACAATGCCGTCAACGAAATAAGACATAGATCAATCGAGTGATCAGATTGTCAAGAATAATTGTATAAATTTTAAAGTCTCCCCTGGCGTGCCCTGGCGTGGCAATTAGAAGCATCGATTGATTAATGCCTTATTTTGTTAACGGCATTGTTTATAATTTTCGTTAATTCTTTATTCAATGAGAATTTACTTCGCACACGGCGGAAATCGTTATAAACAATTCTGCAGCTTCCATGGGCACGCCAGTGGAGACTTGAAAATTTAAACAATAATTCTTGCCAATCTGACGAGTCGATTGATCTATGTCTTATTCTGTTAACGGCATTGTTTATATTTTTTTTTTAATTTCTTCCATCACGAAAATTCACTTCACGCGTGGCGCAAATCTTTATAAACAATCTTGCAGCTTCCATGGGCACGCCAGGGGAGACTTGAAAATTTATACTATTATTCTTGATAATATGATCACTCGATTGACCTATGTCTTATTTTGTTGACGGCATTGTTTATAATTTTTGTTGATTTTTTCCTCAACGAGAATTTACTTCGCGCGCGGCTCATTTGGGAGTCCGTCTGCTAGTTTCAAACAGTTTATAAACAATCCTGTAACTTCCACGGGCACGATAGTGGCGACTTGAAAATTTAAATAATCATTCTTGACAATTTAACGAGTCGATTGACCTATGTCTTATTTTGTTGACGGCATTGTTTAAAATTTTTCTTGATTTTTTCATTCACGTGCTTCCTGCGCGTGTGGTGCAAATCTTTATAAACAATTCCGCGGCTTCTATGGGCATGCCAGGGGAGACTCGAAAATTTATACAATTATTCTTGACAATCTGACGAGTCAATTGACCTATGTCTTATTTTGTTGACGGCATTGTTTATAATTTTTCTTGATTTATTCCTTCGCGGAAATTTACTTCGCGCGTGGCGCAAATCTTTATAAACAATCCTGCAGCTTCCATGGGCACGCCAGTGGAGACTTGAAAATTCAAACAACCATTCTTGACAATCTGACGAGTCGACTGACCTATGTCTTATTTTGTTGACGGCATTGTTTATAATTTTTTTTTATTTTTCCCTTCACGAGAATTTATTTCGCGTGCGGCGCGAATATTTATAAACAATTCCGCAGTTTCCATGGGCACGCCAGGGAAGACTTGAAAATTTGTACAATTATTCTTGACAATCTGACGAGTCGATTGACCTATGTCTTATTTTGTTGACGGCATTGTTTATAATTTTTCTTGATTTATTCCTTCGCGGAAATTTACTTCGCGCGTGGCGCAAATCTTTATAAGCAATCCTGCAGCTTCCATGGGCACGCCAGTGGAGACTTGGAAATTTACACAATTGTTCTTGACAATCTGACGAATCGATTGACCTGTGTCTCATCTTGTTGACGGCTTTCTAAATATGAAAAAGAATTACCCAACAAATTTCGTTCCCGTGTTATTTGCGGTTACGCACGTAACTATACATGCTACGCTGCAGCGGCGCGTATACGTGGTGGGGAGCGCTCTCTCGGGGCAGCGAGGCCTGTACAATCACGCCCAAAACTTGTGGCGCACCGGGCTGCCGCGTCTGCTAGCTTTGTCTGCTAGATTCAGCTTCATAAATCATTTCACACTTTGAAGAGTTTCTTCCATGATATATTCTTAGGAATATACAGTTTAAACACTTTTGGGCTCTTTGTACATTTGTAATATATGTTATCTATACTTTATCAGGGCGCAAAATCTTCTGTATCAGATCAATCTTGACGCGAATTTCTTTGAATTATATAAATCAACTAAGTCATATCAAATCTCGACTTTTTGTTATATTTACCTACGCAATGTCACGGAAACGACCGAGACCTGCTGTTTCTCATGATTCTGGTGATGAAACATATACTTCAGAAGATGATGAAACTGTTCTAATACCGAATCCAGATGATTCTGGTCCTTCAGACGATTCGTATTCCGATTCTGATTCTGACCGTGATGAACAATTACCGAGTGTCACTTTTAGCAGAGCTTCGAAAAGTTACCAAGCAGATCAAGATAAGCTGGAAAACGATCATGAATTTCAATGGGTAAATGGTGAAAAAAAGTATTCTGATATATTGAAAATGAAATACTATTGTCTACGTCTCATAAGCGTAAAATTAGAAAAAGCGAGCCAGTGGAACTGTTTGAGACTTTTTTATCAATTGAAATGAAAGAATACATTTTCGATGCATGTAAGGAAAATGGTTTTGATTTACCGTTGGTCGATTTTAATACATTTATTGGAATCATCATAATGAGTCCATTCAATAAAAGAAAGTCTCAGAGAGATTATTGGTCAACCGATCCCTTTCTATCTTGCAGTTGAAGTACACTAGTGGAAAAAATTAAGGAATCAAAAAATTTTCCCAAATTTTTAGTGGTTCTTAACAATACTGTATCTCAGTAAAAAAATGGTCGTATCAAAGTCTAAAAAAAAACATTTTGAAGCTTGAAGTTTCTAGTTTTCAGATCTTTTAGCAAAAAAAATCGAACCTACAGGTTTCACGCAATCATGAGAAATACCAAGAAAAAAAATTTTGGCCAATTTGCATCGCTTTTATTTTGGCTGTCATTTTTGGGAAAAAAATCTTCCAGCTAAAACATTATAAGGACCGGATAGCTTGTTTATTTAGCTTTAATTTGCTTTTTTTGAGACCTCGCTGCGACCATTTTTCGCTGAGATGTCGAGCTTTTATGAAAAAAGACACTTTTCTGTTTGACCATTGATATCTCAGCAACCGATGATCGCATAGAAATCAGAAGGGGCGTTTCACAAACTTGAATCAATGTTCTACAAGGATTGTCGATGTTTTTTTGAAAAAAAAGGAGAAAAAGGGTTATTTGTGGTTTTTTAGAAAATCAACGGCCAAATTAAAAATATTGACAAAACGACTAATGCTGAGCATGACTTTTACAGCTCAATATACCCACGAAATCCCTGTAAAGTTTTAATTTGATCTATCCAACGGTTTTTTTGTTTCAAGCAATCAAATTTTTGAAAAAAATTAAAGGATCATGTTTCTGCCCCGAAACGTCATAATCATTATTAAAGTGGAAAACAATTTTTTTGGGCCTTTTTCACATTCTTATTGCAAACCGCGTTTGAATGTAAAGAAAAAAAAATTTCGAAGAATTTTCGAATTTTTTTAATTTTATTTTGTCAATTTTTTGTCTTACATAAATTTAAACGCTGTTTGCGATAAAAATGTGGAAAAAGTTCAATTTTTATTCTTCCTTTTAATAATGATTATGTAGTATTTAGGGGCAATAAACATAATCCTTGAATTTTTTTGAAAAAAAAAGTCAACAAAATTATTTTAAAAAATGTTGACATTTTTTTTGATTTTTTTTGTTTTATAAATTTAAGCGCTGTTTGCGATGAAAATGGGGGAAATGCTGAAAAAAAAAATCTCTCTTTCATTTTCATAATGATTTTGAAGTGTTAAGGGGCAATAAACATGATCCTTCAATTTTTTTCAAAAATTTGATTGCTTAAAACAAAAAACCGTTCGATACATCAAATTGAAATTTTGCAGGGATTTTGTGGGTATATTGAGCTGTAAAAGTCACGCTCAACATTAGTCGTTTTGTCAATATTTTTAATTTGGCCGTTGATTTTCTAAAAAACCATAAATAGTCCTTTTTCTCCTGTTTTTTTTAATTCATAGCAAGGAAAATTTTTTTTTTTTTAAATAAACCATCGACAATCCTTGTAGAGCATTGATTCAAGTTTGTGAAACGCCCTTTCTAATTTCTGAGCGATCATTGGTTGCTAAGATATCAATGGTCAAACAGAAAAGTGTCTTTTTTCGTAAAAGCTCGATATCTCAGCGAAAAATGGTCGCAGCGAGGTCTCAAAAAAGCAAATTGAAGCTAAATAAACAAGCTTCCGGTTCTTGTAATGTTTTAGCTGGAAGATTTTTTTCCCAAAAATGACAGCCAAAATAAAAGCGATGCAAATATGCCACATTTTTTTTTCTTAGTATTTCTCATAATTGCGTGAAACCTGTAGCTTCGAAAATTTATTTGCTAAAAGATCTGAAACCTAGAAACTTCGAGCTTCAAAATGCTTTTTTTAGACCTCGATACGACCATTTTTCACTGAGATACAGCATTGTTAAAAACCACTAAAAATTTGGGAAAATTTTTTGTTCCTTCAATTTTTTCCACTAGTGTAGTTGCCTCAGCAATGACTCGTTCTAAGTTTGAGCAAATCAAGTCCAAATTGAAATGCTCGAAGTCCAAAGACAATGATAATAATGATAAAGGGTGGCGGGTTCGAACATTGATGAAACTATTCTAACTAAATATTCTAAAGTTTGGCATCTGGGGAACTGCTCTGTCAGTAGATGAAATGATGGCTACATCGTATGCTAGGACTTTATTGAAATAGTTCATACGTGGGAAACCTAAACGTTTTGGAATTAAATTTTGGGGCCTTGCTGATGGGTATTTGCTGAATCTCGACCTATATGTGGAAAAAATTCCGCAGTTGGAGACAAACTGAGTAAATCCGCATTAGGTTCTCGCGTGGTAATTTGTTGAAACCATTTTTCGAAAAGACAGCTGCTGGAAAAGTTTCTCAGTATCATCTTTATTTTAATAACTATTTCACAAATTTGGATCTTGTTGTACATTCAAAGAGATTGCAATTAAAATGCACCGGAACTGTTAGAGAGAATCGAGTACGTGAAAAAAATGTCATCGATAAGAAGTCTCCACGAGGAACATATGCAGTGAAGCATGACCAAAACAGTGGAATCAATTACATCACTGTAATGGATTCAAAATTAGTGTCGATCTTATCTACAGCTGCAGGGGGCACTCCATTATTGCCATCAAAGAGGTACGATTCTAAAGAAAAAGCCAAAATCGAGATGTCGTTTCCCCAAGCGTTTCACCTTTACAATCGGTTCATGGGTGGGGTTGATGTTCACGACGGACACTGTAACAACGTGCTGTCAAGTAATCGATCGGAAAAATGGACATGGGTAGTTTTTATGAGGCTTGTCCAGGCTGCCATAGTAAATTCTGTGGTAATATTCAACGACAAATTTAAAAAACACGTCGTTTGACTACAACCATTTTATGCACTCATGGTTGAAAAAAGGGGGAGATCTTCGAGCGTCTTCTATGAGAAAAAAAAATTGAAAAAAGGCCTTCGTTTTTTTGAGTTTTTTTTTGTTTAAACGCGGACATATTTTTTTTCTACTGGAAAAAACTCAATTTTAACCCCGGATTCTGAAAGAGCACACTCGAAAGTACTAGAGACTATATTTTTTATTTGAAAATTCTTATTGTTTAATTATGAGAATTTGACTTGAAAATGATAGAAAAAATTACGATTCTTGGTCGTTAAAGGGTTAAAAATTTATAACTCAGGAACTTTGTGATAAAATGGGACAATTTTTTTTTTCAAAATTATCGCCGAATCCCATTTTATCCTTGCGTAAGTTTTTCATCGTCTTTTGTCCCGTTATTTTTAATTATCAATCGAAATGTGTACGTACCCTATGCAAAGCGCGTTAAAAACGCCTGTTTCAATGTTAAATATCTCCGGACCGGGATGATCAATATATTTGGAATTTTACAAGCGCGTTCTGAATGTCCTGAATAATATTAGTTTCAAATTACAACCTTTTCTGTCCTAAAGCGATTTTCTTAATCCGCAGTTCCATTGAATACGGCTCGTTGATTATTGCTCTCGGAGATCACCCCTAATTAGAAAAACTTGAAATTATCCAACGCAAAGCCATAAGACTTTCTCTCGGCTATCGTAATTCCACTCCTAACAACATAGTCTTAGCTGAAGCATGCGATCCTCTCCTTACAGACCGCATTCAACTACTCTGCGTTAAATTCCTTCTAAAAACATTTTCCATCTCCGATCACCCTCTACTCTTTTCTATTCCCTTCCTCATTCTCTCTATGAGATCTCGCGATGCTCACTCCTTTCTCTCTCAGCTTCCACTCCTTAAAGCTTACCGCGAATTTCTACATCTGAAACCTTTTATCGACTCTCACCCTTATCCGCTATTCTACGATATCGCTCCTTCCTCGTTTCTTCCGCCTTTTTTCATTCATATTAATACTGGACGTCTCCTACAATCGTTAACTCAACCCAACTCTGAATTCCTCTCATTCTTCAACTCCGCACCTTAAGCGAATTTATGCTGCACAATTTTCTTAAAGCGTTCCATGTTTTAATTATTCTAGTGAGAACTGTTGATTAACCTTTGTCGAAAGTTGAATTTATGTTTAACATGAAATTCCATCCACATTTTGTCGATAAAAGGAACTAGTTCCGGTGTAATATCCAAAAATCGGCAAAGTTTACGAAAAATTGAAATTAAACATTGAATAACTTTTGAACGAGTGGACTTATCAAAAAGTTACTCGGAACCTCTTTTGTAGAGCGTTTAATTCTGTACAAAGATATGTCTCTAGATTTCCGGTATAATGGATCGTTTGCTAGTTATAAAAATCAGAAGACGTAAAAATAATTTTTCCCATGTTATTCTTATGGAAAATCGAAAAGTGCGATGAGGACGATGTTAATATTAATATTAAGAGCTCATATTTTCACAGACCTTTTCTTATACCTAAATAAAAATTTGAGCCTGTTTGGGAGAAGCAAAAAATTTTTTTGAAACGGCCTAATATACATCTATTTACAATATTATCTGCTATAATGGAATCATAAATCGATCCGAAATCAATATGAAGATCTGGAGACTATAAAGGAGGCCAATATCTCTTTTCCTCGAGAGCATGTATCGTCGTAGGGGAACTCGAGCATCGTTATATCAGCTAAGTTTCCCGTAATACATGCGCAATTGCATTTAGATCATAATAAGATAAAATTGCCTATGTAAATCGTATGTTATAATTATCTCATTTGTGATAATTATTCCAGAGCTCTCGCGGTTAAACTTGAATGATATATTGCCGTCTCAAAACAAGAGATTAAATGTTCTCGGGACTAAGTCGTGCTATCGACATTATGGGAATAAGGGAAATTATACTGTGCCATTAAGACACATAATGTTTATATTGAAACATGCCTAAATGGTCAGGCAAATTGGACCACAAATTAATTCGCATGATATAATATTGGATGTATTTATAATTTTTGTCGCCTTGTATTACTGAAATTCTGTATAGTATAATTTTTCTCGAAACTTCGTCATCGCAAGCGTGGATATTCGACACACTCGACGACCCTTTATAAAAGAAAATAAACATGAATTTAACTCAAAATCAATGAGTAAAATAAAATTTATTACACTGTATAATTTTTTTGGTTGTTAATACTTTGTTGTTAATTCATAATTTCTTTGGTAGGTACTACTGAAAATAGCCATGGCGAATAAAGAGAGGAAGACAACATCCAATGCACAATCTTCAATCTGATTTCGATCAACAGGGGACCTTGCGTGACACAAGTCACCGGATAGTCACAGTTTTTGGAAAATCACCTAAACATTGAAGTTTTTTTAAAATTGCTTTATTGTTATGACATTTTTATATTATATGTTTATTAGGCTGTTTAAAAAAAAAAATTATTTTTCATGCACTAACCCCTCAAAACTTGAGTTTTGATAGAAAAAAACATCCTCGCGAAGACGGGGCTCTGTAGCTCAAGTGGAAGCCGCCCCTCATTAGACGTTCCTAATTTGAGGATGCTTTCCCCCTACAGTCCCAGCCAAAAATACAATAAAAATCAGAAAAAAATCAGCAACATTTGGCATGCCATAAACAACCATTATCAGTAATAATATTGCCTAAAAATTATTAATAAATTGTTTCAACAAATAATTATTCAACAATTTTTCCATAAATTTTTTTTTTCTTAAACAAATTGAATGCGTTGATTTTTTTGAACGCATATGAATTTTTTTGGAATTTTCTCTCTATATTGAAATATTATCAAAAACATTCTGAAATACAAACAAACAACTGCCAATTTTGTATTCTGAATAAAAGTTAAGATCCATTTTATTCCTAATAATAATTTTGCGACTAAAAATTGTCATAATCGATACAAATCATGTAAAATTTGTTTTTTCATGATAATTTTTTTTCTTGATTTAAACACCCAGCGCGGCAGCTAGCTCTGTTAAATTGTTTTATACAAAGAGATGTTATTTTTCTCAACTCCAAATACAATCCCCATGGTTTCAATTGTTTACTTCCAAAATGAACGTTAATTGGCTGTTACAATTAGAAACGTCCAATCAGGGGCGGCTTCCACTTTAGCTACAGAGCTCCGTCTTAGCGAGGATGTTTTTTTCTATAAAAACTCAAGTTTTGAAGGGTTGGTGCATGAAATTTTTTTTTTTTTTTTTAAACAGCCTAATGTTCATACTATATATCAAGAGTTGCGGCAGCGACTCGACGCCAAGTATTAAAGAAACTGAGAGTCTCAGTCGAGATTGCTGCGCACTCTTATGTACGCGAATATGCCTCCCGCCAAATTTCAATCCGATATTACTAAAAAACACGACCATCTTTTTAAGATCTATGAGCTCTAGTGATCTAGAAATAATTTAATCTTTCATTTGATACCATTGTCATTTTTTCCGCCCACGCGATACTGAGATATCATGATATTGGGCGAATTAATCCGAATATTGAGTATCGGAAAAATTGGTCAACCTTTCGCCGGTCACGTCGCTATAGATATACTAGCCCATGTATAAGCGGTGTACTATGACTTTTACAGAGAGTCCTTGCATTAGTGTGGGAAATATGAGTGTGGGCGAATATTTCGGCCGCTGACGTCATGCACGGCGAAAATATATCTAGCGAGCTATGAGCGTCGTGCACGGCGAATATATGTTTTATCTATATTTAATGTATATTTATAGATAAAAGAGTGTGTGTGCGACTGTGTGCAAGTGTGTGCGAGAGTGTGCGAGCGTGTGCGAGTATTTATACGATGTATGTTAGGGTGGTCGTTATTTCTTTATATATAAAAGAGTGTATGTGTGTGTGAGGATTGTGTGCAAGTGTGTGCGAGTATTTATACGATGTATAGTAGGGTGGTCGTTAATTTGGGTCTGAATTTCTATTAGGGTGGTCATTTGAGATTTGATTTCTTCAAATGCTTTATCTACGTATACTATGATATATATTAGGGTGATCGTTATTTCGGGTCTCAATTAATATGAGGGTGGTCTTTCGAGAATTGATTTCTTTAAATAGCATTTTCTATCTACATGAAGCATATCTATGAATCTATAGCATTATATATAGCTAATAAGTCAAAATCTAACTTTAATTTGAAGCTGAACCAAAATTTAACTTGAATTTAAGGCTAAATGAAAATCTAACTTAAATTTGAAACTAAACCAAAATTGAATTTAAATTTTAGGATAAACTAAAAGCAAAACCGGTACTCTAGTGTAGTGGCTAGCGTGCTCGCCTTTAAACCAGAGCATCGGGAGGTCCTGGGTTCGATTCCCTGTGCCGTAGTTTCGTCGAGAAATAAAAATATGGGCGTGAAAAGCTCCAAATATATATATGTAGCATACACAAGTACTCGTACAGGTGTGAGTCACATGTATATAGCTGTAGTCCATGTTTACAATTTCTCGACGAAACGTGACGTAACTCCGGCATGGGAAAGCGAACTCAGGACCGGCTATAGTGACACAGGTTTTCCGCAGTTGCCCTGTGTCTATGGAAATTAATTTCCATAGCAAATGCGCTATAGAGGGGGAAGTCGGATGCGGCCGCATGGGGATCTGGTTACTGATCCGGACCAGATCCTCAGGGGGGACTGGCTACTGACCCGGGCCGACCCTGTAATAGGCGAAAGCCTCGAGACAGGGGGAAATGCACAATAAAAAAAAAAAAAAAAAAAAAAAAACTAAATTCATACTTCAATTTTGAGCTAAACCGGAATTTAACTCAAATTTTAAGCTAAACCAAAATTTAACTTAAATTTTAGGCTAAACTAAAATTTATCTTCAACTTTAGGCTAAGCCAAAATCTAACTTAAATTTTAGGCTAAGCAAAAAAGAATAACATGGGGAAAATAATTTTTATGTCTTCTGATTTATCTATAGCTATGAGAATGATATTTCGGCCGCTGACGTCATGCACGGCGAAAATATATCTAGCGAGCTATGAGCGTCGTGCACGGCGAATATATGTTTTATCTATATTTAATCTATTTATAGATAAAAGAGTGTGTGTGCGACTGTGTGCAAGTGTGTGCGAGAGTGTGCGAGCGTGTGCGAGTATTTATACGATGTATGTTAAGGTGGTCGTTGTTTCTTTATATATAAAAGAGTGCATGTGTGTGTGAGCGATTGTGTGCAAGTGTGTGCGAGTATTTATACGATGTATATTAGGGTGGTCGTTAATTTGGGTCTGAATTTATCTTAGGGTGGTCATTTAAGATTCGATTTATTTAAATGCTTTATCTACGTATACTATGATATATATTAGGGTGATCGTTATTTCGGGTCTCAATTAATATGAGATTGGTCTTTTGAGAATTGATTTCGTTAAATAGTATTTTCTATCTATATAAAGCATATCTATGAATATATAGCATTATATATAGCTAATAAGTCAAAATCTAACTTCAATTTGAAGCTAAACTAAAATCAAACTTAAATTTTAGGCTAAACCAAAATTTAACTCAAATTTTAGGCTAAACCAAGATTTGAGTTGAATTTTAGGCTAAGCCAAAATCTGATTCAAATTTTAGGCTAAACCAAAATTTAACTTAAAATTAAGGCTATACCAAAATCTAACTTAAATTTTAGGCTAAACCAAAATTTAACTTAAATTTTAGACTGAACCAAAATTTGACTTAAATTTTAGGCTAAACTTAAATTTAACTCGAATTTTAGGCTGACCCAAAATCTAACTTCAATTTTAGGCTAAACAAAAATCTAACTTAAATTTCAGGCTAAACCAAAATCAAACTTGAATTTCAGGCTGAACCAAAATTTAACTCAAATTTTAGGCTGAACTAAAATTTAACTTGAATTTTAGGCTGAACCCAAATTTAACTTAAATTTTAGGCTAAGCTAAAATCTAACTTAAATTTAAGGCTAAGCCGAAATCTAACTTAAATTTTAGGCTAAACCGAAATTCAACTAAAATTTTAGGCTAAACCAAAATTGAACTTGAATTTTAGGCTAAACCAAAATTTAACTTAAATTTAAAGCTAAACCAAAATTTAACTTAAATTTTAGGCTAAACCTAAACTTAACTTAAATTTTAGGCTGAACTAAAATTTAACTTGAAATTTAGGCTGAACCCAAATTTGACTTAAATTTTAGGCTAAGCTAAAATCTAACTTAAATTGAAGCCTAAGCTAAAATCTAACTTTAATTTGAGGCTAAACCAAAATTCAACTTGAACTTTAGGCTAAACCAAAATCAAACTTAAATTTTGGGCTAAACCAAAATCTAACTTAAATTTCAAGCTAAACCAAAATCAAACTTAAATTTCAGGCTGAACCAAAATTTAACTCAAATTTTAGGCTGAACTAAAATTTAACTTGAATTTTAGGCTAAACCCAAATTTAACTTAAATTTTAGGCTAAGCTAAAATCTAACTTAAATTTAAGGATAAGCCGAAATCGAACTTAAATTTTAGGCTAAACCAAAATTCAACTTATATTTTAGGCTAAATCAAAATCGGAGTCAAATTTTAGGCTAAACCAAAATTTAACTTAAATTTTAGGCAAAACCAAAATTTAACATAAATTTTAGGCTATACCTAAACTTGACTTGAATTTTAGGCTAAACCAAAATCTAACTCAAATTTTAGGCTAAACCAAAATTTAACTCAAGTTTCAGCCTAAACCAAAGTTTAACTTTAATTTCAGGCTGAATCAAAATTCAACTCAAATTTTAAGCGGAACCAAAGTTTAACTCAAATTTAAGGCTAAACCGAAATCTAACTCAAACTTCAAGCTAAACCACAATCTAACTTCAATTTAAGGCCATATTTGTTAACGCTCTATAAAAAAAATCTGAATGAAGATTTGCGTGAGCCATTTCGGAATAAATATAACATGGGAAAAAATATTTTTACGTCATCTGATTTTTATAACTAACAAACGATTTATCATAAGAGAAATCTACAGACATATCTTTGTACAGAATTGAACGCTCTACAAAAAAGGTTTCGATTTACTTTTTGATAAGTCTACTCGTTTAAAAGTTATTCAAGTCAAAGTTCAATTTTTCGAAGTTTTGTCCGATTTTATAACGGAACGATTAGTTTTATCGACAAAATGTGAATAAAATTTCATGTGAAATACAAATTAAACTTTCGAGAAATGTTCAAGTTCTTACTATAATAATAATAAAAAATAGAACGCCTTTAGAAAGTTGTGCAGTAGAATTTACTTATACATTTTTTTAAAATTCTGTTCAAAAATAAAATCGAATAATAATTTTCTGTTACACTACAATAAATGTCATTTTCTTAATATAAAAATGAAATTTTTACGCAAACTTCTGCTGCACAATTTTCTTAAAGCGTTCCATTTTTTGTATTCCTATAGTGAGAACTATTAGTTACAATGGCTGGAAAGCTTGATTTATGTTTTACACGACAGTTTATGCACATTTTGTCGATACATAGTAATTCAGGTCATAATAGTTCTGGTGTAATAACCAAAAATCGGCCAAATTTACGAAAATATAAATTTTGCCATTGAATAACTTTTGAACAAGTGGACTTATCAAAAAGTAACTCAAAACCTTTTTTGTAGAGTGTTCAATTCTGTACCAATTCTGTCTGTAGATTTCTCTTATGATGAATTGTTTGTTAGTCATAAAAATCAGAAGACGTAAAAATAATTTTTCCCATGTTATTCTTATGGAAAATAGAAAAATGCGATGAGTACGATGTTAACATTAATATTAAGAGCCCATATTTTCACACGCCCTTTCTTATACCTAATAAAACTTTTGAGTCTATATGGGAGAAGGATTTTTTTTTTAACGCCATGTATATTGTACCATCAACAATTTGGATCATAGGGCTGTGATAGTTATAGGAATCAAGAGTCGCAGCAGCGACTCGACGCGAAGTATTAAAAAAACTGAGAGTCTCAGTCGAGACGCCGCGCACTCTTATGTATGCGAATATGCCTCAATTCACGCCCCTTTTACGCTTCAATTCGATATTACTAAAAAACGAGATTACTTTTTTAGCATTTACGAATATACTTTTCTTAAAAAAAAATTGGCTTTCCATTGATACCATTTTTATTTTTTTCCGCCCACGTGATACCGAGATATCATAATATTGGGCGAATTAATCCGAATATTTATCATCAGAATAATTCTCCAATAGTTTGCCGTTCACGACTCTATAGATATACAAGCCCGTGTATGAGGGCGCTTATACACGGGCTTGTATTCTATGGGCATCAAAGTGACACGGTTTTATACGAAGCTTGTAGCGTAGTGTGAAAATATATGAGTGTGTGCGAGACACGGCGCGCGGCACTCTCTCTCGCCGTTCTGGCCTCACTATGTATCCCTATAGCTATGAGTGATCGTCGGCGAGTACTATATCTATAGCTATGACGTCATTCGAGATTGGAATTTTCTTTATATTTTATGTATTTATAAGATGAATATTAGAGTGGTCATTATTTCAGGTCTCAATTAATATTAAGGTGATCCGTTGAGATTCCATTCCTTCAAATAGCATTTTCTATATATATATGTATATAAATTATCTATAGCTATGTCATGCACAGCGAAAATTATATCTATACACTGTAAACATTTTTTGTATGAAACTTCTTTAAAAAATATGAAGTCGGGATGCATATAACAGTATATTAAATCAAGAGTCCCGGCAGCAACTCGACGCCAAGAATTAAAAAAACTGAGAGTCTCAGTCGAGATTGCCACGCACTCTTATATACGCGAATATGCCTCGGCCGACGCCCTTTTTACATTTCAATTCGATATTACTAAAAACCACGACAACTTTTTTAACATTTACGAACTATGGTCATCTTAAGAAAAATTAGCTTTCCATTGATACCATTTTTATTTTGTTCCGCCCACGTGATATTAATATTGGGCGAATTAATCCGAATATTTATCATCAGGAAAATTCTCCAACAGTTTGCCGGTCACGTCTCTATAGATATACAAGCCCGTGTATAAGGGCGAATATACACGGGCTTGTATATCTGGGCATCAAAGTGATACGATTTTACAGAGAGGGGCTTGTATATGTGTTAGTGGGAATATGAGTGTGTGCGGTAGACACGGCGCGCACCGCTCTCTTTCGCCTCACTATGCATAAGCGCTCTTATATGCATTATCGATGCATTTATCTATACATATAACAGCATATGTACGAATATGTATGCAGCTTTATATATACAGATATATGCAGGTGTATACAGGTATGTAAAGGTATTTTCAGGTATATACAAGTATATACTGGTAAATACATGTTATACAGGTATTTACAGATTACAAGTATATAATGGTATATACAGGTATATATAGGTATATATATAGGTATATATATATATATAGGTATATATACATGTATATACTGGTATATAAAGGCATATAGAGGTATAAACAGGTATATACAGATATATACAAGTATATACTGGTATATACAGGTATATATATATATATCTATGTACTATGTATTTCTATGTATATCTATGTATTTAAATGTTTTATTTATACATGTATTTATACGATATATATTAGAGTGGCCGCTATTTCAGGTATTAACTTATATTGAAATAGTCATTTGAGATTCGATTTCTTCCAAAAATTTTATATACGTATATTATGATATATATATTGGGGTGATCGTTATTTCAGGTCCCAAATAATATTGGGGTGGTCTTTCAAGAATTGTTCTTTAAATAGAATTTTCTATCTATATAAAGCATATCTATGAATATATAGCATTATATATAGCTGATAAGTCAAAATCTAACTTCAATTTGAAGCTGAACCAAAATTCAACCTCAATTTGAGGCTAAACTAAAATCAAACTACCGAGGTCTTTGGCCTAGTAGCTAGCGTGCTCGCCTCTAAAGCAAAGCATCGGGAAATCTTGGGTTCGAATCCCGGTGCCGTCGTCTCGCTGGCGAAAAATATTGTGACGCGACGTAGCTCCGGGCATACACTGTACAGGGCGTATAAAAATGATGTGTCGCCACTTCGCCCAGTAAATCTCCAGCTTGAGATCGGTGGAGATCTATCAAAATTTGTAGCCGCAAAATTGACCTTGACCCTGAAATTCAAGGTCAAATTTTTTTATTGGCTTAAAAAATTCTACTTCTTAAGAGGAACAAAAGTCAGAATGGAATCATAGGTCGGAGATGCGTCCTTCAACCCGAAACGACAATGTCAATTCGAGAAAAATCGAAAAAGTGCGTTCTTACAAAATATTGTTCACAGAAACACGGGATAAGAATTTTAATAATTATAAAAAAAGCTTTTCAACGCAGACACTTCAATATTTATTAATTGGAATCAAGAAATGTTGCAATTGCATGACGCTGACCACACTAAGGTGGATGAATCGGCATGAGATGGGTGACACAGATCTTTGCGATATCCCTTTGGCGCGTTACCACTACGAGCATCTAATTCCCTAGCTCATTGTTGCCGAAAATCAATAAACACATAGTTCCGCTGAATTAACCTTGACCCTAAAACTCAAAGTCAGTTTCAAAGTCAATTCATCTCGTTAAGAGGCATCTAATTCTCGTAGAAACGACGAGTCAGGAATGAACCTTTCAATATCAAGCCGTCAAAACATATAAAAAATGTGCGTTTTTCATTTAGTTCGGAGGGATAAAATTCGGAACTGAAGAATAATTATAACGGCAATCGATATAACTAGAAAGACTTTATGTCTGGCACACAGCACGTCTGCTATTCTATGAAAACAAAGCTTTAGATGGCCAGGTTTGCGATAAACGAATTTGATCTTAACAATAGTTGTTGTCACCTACACATTTCAGAGTCATATCGTGCTTGTGTGACCGTGCACGAGTTGCTTAAACATATTCATCAGCGGCAGACCATTAGCGTTACCCGGAATACACCACGTGGAGGTTATAAAAAAATCAACAAAAAAACTGTGTTCTGTCGTCGCAGTCCCATTGATCTCCATCATCGTCGAGGTCTTTATCATCGCAGTCTCGGTCATCTCTAGGATCGTCGCAGTTTAGGTCGGTTCTATCATCGTCGAAGTGTTTGTCGTCGCAATCCCGGTCATCTCTATCATAGTCAAAGTCTTTGTCGTTGCATTTTGGGTCAACTTTATCGTCGAAGTCTTTCGTCGCAGTCTCGGTCAATCCTATCATCGTCGCAGTCTTTGTCATTGCAATTTCGATCAACTTTATCGTTGTCGAAGTCTATCGTCGCAGTCTTGGACAATTATATCATTGTCGAAGTCTGTCGCCGTAGTCTCGGTCAACTCTATCATAATCGAAGTCTTTAGCGTTGCAGTCCAGGTCATTTCTATCGCAGTCAGTCTTTGTCGTGGCAGTTTTGGTCATCTCTAGCATTATCGAAGTCGTTGTGGTCGCTCCATCGGTGATCGCCCTCACTACCTGAATCTTTGTTGGCCCTATCACTGTCGTCACTGTCGTAATAACATGAATCATGGTCGGCGACCACATCGTGGTCGTGGACGAGATGGACGAGATCAACGTCTTATGTTGCGCGCTATTGATCAAGCTTTCGGAAACTTTGGAAGAGCTCGCGAAATTTATCGTCAGTTACTTCTTGATCGGGCAAACGGTCATCCTCTACGGCCGGGGGCAATTCCAGATCGTCGTGAGTTTCAACGACTCGAAGAGCGGTTCAACGATCAGGAGAGGTTTGAGGTGCGGAACGCTGGATATCGAAGAGCCGGTCGTCCTCGTGTTCATCGGAACATTGAAGAGCGTGTCATTGCTCTTGCACGAGCTTTTCCCGTCATGGGTTTACGTCGAATAGCCGCTCGCGTTGGTATAGCGCACATGACGGTGCGTCGCATAATTCGTGAAGAGGGCCTACGAACTTACCGCGTCCAATCTGTTCAGGCACTATATCCTGGAGATTACCGCGCTCGTCGTAATTTTTGTCGATGGATGCTACAGAAACTGGAGGGAGATCCTCATTTTTTTGAACACATTCTGTTTACCGATGAGGCGAGCTTCTCCAGCACCGCAATCGTGAATCGGCAGAACTTACGCATCTGGGCTGAGCGGAATCCTCGTGCGATGATGCAACGAGTTCACCAGGGACGTTTTTCAGTAAACGTTTGGGCAGGTATCATTGGGAACACCCTGATAGGTCCAGTCTACCTTCCACTGAGATTGAACAGTCGCAATTATTTGCACTTTCTGCAACGCGATTTAATGCCGCGTCTGAGGGACATGATTCCACGACATGCTCGCCATCGCATTTTTTTTATGCACGACGGAGCACCACCTCATTTCGGTCTTCAAGTCCGTGCATTCTTAAACGAAATGTTTGGATCGCGTTGGCTCGGTCGCCGGCCTGCTCCGCATCTCTGGCCACCACGTTCTCCAGACCTAAATCCCTTGGACTTTTTTTTCTGGGGAGCACTCCAGGCTATCGTCTACAGAGAAGGTCGAGCGATTAGGACGCCGGTAGATCTGAGACGCCGAATCGATGAGGGAGTTGCCAGGTTGATGCGAAACCGAGAACTTCTTCTCAGGGTTTCGAGAAACTTGGAGGCACGGTTGCGAGCGTGCTTGCGTAATGGTGGCCGGCATGTGGAAGCTGGAGAACAAGCTAGAATGCTTCGAGCAATTGGACATGATGGTTCGATTCTCTGGGTTCCTCGACGCCGCCGCCATCAACGACCGCGTCATAATGAAGCAGGAGACGACTAATCCAACATTGCATACGCACCCGACACACAGTCGTCATTGAAATGATTTGAAACGAATCTTTCGAAACGGACAACAAAACACAACGGCCCTTTTCAGGGCCAAGGGATACCAGGCAGACAACCTCCACGTGGTGTAGTCCGGGTAACGCTAATAGTCTGCCGCTAATGAAGATGTTTAAGCAACTCATGACAACAACTATTGTTAAGATCAAAATCGCTTATCGTAAACCTGGCCATCTAAAGCCTGGTTTTCATAGAACAGCAGGCGTGTTGTGTGCCAGACATCAAGTCTGTCTAGTTATATCGATTGCCTTTTTAATTATGTTTCAGTTCCGAATTTTATCCCTCCGAACTAAATGAAATACGCATATTTTTTATGTTTTGACGGCTTGATATTGAAAGGTTCATTCCTAACTCGTCGTTTCTACGAGAATTAGATGCCTCTTAACGAGATGAATTGACTTTGAAACTGACTTTGAGTTTTAGGGTCAAGGTTAATTCAGCGGGACTATGTGTTAATTGATTTTCGGCAACAATGAGCTAGGGAATTAGATGCTCGTAGTGGTAACGCGACAAAGGGATATCGCAAAGATCTGTGTCACCCATCTCATGCCGATTCATCCACTTTAGTGTGGTCAGCGTCATGCAATTGCAACATTTCTTGATTCCAATTAATAAATATTGAAGTGTCTGCGTTGAAAAGCTTTTTTTTATAATTATTAAAATTCTTATCCCGTGTTTCTGTGAACAATATTTTGTAAGAACGCACTTTTTCGATTTTTTTCGAATTGACATTGTCGTTTCGGGTTGAAGGACGCATCTCCGACCTATGGTTCTTTTCTGACTTTTGTTCCTCTTAAGAAGTAGAATTTTTTAAGCCAATAAAAAAATTTGACCTTGAATTTCAGGGTCAAGGTCAATTTTGCGGCTACAAATTTTGATAGATCTCCACCGATCTCAAGCTGGAGATTTACTGGGCGAAGTGGCGACACATCATTTTTATACACCCTGTACATAAACAAGGGTATAGGAACCTAGATGACCGACTGTTTACAAGACCGACAAACAGTAAAAAAGTACTCCCTATTGAGTTACCCCCAAAGTGTTTCAGAAAGTCACTACAGGAAAAATAGTTGGTCCCGTCGCTAATGACCCTGGCAGTCGATGCGACGTTAAATAACAAAAATATATATATAAAATCAAACTTAAATTTTAGGCTAAACCAAAATGAAACTCAAATTTTAGTCTAAACCAAAATTTAACTTGAATTTTAGGCTAAACTCAAATTTAACTTAAATTTTAGGCTAAGCCAACATCTAACTTGAATTTTAGGCTAAGCCAAAATCTAACTGAAATTTTAGGCTAACTCAAAATTTAACTTAAATTTTAGGCTAAACCAGAACCTAACTTAAATTTTAGGCTAACCCAAAATTTAACTTAAATTTCAGACTAAATCAAAATTTGACTTAAAATTTAGGCGAAACCTAAATTCAACTTGAATTTTAGGCTAAACCAAAATCTAACTTAAATTTTAGGCTAAACCAAAATCTAACTTAAATTTCAGGCTAAACCAAAATCAAACTTAAATTTCAGGCTGAACCAAAATTTAACTCAAATTTTAGGCTGAACCGAAATTTAACTTGAATTTTAGGCTAAACTCAAATTTAACTTAAATTTTAGGCTAAGCCAACATCTAACTTAAATTTTAGGCTAAGCCAAAATCTAACTTAAATTTTAGGCCAACTCAAAATTTAACTTAAATTTTAGGCTAAACCAGAACCTAACTTAAATTTTAGGCTAAACCAAAATTTAACTTAAATTTCAGACTAAATCAAAATTTGACTTAAATTTTAGGCGAAACCTAAATTTAACTTGAATTTTAGGCTAAACCAAAATCTAACTTAAATTTTAGGCTAAACCAAAATCTAACTTAAATTTCAGGCTAAACCAAAATCAAACTTAAATTTCAGGCTGAACCAAAATTTAACTCAAATTTTAGGCTGAACCGAAATTTAACTTGAATTTTAGGCTAAGCCAAAATCTAACTTAAATTTTAGGCTTAGCCAAAATCTAACTTAAATTTTAGGCTAAACCAAAATCCAACTTAAATTTCAGGCCAAACCAAAATCTAACTTAAATTTCAGGCTGAACCAAAATTTAACTCAAATTGTAGGCTGAACCGAAGTTTAACTCAAATTTCAGGCTAAACCAAAATTTAACTTAAACTTTGAGCTAAACCACAATCTAACTTCAATTTAAGGCTATATTTGTTAACGCTCTATAAAAAAAATCTAAATGAAGATTTGCGTGAGCCGTTTCGGAATAAAAATAACATGGAAAAAATTATTTTTACGTCATCTGATTTTTATAACTAACAAACGATTCATCATAAGAGAAATCTACAGACATATCTTTGTACAGAATTGAACGCTCTACAAAAAAGGTTTTCAGTTACTTTTTGATAAGTCCACTCGTTTACAAGTTATTCAATGTCAAAGTTCAATTTTTCGAAGATTTTGCCGATTTTATAACGGAACGATTAGTTTTATCGACAAAATTTGAATGAAATTTCATTTAAAATACAAATTAAACTTTCAAAAAATGTTTAAGAATAGTTCTTACTATAATAATAATAAAAAATAGAACGCCTTCAGAAAGTTGTGCAGTAGAATTTAGCTTATGCATTTTTTATAAATCTATTTGAAAAAAAATCGAATAATAATTTTCTGTTACACTACAATAAATGTCATTTTCTTAATATAAAAATGAAATTTTTAAGCAAACTTCTGCTGCACAATTTTCTTAAAGCGTTCCATTTTTCTTATTCCTATAGTGAGAACTATTAGTTACAATGACTCGAAAGCTTGATTTGTGTTTCACACGAAAGTTCATGCACATTTTGTCGATACAACTAATAGTTCCGGTGTAATAACCAAAAATCAGCCAAATTTACAAAAATCTAAATTTTGTTATTGAATAACTTTTGAACAAGTGGACTTATCAAAAAGTAACTCAAAACCTTTTTTGTAGAGCGTTTAATTCTGTACCAATTCTGTTTGTAGATTTCTCTTATGATGATGTTTGTTAATCATAAAAATCAGAAGACATAAAAATAATTTTTCCCATGTTATTCTTATGGAAAATTGAAAGATGCGATGAGTACGCTGTTAACATTAATATTAAGAGCTCATATTTTCACACTCCCTTTCTTATACCTAATAAAACTTTTGAGCCTATATGGGAGAAGGGATATTTTTTTTAACGTCATGTACAGTGTTGGCCATTAATGCCTGCAAATTTTTGAAAGAATCTTGAAAAGAATTTTTCTAAGATTCTAAGAATCTTTCCAAGATTCCAAGAATCTTTTTAAGATTCTTTTCAAGATTCTTCCGAAGAACTTTGAAAGAATCTTAGAATCTTGGAAAGAGTTTTAGAATCTTGGAAAGAATCTTTCAAAGATTTGCAGGAATTAATGGCGAGCACTGTATATTGTACCATCAAGAATTTGGATCATAGGGCTGTGATGGTTATAGGAATTTATTTTTCTTGCTTATTTTTGTCGACAATTGCGAATCTACGGAAAGGTTTTACAAAGCATTGTTTGAGAATATATGCGTATTAGATTATAATTAAATTTCACACTGTGGTTATAGCAAATATTTCCTGTAATATAAATGGCATCTACTACACTGAGAAAAAAATGGTTGAATGAACTAAATCTTTAGTCGCATACGCACGATTCAATATTTAGTTGTACGACTCAAATTTTTTTTGTATGAATCATATTTTGGTCAACTGAAGCGCAGAATTATTCAAGAAACTTATTATATAGTTATACCAAATAAATATTTAGTCGTGTGTATGCAACTACAAATATAGTTCATTCAACAATTTTTTTTCTCAGTGTATAATTTTAGGCATTCCTATCACATATAGTTACATTACAAGAGATATCAATCAATTGAAATAATTTAAATTTTTTTATGTACAAAGAATGTACCGAAATAACTGTACTGTATTTCCAACTGCGCATATACAACAAGCCATGCACTTTCATTTTTTGTTCTTCTGCATTTTCGACGATTTCAACACCAATTTATATAAAATTCATGTTAATAAATTAAATCAGGAAAAATACTTCGAAACAACTTTCAAAAAGAAGTGAAATCAATCACAAAATACTTCTCAGAAGTAAAAAAAGGACGCCAAGTATTAAATCCCAAAAATTCGAATTCAAAAAAATCCCAAAAATTCAAAAGAAATTCTAAAAATTTAAAATCTGAAATTAACAAAAAAAAACAAAAAAAAACAAATCACATAAGCCAAGCCAAAAACTTAGCGTGCGTAAATTATTAAAGACCAAGCCAAACTAAAAAACTTGGCGTGCAGGGTTAAGAACCAACACGCTCGGCGAGGAAAAACCGAGACCATCCACCCTTATCGTTTAAGGAAGGAGTTATGGAATGAGAAAATGAAAAAGAAAACAATTGATCAAGTGCCCTAGTAAGCAGCCATGAGAATATACACAAGAGGTACGGGTAAACTAGTGAGTAACTATGAGAAAAGTTCACCGAGAAGAATCTTGTCCAAGGTTTATATTTAAATGAACGAACAATGATATTAACATTATTTCTGGAATAGTTGAGAATCTTCCCACATAGACAAATGTAGCTCATATTGGCATCATATTGCATATATCTATGACGCATAGGAACTCTCACAGCTGTGTGTCGCTTATGAGTGCTCACCTGGAAGCCATCTTTGCATCATACGATGATTGACAATAACACATCTTACGGGGCTCATATGGCAGTCACGGCGTGACGAAATTGTGGTGCTCATACGCAGATCATATTGACATCATACCGTGGTGAAATTGGTTGCGCTCATACGAAGCTCATATGACCGTCGGGATGTGAGGTATTATTGTAATTTTCATACGATTTTTTTTTTAATTTCTATTGCTTGAAAATTTTTTTTTTATGTATATTTTTTCATTTACATAGCTTCTGAACCGATTACATTAAAAAATAAATAAAAAAACACCCAATTTCATTATATTTCAATTTCTTCTGTCTCCAGTGGGATTCGAACCTGCGACCTGCCTATCTATCCTACCTAATAACCTAACACGCTACCTATTACGCTACCGAGTACTTATGAATTTTCTTCACTTATATGCTATATCAGTGGTGACATGCCAGGGAAAACGAGTCACATTTGAATATTATATATATACGGTTAAAAATGAAAGTAATTAATAAATTAAGAATTAAAAAAATATTCGTAAAAAATATTCGTAAATATTCGTGAAAGTCAATTTCTTAGTTTTTTTTTACAGTTTCGCGAATTCGAATATCTCAATGGAATCTATAGGGAAATTTGTAGAATTCAAAATGGGGGTCCTATTTGATAAAAAAAATGATGAAAAATAGTGCAACTTTTGTAAAAGTTTGTTTGCTTATATGAAACTGAAATATAAAACAAAAAAATTAAAACAGTAAAAAAAAATTAGTTAAAATAATTTTTTTTTCTAAGTAAATGAAAACAATTTTTAAAAATTCAATATGGCGGCCGTGATTTGCAAAAATTCTCAGATATTGGTGAACATTATTAATAACTTTATAATGAATTTTTTGGACTTGCAAAAGATGCGAGGCTTGTCACAACATGCTGTCATTTTGCAGTGATTTTGCAGCCGTCACATTGCGCTCATCGAATGTATCACTAAGAAACATGCATATCGCCGTCATATTGCGCTCATCGAATGTATAACTGAGAAACACGCATAACGCCATCATATTGCATGCATGGCATGTATACTTTCAATGCTAACCTAGTGAATACCCTAAAAAATCATTGAATGGCTTTCATATGATATCCATCTGCAAATATTCATTGCAGAATGTAAATTTGCCGGCTTATGAGTTCATCTTGTAGTCAACGGATGATGCATTTGTAAACGACATGATGAGATCGAAATGTTTTGTAAATTCATCATACTAAATGAACTAATGGGCATGCATCACAACATGTAGCCAATATACTGGAAAATTTGCTTCATCAAATGTATACACGGCATGATAATCATGGCTGTCTATCTGGGTTTTATTGACCTTTGGTCATGTCTGAATTTGATAAATCACAATAGCTACTTCCTTGTCATAAATATTCTTGGCCAGTAATCGTCAGCAAACTACAGTAGGCGATCAGATAACTTAACTCGATGGGGCCGGAAACATTCACATAACTTAACTTTCCCCTCATTTTCCCACTCACGTGTCTAAGCGCATGCGCACTACGCATGTCGGCAATACGCATGCTCATAGATGTTTCGCGGTCGTTCAGAGGTTTGAAGTGGGGAGAAACGGTCATAGGGAGAGTCAAGATATGTGAGCAGTCAAGTTATCCGATCATCTACTGTACTTGACACTAAAAAATACGAGTGATAATCTGTGTTATCACTATATGAGTAGGTATAATATTTTTCTATCTGATCTCGTGGAAATCCTACAGCACCTCCCGGGCTTATTTTTCTTAACCCTGCACGCCAAGTTTTTTAGTTTGGCTTGGTCTTGAATAATTTACGCACGCTAAGTTTTTGGCTTATGTGAGTTGTTTTTTTTCGTTTTTTTTTTGTTAATTTCAGATTTTAAATTTTTAGGATTTCTTTTGAATTTTTGGGATTTTTTTTAATTCGAATTTTCGGGATTTAATACTTGGCGTCCTTTTTTTTTACTTCTGATAGTTTTTACACCACGTGAGGATACCGAATAATACTCCCGCACTGTTAATACGCTTTGAAGCAAACATCCAGCAAGCTTAAAACGTAAGCAAATTTAAATATAGCCAATAACCGACAGTGTAATGAAATTAAGTATTACATGTGAGATGAGAGTAACAATAATTAGTCTCTCAACTGCTAATAATAATGAATCTTTATGTATAAATGTTGTCGCAGACGCGGAAATGAGTGCATACACGTTGTCAAGGTCGAAAAAAATGGTTTCCATACAAAAAATAAAAATCATTATTCTGAAGTTAAAAACCCCTTAAGCTTTTTTTTGTAATCCAAAAACACGTAAACTTTATTTTTTGCTGCCCTTGAATTTGGTTTTTGTTTCATCAAAATCGGTCAATAACTTTTCTTTATACATGAAAATTAAAACGGTCGCGGGGTGGTTCACCCCCTTGAGACATGGTTGCGTGAAAAGGTGAACATGTGTTATTCATTACTCGACATAAGCAATGTCATGGAATTAGTTTTATTCCGATCGGAATAAACTATGTGAAACAGCTCACTGACCCCCTAACATGCCCAACGCCAACGCCTCCTACAAAGGTTGTAAACTATGGAAAGATAAAAAAACACTCAAGAATATCTCGACTGGTATGCAGAACATTAGGTTACATGCACTGCAAATCACGGAGGTTCTGCGGGTAAGATGGAGGTGGACGCCATATTAGAGGCATCCGAAGAAAAATTTGAAGTGAAATATGGAAATTATATAGGAGACGAGGACTCAAAAACATACAAAGCAATTGCGTTGGGAACGTCCAAAAAAAAATTGGCACCCGGCTCTGTAATGTGAAGAAAGATAAAAAAACCAAGTGCAAAGAAAAAACTCACTGACACGCTCATTAAAAAATTGATAATTAATTACGAATTGGCTATGCGAAGAAATGTTGACTCCGTTGAAGATATGGCAAACGCCATTGTGCACGGTTGCCAGCGCTTCAGAGGGTCAAAAATAGTGAAATAGTGACTTGAATTCACATAAATAGTGAGCAAATAGTGACTTCAACGTCCAAATAGTGAGCAAATAGTGACATTTTTCCAACTCATATAGAAACTTTTGTGAATGCTAGACGTATTTTTTTCACCATTTCGGAGCTCATTTACAGTATTTCCATGAAAAATTTGTAAGATGTGGGAAGTAAATGAAGGACAAGACAAATGTTACAATAAAAGGATGGGAAAATTTATTAAGATTAATATTAAAGTAATTTGTACTTTGATCCTTAGGGCCTATAGCGCTATACTCTGTACTTAAAAAATAACATCACATTGAAAATTTTATCTAGCTTTCAAAGCTAGGCTTTGGAAAACATCACTTTCAAGTCATGGAGTTAATGAATGCTACAATAAAAGAATAAGAATATTGATTAAGATTAAAGTACAGTCGAACCTCCCTCACTCGAACCTCTATAACTCGAAAACCTCGATTAGTCTGAGACTCAGTCTGTTCTCTTGCGAAAACCTCTGTAATTCGAAGAAAAAACAGAGAATAACTCGAAGTTTTTCGAACGTATCGAGGAGCATTATTTCGCCTCTGCAACTCGAATTTAAAGATACCCGACCTCTACAAGTCGAAGGTTACCTCTATAACTCGAAGTTCCAATACCCTGACCTCTACAACTCGAAGCGCTTTACGCAATGACATAAAACGCTACGCATTCTGTCCGCATTTTTTAGTCCCTGTTTTGATCTGTACGTGGCGCTAGTTATCTCTTAAATACGATTTACGGCGTGCCGAAGACTACCAGCACCACGAGTGATGAAATTTGGCGTCAAAAAAGACGGACTTCGAACGAAGTTCGAACTTTCATAGAAAAATCTATTAACATTGATGACAACGTATTCGTAGCTCTGTTCGCAGTTGAAAATGCAATTTGCAACTCTGTTCGCGGTCAAAAATGCAATTGACTGCCAGCATAAGTTAAAACAGAGTAAAATAACAGATTTTTTCAAAAACCCTGTAAATAATAGTGAATGAACAACCATTGCCTACCATGTACATATGTACTAAAATATGTTACATTTTGTATAACTTGTATGCACGTCCCAAAATAAAGAATATTTCCACTATATTTGGCGAATCTTTACGAGCCTCTATAAGTCGAATATTGTTTTGGTCACTCTCTATAACTCGAAAACTTCGATAAGTCGAAACCTCTCTTACTCGAAGAAATTAGCTCTGTCCCTGAGATTCGAGTTACCGAGTTTCGACTGTAGTTGAATCGTAAGTCTCTCCTTCAGCTTCAGCATCAGCAGAATTCCCTGGGGTCCCTGCAGTTACATTTCTTGCAGTTGCAGGCAGAATCCCCTCCCCGTTGGAAAAAAATTCCGAAATTTTTCGTCGTTTTCGACCATTTCTATGTATTTCCCCCCATAAATTTCCAAAGTGGTTATATTAATTATGAGATTAATACACCGGGTTCGCAATATTCAAATCCACATAGTAATTTTAACATAATGATTTTTCAAACGCCATCACAGGTTTTGATTTTTAATACACCATTGCATGAATTTCCACAGTACTGATTGGAATATTCTGAACAATATTGTAATTTCTTGTTACTGATTGCAAGTAAATTCCAATAGCGCTTGTGTTGTAATTTTCAAGCACCGGCAACGAAAATTTTTATTACTTTGTATATGAAAAACCAAAACACATCTACGAAATATACAAGACAGTTTTTTAATATTCATAACCCTATATTAAATTTCCAAAGTGGCTATTATGAAATTAGTACACCCGGTTTGGAATATTTAAATCCGCATAGTAATTATACCACTATGATTTTTCAAATTCCATCACAGGTTTTGATTTTCAATTTACAGTTGCATGAATTTACACAGGGCTGATTGGAATATTCTGAACAATATTGTAATTTTTTGTTAACGATTGTTGTAACTTTCAAGCACCCGCAACGAAAGTTTCTGACTTTGTATATTAAAAACTAAAACACATCTAAGAAATATGCAAGACGAGTTATGAATTTCCAAAGTCGGTGTATGATTATGAAATTAATACACCGGATTTGTAATTTTTTAATACAGAAGTAACAAATTCGAGACCATTATATAAAATTTAAGGGGGGTAAGTCAGCCAAAATGAATAAAAAATCGATTTTTTTTTTTTTACGTTCTGTGATACCTTTTGCGCCTATTTTTCAAGCCATAAGACGATTTTTTTAAAAACGGCTGAGTTACGGACCAAAATATAAAAAAGTGCACTAAAAATAAGTAAAAATTTATAAATTTGTTTTCAAAAATCTGAAAAATTTGGTAAATGATATAAAAAATACTGAGAATCACTTAGAGTCGAATTGGCGATGGCGAACTTTTTTTCGCCGTTTTCAACTTGTAAATGAGGCATTCGATGACATTGCGATCAAAATCTTGCCTTGATGATTCCGATTTTCCTCTAAATTTTTTATATCAATAAACACATCGAAAAAAAAATTGCCAATTTTTTTCAGAATTTTTTTGTCACGCGTTTTTTCGATTTTTTTTTTTTAAAGGGACCCCTTTGTAAAATCTGAAAAAATTCACAATAATCTAAGAAAATATAACAAAATTTTTGGTGTTTGTTCTAAAATGGAGATTTTAATACTCTATAAGTAAAGTTTTTTTTTGCAATTTTTTGAATTTTATTACTCATAGAGTATTAAAATCTCTATTTTGGAACAAAGCCCAAAAATTTTGTTATATTTTATTAGATTATTCTGAATTTTTTCAGACTTTACAAAGTGGTCCCTTTTAAAAAAAAAAAATCCAAAAAACGCGTGACCAAAAAATTCTGAACAAATTTGGAAAATTGTTTTTCAATGTGTTTTTCTATATAAAAAATTTAGAGGAAAATCGAAATCATCAAGGCAAGATTTTGATCGAAATATCGTGGAATGCCTCAACTACTACATGCGCATAATACAGTGCTCTTGCAGAGCGCGTCGGATTCAAAACTCATATTTCTCTTATGAAAATCTTACTCTCGTGTAGGGCTTGCCGCTCGTCCGCAATATGGCGAAAACCCGCGTGTTTCAAACGTTTAGCTGAATTATTTTCATCGCACAATTCTATAGCGGTTATCTTATGAATTCTATGGAGAAAAATGTGCGTCTGTAGATTAGATGGTGCTGCAGTATGAATATTCATACTAAGCATCAATAACACAATTTACATCAATCTTTTTATTCCCTATACAAATTTGTGAAACACATAGTTACGGCCCTGCAGCACCCAAAAATATGAACCCCTGCTATAGCCGTCACGCCGAGGTACATCACTCCAAGTCATGTACTAACGACTAACCTATTCATGATGCCGTTCTTTTTGACAGTTCGCGAAATTTTATCGGTAGATTTATGTTTATTGAATTCTTCCAATTTTATTTCATTTTTTATCGTTTTATTGGGATCGACAGTATTTTACGACAAATATTGGCCAACGTTTCTGTTTATCCGGACGAGAAGAAATGTTTGATATTGGCACAGCGAAAGAAAAAAGTCGAAATTTCATCACATGTGAATCGCCAGTGAAAACTAAAAATTTTCCGGTAATTAATATTTTTGACTGTTCAACTGTATTTTAGAGTTGACACATTTTTTTATTAAAAAAAGTGAGAACAGTGTTAAAAAAATTTTGTTTCATGTGCAGAGTATTTTGTAATATGATTTTGTATACAGGTGAATTTTATCTGCAACAGCCAGGAGAGAAGAAAAATCTTTGCCACACCATCAACTTCAGATGCTGTTTGCCGAAACCTGGATCTTCAAACATTCTGCGCGTGATTCTGAAAAGACCGCTCGATGGATTTCATTCCAACTAGTCTCATTTTCTTCGTAGCGGATGTATCTATCGTATGAACCCGGCACATTTTGATTAAAGAACTTTCCTTGAGGGGGGTATTGGCTCAAAGATTTATGCAACCTAGTTTTAATAAAACTTTTTCAAAATTGATGCGTAGCTTCAGAAGAGAGGCTTTAAAAAAAAATGTGCCGCGTTCATACGATAGATACATCCGCTACGAAGAAAATGAGACTAGTTGGAATCAAATCCATTGAGCGGTCTTTTCTGAATCACGCGCAGAATGAAAAAACTTCAAATTCTGCTTATCCGGGTGCCACGACACCTGAGTGATTTAATCTTGAGCACAAGGGAAGCTCGATTCATACCTAAAACTATAGGCAATTGGTTACATTTATGGACTAAGTCCAAACAAAAATATTGCCATTTTTTAAAATGAAAAAATTAGCTGACTCACTCCCCTTAATGAAAATTGTACTAAATTTGCTACAAAGTGTATGAAAATCAATTTAATACACCGAGTTTATAAAGTTAATACGAATCGATATTGTGAGTTTGCGATTATTTTTTACATTGCGCGGTAAGGAAGACACAAAAAACTATATTCCTTTACACTATTCGAAGAATGATTTATCGAATTATCGTTCCTGTTCATTCGCATTTCTGCCGCAGGTCGGTTGACTGCTTGGAACCTTGCTTTTCCACTCACAATTGAAATCTGTAGGCCCATCCGTATCACTGAGTCGGCGTCACTTGTATTCAATCTTCGGAGGAAGAGTATACGATTTAAGAAATAATGTGTACAATCTTGTATAGTTTTCAATATACTTACTCATGCGTTTATCCGACCATTTTCATCCTCTTTTATCATTCGGAGAATATGTGACTGACATTGATATGTTTGCCACAAGTGACATCCGTTGAACTCAATTTCACTATCCTCGGAATCGCGTTTTCCTAATGTTTACACCTGACTGTGTATTTTGGGGGGCAGATCACAGACCTGTATGTGAGACCGTGCTCTGGTACTAGTCTAGTCATATACAGTCAGCACTAGGAGAGCGTTCCGATTGACGCACCGGGCGACTTTCTTCTCCTCCCATTATAGAGAATAAAGAGAGAAAAGTCTCCCACCAAGTCATTCTAATCGCACTCCAGGATTGTATGCAGAATGATTCGTGGGGCGCCTATTCACTCCTATTCCCTAGAAAAAAATTCCAGACACATTTTCTCGAGAACAATATCAGAGAAATTCAATATTGAAATCTAGCATTATCAATAAACCTCATAGAGAAAATGTCTATACTCTCATCTCTGCGTGATGAAATAACCGGTCCAGAGCAAGTTGACTCACGCGCCGGTGGCGTACGTTGTACTTAACGCTCGCAAAGTTCACGATTACAATTTCATATAGAGTAATTTACTCTATTTAAAATACTCTATACAAGTAATGTATTCTTTAGCAGCGTCGAGTAGTAGGGGTGGTACAATACACGTCCACAAGTTGTTCATCTCATTCTTCAAGATAGCGCAGTGTTACGCATCAAAGAATCTCCGTGTTACTCCGTGTCATGCAAGTATCAGCAAGCATTTTTTGTGTATAACCTAACCCAATCAACGAGCCATAAAGCCGTGAAACCAAAATGTTGTGACATCGAATTATGGCTAATTTCCTGATTTGGTTGATTATTGTTGATATAATTTGAAATGACACAAATGTCAATTATAAACCGAAACTGATAATAACTTATTTATTCCATACTAGGGTTCTATACACGCGCGCTGACGCGCGCGACCGATTTACTATCGGCGCTGCAGCGCTCCAGTCAAAAATCCGTGATACTCGACTCACAGAGGGTCTGCATTGCTTAAGAAAAAATTATTTGAAGGTTCAAAGCGTGTGCTTTGAATCGGAAATTTTCTGGGAAACACGAATAAGCTAATTGCGATATAAAAATCATTACGGATCATGCTTAAAAGTGCCAAAAACCATTTTGGTAGATGCATTTGCGGAAAGTTTTTTGTGACAAATTAATTGATGGGTCATTCCATTCCTTTCCACGACAAAGTTTTTTTTCGTTGTTTTAAGGTTCAAAGCCTGTATTTCGAATGGGAAATTGCCTGGGGATCACGATTAAGCTATTTACGAGCATAAAATTCTTTACGAGTCATGGTGAAAAATGACAAAAATCATTTGGGCGGATCCATTTGTGAAAAGTTTTTTGTGACAAATTAATTGATGGGTCATCCATTACATTCCATTCCATTCCACGAAAAAGGTTTTTTTCGGCCGTTTCAAGGTTCAAAACCTGATGACAAATTAAATGATTGGTCATTTATTCCATTCTATTCTATTCCATTGCATTCCATTCCACCAAAGATTTTCTTTTGTCGTTTCAAGGTTCAAAGCCTGATGACAAAATAAATGATGGGTCATCCATTCCATTCTATTTTATTCCATTGCATTCCATTTCATTCCACGAAACAGGTTTTTTTCGGTCGTTTCAAGGTTCAAAGCCCGATAACCAATTAATTGATAGGACATCCATTCCATTCTATTCCATGAAAAAGATTTTTTTCCGTCGTTTCAAGGTTCAAAGCCTGATGACCAATTAATTGATGGGTCGTCCATTCCATTCCATTCTATTCCATTCCATTCCATTCCACGAAAGAGTTTTTCTTTCGTCGTTTCAAGGTTCCAAGCCTGATGACAAATTAATTGATGGGTCGTCCATTCCATTCCATTCTATTCCATTGCTTTCCATTCCATTCCGCGAAAAAGGTTTTTTTCGGTCGTTTCAAGGTTCAAAGCCTGATGACAGTTGAATTGATGGGTCATCCATTCCATTCTATTCCATTCCACGAAAAAGGTTTTTCTTCGTCGTTAGAAGGTTCAAAGCCTGATGGCCAATTAATTGATGGTTATCCATTCCATTCTATTGCATTCCATTCCACAAAAAAGTTGTTTTCATCGTTTCAAAGTTCAAGGCCTGTGTTTTGAATCGGAAATTGCCTGGGGACCACGATTAAGCTATTTGCGATCGTAAAATTCCTTACGGATCATGCTTAAAAATTCCAATAACCATATTAACGGCTCCATTTGCGAATGACCTCAGCTGATCCGAGCACGGAGCTGAGTGAATTTTTTATCCGTCTTTTTAAAGTTCAATGTGTTTGTATTAAATCGTAAATTATATGGGCTACACGAATAAGCATTCACCATAATTCACCGATTTTGTCGTTCCGATGACCGATGTGACTGACATGACAAAGATGTCAAACTCATCTGAGAATCGCGACGTGTGAAGTCGCGCACACGCGAGGTGTGAAGTCGCGTCCGAGTCAATCCAGCTGACCAATCACAGCACGAATAAAACGGTGACAATGCTTGCGAGATTACGATAAATCTTCGATATATATCGTTACCCATGAGTTCTTTATTAGGGGACTAGGGTTACCCACCGCGCACTGAAGCACGCGCACAGGGTTTTATTTGCGCTGCAGCGCCCAAATTACAACATTCAAAACAACTGTCAAACTGTCAGGACACATCTGTCAAACTGACCGACCAATCACAGCACGAATAAAACGGTGACAACAACCAACTTCAGGCGTTACTCACGAACTTTTTAGTATTCGGGATAACTAGCATGTTTTTTCAATTTTTGATCACATAACTAACATGGAAAATCTCCGGTGACGTCCACCGATTTTCATGAAATTTAAATATGTTGATCTCCATCAAAATCTAAGCACCACATATTTTTTTGATCGGCGGAAAAACGTTTCTAGGAGGTGAAATTACCCCCTAAACTTGGGACCTCCGAGGGGTACTTTTCAGGTTTCCCCTACTTCCACTTGAGATAATTAAATGCACCCGAATGATGGAAAATGTAACTGGTTTTGTATCGAGGGGTCGCATAGGAAAAAATGTATAGGGGTTGGAATTCACAAAATCGTTATAATAAAAAAAACTATTCCACCTATCTCGATGGATTTAATTGTACTTTGAAGGGAGCAAAAAAAAATAGCACATACGTGTTTTTGCGTTTTTCTCACATATCAAGTTAGGGGGGTAAACTACCCCTATATATGTGTAGTATTTTATATAGATACAAAACTATCAAACGGATAAGAGAATAGAATATTTATTGAATTTAAAAGAATTAAGCACACGTCTGATTAGATCGTTGATTCTTAATAAACTGACTATCGAATAACAAGCTGTCAATATTCAGATTTGCATGGCAACGTCACGGCAATACGCTTCCTCTCGAAATTGACTAGCTCACGTATCTTCACTACATTCGGCCATTCCTGATCGCTCTTCGGACCCCGAAGAGTTTTCTTGATATTTCTTCATATTATCCGCTGAAGTCGAAGTAATCTTTGGGCCTTCTTTGTCTCCAATTTTAATTACTTCATATCGATCGTTGCCTTTTGCACGGGAAACCTTATATGGGCCAAGATATTGTGGGTGAATTTTTAAACCCGATCCGAACTGAGTGCGTTTGATCGCCACTAAGTCTCCTTCTTCATATTTTGTAGCGGGTTTGCATTTCTTATCATGACACTTTCGATTTTCTTCTTGAATTTTTAGAATATTATTTTTGGCCAAGACTCTTAGTTCGTTCCGATTTGTATCAAAGATTTCAACAGCTTCTTGTTCCAGCAGAGACAGAATTCGTATATCTTCACGATGCTTCATTTTTATTCCAATCATTGCTTCGAAAGGAGTCATACCTATACTCCGTTGGAAAGTACTATTAATACTTCGCTGAACTCGGTCTACGTGCTTGTACCATTTATCCGGATTTTCCATCGATAGTTTGGTTAAAACGCCAATGATTATTCTATTGATGCGTTCAACTTGGCCGTTCCCACGAGGAATTCCTGTTGTGATGGTGATATGCTCAATATCTTCTTCGGCACAAAATTCTTTAAACTCTGCAGACATAAAAGCTCCTCCTTTATCAGTGATTATTCGGCTGGGATTACCAAAAATTTTTTGCTGCAGACTTAGACGATTTATTACTTCCGATGAGTTTGTCGTTTTTGTTGGATATAACCGAACGAATTTCGTAAATCCGTCTATAACAACAAATAAGTGTTTGTAGAGTTTACTTGTTGCTGTCATTGGCCCTAGATGATCCACGTGATAGGTACTCAAAGGAATGTCCCCTTTCGGAATTGGTCTTAAAACTCCTTCTTTTTTCCCTTTCTTCTTTTCGGCCATTATGTAACTGATACAGCTTTTGACAAAATTATCGAGCTTTTCTTGTAACTTTGGTATATAAAACTCTTCTTTTATTCGTTCTGTCATTTATTTCACACCAAAATGTCCATTATCGTGAATTCTTCGTATGGTTTCGATGTACATACTCGATGGAAGAACGATGACTTTGTTGGACCCTGATCGCTTCTTGAGAATATCGTCTTCTATCAAGTAATCTTCGTATGGCTCCGTTTTCAATATCTGTTTGATCACTTTCAATCTGTCGTCGTTATTTTGATTGCTTCGTATCAACGCTATGAACTTGTCTTCGATTACCATTACTGGAAAACGACTAAGCGCGTCTACATGTTTCATCCGTTCCCCTGATCGATGTTCAATCTCAAATTCGAATTCCTCCATAGCAAGTGCCCATCTCGCAATTTTCGGTGGTAAATCTTTTTTATGAACTGTCTTCGTAAAAGCTGCACAGTCTGTAACTATTTCAAACTTGATGCTGAGTGAATAAACCCGAAATTTTTGCAGTGCTCTTACGATGGCGAGGACTTCCAACTCGTATGAATGGTACTTTCGTTCAGCTTCTGATGTCTTGTAGCTCATGTAATGAACTGGGTGGAACTGATTATCTGGTTGACATTTTTGTAGAAGGGCAGCTCCATATCCTTCTTGGCTGGCATCTGTATGCAATTCGGTTATTGCATCTGGACGATAGATTCGAAGAACTGGTTCACTCATTAGAGTATTTTTTAATGCCACGAAAGCTCTGTACTCGACTTCATTAAAACGAAATGGTTGATCGTTTTTAAGCAGGTTCGTTAAAGGCCGAGCTTTAATTGCGTAATTTTTCACGAATTTCCGGAAATATCCAGTCAATCCGAGAAAACTCTGAATATGTTTTTTTGTTTGAGGAATTGGAAATCCCTGTACAGCCTTTACTTTTGCTGGTGATGGGGATACAGAACCATTTTCAATCACGTGTCCTAAAAATTCCACTTTTCTCTTTAAAAAGTGACATTTTTTCCAATTTATGTCAAGGCCGTTCCTTGATGCAACCTCTAATACTTCCACGAGCTTCTCGAAAGCATCTTTTTCATTGATTCCCGGAATAATCAGATCGTCCATGTAAGTTAGTACAACCTTTCGTCTAATTAAATTTCGGAATACCTCGTTTATGAACCGGAGAAAGCTCGTTGGACTGTTGCACAATCTGAACGGCGTTTTAATAAATTCATATTGACCGTCTGGAGTCACAAACGACGTATATTTTCGGCTATCTTCAGCAACCGGTATGTGAAAAAAACCATTTTTAAGATCCAGCGTGGAAAATATCTGCGCATTTGTTAAAGAATCTATACAGTCCTCGATTAGTGGCATGGGGAATCGATCTCGAATAATCTTCTGATTCAATTGTCTGTAATCTATACAAACTCGATGCGATCCGTCCTTTTTTGGAATAATGACGACAGCACTGGAGTAATTACTCTTGCTTGGTCTAATAACCCCTGTTTTCAGCCACTCGGTTATTTGTTCATCCAGTATCTTCTTTTCTTTAGTAGCCAATCTCCGCGGCTTCTGACAAATTGGGTCTTCTGATTTTAGTATGATTTTCGTTTCGATTGATGTTTTGACGTCAGCAGTCCGTGTGTATTTCTCGATAAGTGCTTCAATTTTCGTTTTATAAGGTTCGCTTGTGTCAATTTCATTTGTCACTATACAATTTATGTTAAGCAGGTCTCCGAAATTAGAGATATCTGAGTATACATTTTTTGATTCTTCAAAACAACTTTCAATGGGTACCTTCATCTTATTTTCGTGTGTCGAGATATCATTTATGACGGTTACTTCTGATGCGGAGTCTTCTGGTAGAAGCGGAGTGATTTTCACGACACCTCTTCTCATGTGAAAATCCACATATTGGAGCAGATCATATCCGATGAGAATTTCACACGTCAAGGCTTCTGTTGGTACAACGTACATTTCCGTTACATAATGATGATTATCAATGATAAGGGTAGAAGTAAATACTCCGATGGGATCCGTCAGTGTGTTTCCTAGTCCAGTAAGCTGACGTGAAGTTTGACGCAGTTTTGGCGAACCGATTTTCTCGTATAAGTTTTTTGATATAACATTAGCGTCGCTGCCACTGTCAACTAGAGCTTCGAGGCTTATGCCAAAGAGGTTAACTTTAACCCAGCGATGGCGTGTCGTTGTAATGCATCTTACGTTTACCTTTTCTCCTGACGTTGTTGCTCCGGTACATTTCGCAGCAATATGTCCGAATGCATTGCATTTAAAGCATTTTGGTCCTTTATCCTTATGCGAGCATTGTTTGACATCGTGTTCGGGTGATCCACAGGAATAACAGTGCTGTTTTTTGGTTGATGGTTTATTGTTCTTTCCATCTTTTTCGATTTCTTTCTTAAACATTTTTTTCTTGCTGGTGTGATCTCTTATTCTGTCAAATATTTCCAACTTCTTCTTTAGGTCACTCAATGTAGAGGCAGTGTATAAAATACTTTTATTGGCTTCATCATCCTGAATTCCATCGACGATATGTTGTACCAATGCGTCTTCTTCGATACGTCCTTGACTCGCTATCTCCAACATAGCGTAAACATACTGTCGGCTACTTTCGTCAAAACGTCATTTACGCTTCGTCAATTGAGCGTGAATAAGTGCGCTATTCACTTCTGTCTTGAATTCTCGTTTTAACCGACGTTTAAGTACATCCCAAGAAATCACGTTTTTTTCATACGTTATGAATTGTTTTGCTGAGCCTTTCATCATCCGTTTTGCATAAATCAGTTTTGCAAATCATTCCACTTCAGTAGTACGGCGAGATCTTCGAAGTCGTTTATCCATTTCTCGATAGATAGTTTGTCGTCTCCGGAAAAATGAGCTATACTGTCTTCAACATCTTTTATAGTAAACATATTTCTGGTTGAACTACGACATCTGTTTCTTGGATTTACTTGTCTATTCCTCTGCAAATTTTGCCGATCTTCTGCTTCGGATTCGTCGTTAACATTACTTTCATCGGATTTATCGATATCACTCAAATCAGCTTGACTGTCAGAGTCGTCAACAATCGCGTCACCTTGTTTATCAGCTTCCGTTCCGACTTCTTCCGCATTTGTGACATAATTGATTAATCGATTGCGAAGCTCAGCTTTTTTACCCGTTATTGGCAACTCCAAACGCTTTAATCGTTTTTTGAGAGCTTCTACAGTTAATAAACCAATCTCGTCGATCGTCGTCGATTTCTCTGCTGGATATTTTTCATCAGCTTTTCGTTTATCTCGCGATGAACTTTGCGATTTCGCACTGTTTATACTCGTATGAGAACCACACGGTTTATTCTCAATAGCTTGAACACTCTTTTTTGTTTTTTGTATGATCGTTGTATTCAGTGTATCATCCTCAATGTCATCTTCATCGGTTAACGCCTCGTCATTTTTGTCAGTCATATTTCGATGTATTCCACGTTCACGTTTCTTGTCTAACAACTTCAACTTTCAACTTATTTGACGCTTGATATTTTTTAATCACAACGTTCGACTTAGGATCGGCATTTGACAAGGAATCGTGAAACATGGATATCGAATCCTCACAACCGTATATCGTTCAACTTTCAGCGACTTCACCTTCCATTCACTTTTCCGTTGTTAGCTCTGACAATCCCGGACGAGCCCCCAAATGTAGTATTTTATATAGATACAAAACTATCAAACGGATAAGAGAATAGAATATTTATTGAATTTAAAAGAATTAAGCACACGTCTGATTAGATCGTTGATTCTTAATAAACTGACTATCGAATAACAAGCTGTCAATATTCAGATTTGCATGACAACGTCACGGCAATACGCTTCCTCTCGAAATTGACTAGCTCACGTATCTTCACTACATATGTTCACATTAAATCTCAATAAAACGGCAGTAATTATTATTCTTTTATTATTTTTTCTCCTCGTGATACGTTTTTTCTTTAAATTCTCAACATTTACATCTCAAAAGTTGGATAGGTTTTTCTCGAAACTACATTTTCGTAAATGGTAAAAGTGACAGAACAAAAAGTACACGGAGAAACCGGATCCGTTTGTTTTAGTAAAAATTACAATATTCTTGGAGAATTTACTATAGACTATATAGAAAGTAGTAGAATTTCTGTAAGAATTGCTATAAAACATAGTAATTTTCACACATTGCACTTTTTCTTTGTTTACATTGAAAATAGTTTTATGTAAACAAGAAATTATCGTCCGCAGAAAAATAATTTTTGGTTCACTTTCATGCAAAATTTACAATGTTCGATAAGAAATTACTACTAGATAAAAATGTTTGAAAGCCGCAAATTTTGAATGTCAGCATAGTAAAATTCAACAACTTATAATACAATTTATATATACTGCGTGGTAAATTGTATTATAAGTACAGCAGTAGTTGCCAAGTAAGCCATGCATTATATTCAATACATGTGAATTTTTGGCATAGCAATTTTTCGATTTCTCGCGTATATTCAATTCTTGAAGAATTTTGATTTTGCTGTACTGTATCTGTAAAAAACGCTAAGAAATTGATTTTCACGAACATCTGATTTTTTTTTGAAATTTTAAGCACCAAATTGAATCGTCTATTTTTGGAATTTTCAATTTATTAATTATTTTTATTTTTAACTATACATATGGGGCATTCCATGTCAAATCGACCACTTTTGAACCCGACCCCTTTCGATTTGGCTGAAATTTTTTGCCTTTTTTCTACCCCATTGAACACATTTTTCAGGAAATTTTCAAATTTTTTTACCCAACCCAAAAAAATTTATGAATTATTCAAAAAAATGGCTTTTGTTTTTTCAAATAGCTATAACTTCTTCAAAAATTGACTAATCGGGACGTTTTTTTTTCGAAAATTTTCACCTTTAAATGTACTTTTCGAAAAAAAATACAAAAAAATTAAAGATATTGAAATCTATGAAATTTTTCACTTTTTTGAGAAAAATCATCGTTTTCTCGGAAGCGCATTTTTTATTTTATTTTTTTTTTTACTAAAAAAAAACTTCGTTCAATTCTAGAAAGAATGCCGCCCAAACTGGAGTGGGTGGAATTTTTCTTCTATTTTTTTTTATCGATAGAAAAAAAAAATTTTCGCAACTGGGCTTATTTCATAAAACACACCCTCCGTAAATTTTTGAGAATTTATAAAGGACCTCAGAGTTTAAATAATTGGGAAGAAAAAGAAATCGAAAGTGGTGAGCCTCGAAAAAATCAAAAAAATTTCGAGAAAAATCATCGTTTCCTCGGAAGCGCATTTTTTATTTCATTATTTTTACTAAAAAAAAACTTTGTTTAATTCTGGAAAGAATGCCGCCCAAACTGAAGTGGGTGGAATTTTTCTTCTATTTTTTTTTATCGATTGAAAAAAAAAAAAAAAATTTCGCAACTGGGCTTATTTTATAAAACACACCACTCTGTAAATTTTTGAGGATTTATAAAGGACCTCAGAGTTTGAATAATTGGGAAGAAAAGGAAATTGAAAGTAATAAACCTCGAAAAAATTTTGATTTAAAAAAAAAAAGTGAATGAATAAATAAAAAAACACCTATAAACAATTTTTTTTTACTTTTTTTTTTTGAATTACATAAAAAAAAATACAAAAAATTGTTTATAGGTGTTTTTTATTTATTCATTCACTTTTTTGAAAAAAATCAAAATTTTTTCGAGGATTACCACTTTTGATTTCTTTTTCTTCCCAATTATTGAAACTCTGAGGTCCTTTATAAATCCTCAAAAATTTACAGAGGGTATGTTTTATGAAATAAGCCCAGTTGCGAAATTTTTTTTTTTCTATCGATAAAAAAAAATAGAAGAAAAATTCCACCCACTCCAGTTTGGGCGGCATTCTTTCTAGAATTAAACGAAGTTTTTTTTTAGTAAAAAAAAAATAAAATAAAAAATGCGCTTCCGAGAAAGCGATGATTTTTCTCGAAAAAGTGAAAAATTTAATAGATTTCAATATCTTTAATTTTTTTTGTATTTTTTTTCGAAAAGTACATTTAAAGACGAAAAATTTCGAAAAAAAAACGTCCCGATTAGTCAATTTTTGAAGAAGTTATAGCTATTTGAAAAAACAAAAGCCTTTTTTTTTAATAATTCATAACTTTTTTTGGGTTGGGTAAAAAAATTTGAAAATTTCCTGAAAAATGTGTTTAATGGGGTGGAAAAAAGACCAAAAATTTCAGCCAAATTGAAAGGGGTCGGGTTCAAAAGTGGTCGATTTGACATGGAATGACCCATATACACCCCCGCTCAAAAGTTTGGATATGCCTGTCGATATTTCTTGCCGCACTAAAAGGTGCATAACTACGACAAAAAAATTATCATCGAATTTTCAAAAAAGCATTTTGACGGAAAGGAATTCAGCTTTGTTTCCCTTATTTAAAATTTCTTTTACGATTTTTTTTCGACCTGGTATGCATTTTTGAAAGTCACCGTTTTTCGGCATTTTTTCGACCATCGCAAATCGGGCGCATATCTTAAGGATATTTTTTTTCAACTTTTTTATCTACGTTACATTTGAAAGGGTTAGAAGCCGCTTCATTCTCATTCTTTAAAGATTTTAGTACGATTTTTTCGTGCAAAGTAATTTCACTTCTGGCTCAAAAAGGCAAATTTTGAAAGATGCAACGTAACTCAAAGACTATAGAGTTTAAGAGAAGATATCAAGTATGAAAAAAGTAGCGTAGGTATACACGGAATCGCCTGGAATTATTTCAGAATGTTCCCATGAAATTTTTCATTTTTTACTATCTTCGCTCCAGCGAAAAATTTCATCTGTTTGAAATTTCCGTACTTCGTGATAAAATAAAAATCTGAAAAAATTCAGCAACATTTGGCATGCTATAAGCAACAATTATCAATAATAACATTGCGCAAAAAACATCAACAAATTGTTTAAACATTTGTTTCAACAATTTATTAAACAATGATGAACAATGATCAATAATTATTATTGATCATTGTTGTTTATAGCATGCCAAATATTGCTGAATTTTTTCAGATTTTTATTTTATCACGAAGTACGAAAATTTCAAACAGATGAAATTTTTCGCTGGAGCAAAAATAGTATAAAGAAAAATTTCATGGGAAAATTCTGAAATAACTCCAGGCGATTCCGTGTATACCTACGCTACTTTTTGTATACTTGACATTTTCTCTTAAACTCTGTAGTCTTTGAGTTACGTTGCATCTTTCAAAATTTGTCTTTTTTAGCCAAAAGTAAAATAACTTTGCGAGAAAAAATCGTACGGAAATCTTTAAACAATGAAAATGGAGCGGCTTCTAACCCTTTCACATGGACCGGCGATATAAAAGACAAAAAAAATGTCCTCAAGTTATGCGTCCGATTTGCGATGTGCGAAAAAATGCCGAAAAACGGTCACTTTGAAAAATGCATAAAAGGTCGAAAAAATATTATTTAAAAAAAATTAAAAATAGGGGAAACAAAGCTGAATTCCTTCCCGCCAAAACGCTTTTTTAAAAATTCCCTCATCTTTTTTTTTTGACGGAGTTATGCAACTTTTAGTGCGGCAAGAAATATCGACAGGTGTATCCAAACTTTTGAGCGGGGGTGTATGTAATGGGGCGTTCCAGGTCAAATCACGTGGTCATCGGCCTGATCTCCTCGGATTTAGTTGCCGAATTTTTTTTTGCATATTTTGGTCTAAAAAAAGATGTTATTTTTTTTCAGATTTTGATGTACTTGATTTACCCCATAAAATATTTTATTTTCATAACTTTTGAGTAAAAATGAATTACGCCCAGTTTTCAAATTCTGAAATTTTTTGCATAAATTCTATAACTAAAAACTAGTATTCTCATCCTAGTTCAAGAGAGGGCCGAAAATAATTTATATATTATTTTTAATTAAAGAAAAAAAAATTGTTTACAAATTTTGTAAATTAAATATTTAAATGATGGTTAAAAAAAAGGATAAAAAAAAAGAAAAATAAATCATCTCTTGGTAAAAGATTTTCAACTGACAATTCGTCAACTGAATCCGAGGGGGTCAGGCCGATGACCACGTGAGTTGACCCCCTCGGTTTCAGTTGACTAATTTTTTTGGGGCATATTTTGGTCCAAAAAAGAGGTTATTTTCTTCCGATTTTAATTACTTGTTTTACCCCGTAAAATAATTTTTTGTTCCATAACTTTTGAGTAAAAATGAATTTGGACCAGGTTTAAAATTCTGAATTTTTTTCATAAATTCTATAACTAAACACAAGTATTTTCATCATAGTTTGAGAGTGGGCCGAGAATAATTTATATATTTTTTCAATTGAAGAAAAAAAATGCGTTTGCAAATGTTAAAAATTGAATATTTTAATGATGGTTCCCTATAGGGAAAAAAAGAGAAAAATAAATCGTATCTTGGTAAAAAAAATTTTTTTCCATATTTCGATAATATATTTTCTATATTCTGTAAAACAACCTTTTTTTTGGACCAAAATATGCCCGAAAAAAAATTCGGCAACTAAATCCGAGCCTCAATATTTCAATTTGACTCGTTTTCCCTGGCATTTCACCACTGATATATCATATATGAGGGATTCTCTGTCAATTCAGCCACTTTTTTTCGACCATCTCAGATGTGCCCCATTATTGGTTATATCAAAGTGCTACTAAAAGGCATTCTGTGTGAATTTTTTTAGATTCCAAAATTTTTTCCAAATGAATACATCTCGGAAACTTGAAGTAACTGAAAAAAATGTCTACACATAAAAGTTGTAGTTTTGTGTTAGCATTCAAGCGGAATATTTGAAATAATTTTTACGTTCCGGTAACACTGATTTTTTACCAAAAAAGGGGATAATTATTTTTTTATTCAAAAAAGGTCTTTTTTTTGCTGAAAAAATTGGTCTTCCAGTATATCTGACAATATCGCAAAAAAATCGCCAGAGTGGCACGGATCGAGGTTGTAGGGTAAAAAAATGAAGCCACACAAATTAATTTTTTTTTTCTACCGGAACCTCGTTAACATATCTCGGAAACTTGAAGTTACTGAAAAAAAGCCTCGACATAAAAGTTGTAGTTTTGTGTTAGCTTTCGAGCGGAATATTTGAAATAATTTTTACGTTCCCGTAACGCTGATTTTTTACCAAAAAAGGGGGAAATTATTTTTTTATTCAAAAACAGCTTTTTTTATTTGGCTGAAAAAATTATAGTCTTTCAGTATATCTGACGATATCACAAAAAAATCGACAGAGTGGCACGGATCGAGGTCCCGGTAGAAAAAAAAAAATTTGTGTGGTTTTATTTTTTTTACCCTAGAACCTCGATCCGTGCCACTCTGGCGATTTTATGCAATATCGTCAGATTTTTTCAGCCAAATAAAAACGGCTTTTTTTGAATAAAAAAATAATTTCCCCTTTTTGCTGAAAAGCCAACACAAAACTACAACTTTTACGTCCAGACATTTTACTTGAAAGCTAACACAAAACTACAACTTTTATGTCCAGACATTTTTTTTTCAGTAACTTCAAGTTTCCGAGATATGTTAACGAGGTTCCGGTATAAAAAAAAAATAATTTGTGTAGTTTCATTTTTTTATCTCAGAACCTCGATCCGTGCCACTCTGGCGATTTTTTTGCGATATCGTCAGATATACTGAAAGACTAATTTTTTCAGCCAAAAAAAGCTGCCTTTTTTAAATGAAAAAATATTTATCCACTTTTTTGGTCAAAAATCAGCGTTACTAGAACGTAAAAATTATTTGAAGTCATCCGCTCGAAAGATAACACAAAACTACAACTTTTATGTGGAGACATTTTTTTCAGTTACTTCAAGTTTCCGAGATATATTCATTTGGGAAAAAAATGGTATTTTCTAAAATTTTGAATAAAAAAATCTGAAAAAATTCACATAGAATGCCTTTTAGGCCCAGTTCCACAACCATCATTTAAACCTGGTTGTGGAACTGGGCCTTAGTAGTACTTTGATATAACCAATTATGGGGCAGATCTGAAATGGTCGAAAAAAAGTGGCTGAATTGACAGAGAATCCCTCAGAAGTAGAGTAAATTCATGAGTGGTCGATAGCGTAATAGATAGCGCGTTAGGTAGGTAGGATAAATAGGCAGGTCGAGGGTTCGATTCCCTCTGGAGACAGATGAAATTGAAATAATAAAATCGGGTTATTTTTTTTAATTTTTTTTAAATGTAACTCGTCCCGAAGTTATGTAAATAAAAAATATAAATAATAAAAAATTTTGCAAGCAATAGAAATTTAAAAAAAAACTGTATGAAATTTTAAAAAACCCGATTTATTTCGATTCGAAACACTTTTTACTATGCCGATTCCGCCGCTTTTTACTATGCCGCATAGTAAGAAACATATGCGGCCATTGTAAATCAAACGGGTAAGCCATCATGAAAAGTGACAAATAATGCTACAGACGTTGAAATTTTTACTATGTTGACTAAGACTATTCCTTTATACCGTCATGTCAATTTTAGTATAATTCGGAATCGTCCCCAAATTACTATAATATTCTAGCAAAAGTGATTGAACTTTTAGTACTATTTACTATAATTTTCCATCTCGTTCTCTCCGTGTATGCATCCAATCTTAATGGTTTGTTTTTCGTCTGAAGACAATTTGAGACTCTTAGTTATACTTAAAAGATTCCGCTTAAAATTTATTTAAACTATTGATTTTACCTAATTGAGCAAGGAAAATTCGAAACAATCAAATTTTTCCGTTGATAATTTTTTTCACCCAAATTTCAACCAATGGAGCTTGGTATTTAACATCACGTGGTACGAGCTAGACAAAATTATATCGGTAATTTTTCGAAAATCTTCCCTCTGTTGTTAGGTAACAAACGAAAAATGTTCAATAGCCTGTGACCCACGTACGTGCCAGAAAAGTCAAATTCATCGAGATGAGCGAAACAAAAATCGATTTGGAGATAAATGCCATGCGAATTTTTCCACGAAGATGATAAATACCAAGCTCCGATTGGTTGAAATTCGGGTAAAAAAAATAACCCACAGAACACCCCTCGTGCTTGGATGTTAATCGGATATTTCCCTCGCGCTGCGCGCTCGGGATTTTGATCTACCAAACTTCACATGAATGTTGCTAGGCAAGGAAGCTATCGGGAAATACCCGATAACATGGAGACTAAAGTAAAGGAGCCCGAACGCAATGCTGGCGAAATGGTTGTAAAAGTGATGAAAGATCCGCGAATTGTATCCGCATGGCAGCGCTGCCACTGCGGGCTCTGTCCGCGCGGAGATTTTGAATCGTCGATCTGCAATTTGTCGTACATATGTTTCTTATTAGCGCAGCTTATAATACTGAAGAGTAATATTGAAATGCGTAATAAGTAATATTGAAATGAACTCTTAAATTTGCAGTAACATTGGATAAGCTTTATTATTACTATATTTAGTGGTTACATATTTTTTAGACCCGCATGCTGCATAAGCACAATACTTCCCCATGTCGAGACTGAAAACAAAAAATAAATTCAATTAAACATTGCAGGGAAAAAATAATAACGAAATGGGAGCAAGGAGTATTATATTCCGATGAAAGCATGCTTCATCGGTAAACGTATATTTAACCTCAAAAACGCTTTTTTTACAAGCATTATGCATTACATATTTGCTGCATCAACAAAATCTCCAACGGCATTAAAATTCATGCGAATTATAGTATTTGTTTATTCCAATTCGGCAACGATAGCATGCAATACCAAAAAAAATAAAAACAATTTGACAAGATGAATCAACTAGTGGTTGCACATGCCGATGTCAATGCTTGCCAGCAATATTTTTTCTAATTTACGAATTAATTTCATAAAAATAATATTAAGGCTGAGTTTGCTTACCTTTATTCGATGATAACTTTCTGTTTTTATTTGATCCAATTTTATAATAATATTGCAAACGCCGCAACCCGCAATTACACACACCTTTCGCCAATAACAATGTGTAACTGTGGTAGTATGTAACTGACCGTATACGTCACTGAACCAACACTGCCAAGCCGATCGTCACGTACCTATTTTATTCCTAACCAGGCGCTAGTATCGCTACAAGATCTTTCATCACTTTCGCGATCCACTTTTCAACGATTCTGCCATATGCGATCGGGCTCCTTTATTCTAGTCTCCATGCCCGATAATTTCCAAGCACTTGGAGTAGTATAACTGATTTTTTTTTTCACCCGAATTGCGATCAACAGGAGTTTGGTATTTAAATAAATAAGTAAAGTTTCGTTTTTTACCTAATAACAGCCGGGAAATTTTCGAAAAATTTCCGACATAATTTTGTCTAGCTTATACCACGTCCTATTAAATACCAAGCTTCTATTAGTTGAAATTCGCGTAAAAAAAATAATCAACGGAAGAATTTGATTTTTTCGAATTTTCCTTGCTTAATCAGGTAAAATAAATAGTTTAAATAAATTTTAAGTGGAATACTTTAAGTATAACTAGGAGAGTCTCAAATTCCCTTCAAATGAAAAACAAACCATTAAGATTAGACGCATGTTTTTTGTTCTATCACTTTCATCAATTATGGAAAATGTAGTTTCAAGAAAAACATATCCAACTTTTGAAATGAAGATGTTGAGAATTCAAAGAAAAAAAGTATCACGAGGAGAAAAAATACGAAACTACAGAATTCTGCCGTTTTATTGAGATTCAATGTGAACATATATAGGGATCGTTTACCCCTTTGACATGATTTGCGATAAACACGCAAAACCCGTATTTACTTTTTTTTGCCCTCTTCAATGTGCAATTGTATCCATCGAGATAGGTGCAGTATTTTTTTATTATGATGATTTTGTGAATTTCGATGCTTATAACTTTTTTTCTATGTAACTCTCCAATATAAAACCAGTTGCATTTTTCATCATTTATCATCAAGGTAATTATCCATTCGGGTGCATCTGATTACCTTAAGTAGAAGTAGGTGAAACCTGAAAAGTACCCCTCGGAGGTCCCAACTTTAGGGTGTAATTTCACCCTCGAGGAAAGTTTTTCCGCCGATTAAAAAAAGACGTGTCCCTTAAATTTTGATGTGGAATAACATATTTAAATTTCATCAAAATCTGAGGACGTCACCGGAAAGACTTTCTTTGTAAGAAGAGTAAGTAGAGTACAGAGAAAAACGTGCAAATTACCAGACTACTTAAGGTTGTTGTAGGGTCTAGTCGTCGGGGGTGAAGTACGAGGGGGGTGCCCTATCCTTACACATGGGACTGCTGGTTTGTTACCAACATTAAAGTATCGTCATATTTAATGTACGTTTTCGAGAGCAAAATTCACAGCGCTTCACAAGACTATGCATTTTTGACTAAGCGATGATTGCAGGAAATGTATCCATCACTTTGCGGAATTGTTTTCGATAATTTTGTATGGCTCAGTGAAAGTGAGGTGAATTGGCAACGTCGTAAATCGTGGCATATAATAATGCTCGAGTTGGCAGCGGTGTCGCGAAGCGAGAGAGATGTACGCGTCCCGTTCCTAACCTCAAAATCAACTTGCGTTTGTGTCAAACTGTCTTTTTGTCGACATTTCTCGAAATTCATTATCATAAAACAAATTCCAAATAAGTAATAATTGTTATGGAAGGAATAAAAATAAGTAATATCCCTTTTTAATTTATGTGTCTGCATGCAATTCATGCATAATTACCAAATGTCGGTAACGTAAGAAGCGGTGGTGCCGTTTATGCTGTCGTCATGTTTCCAAGCTTTATATTTTGTGTGCTCGATTATTGAGCAAATTTGCAATTATAAACATGAATAATTTTGAAACGGTGCTGTGAATTATAATTTCCGAGGCACCAAGAGTTAGTCTGATATTCCATCAAGCTATAGCTATTTTTTAAATTCCGTAGCATAATTTTTTTGGCAGATATATGTGATATACTGAAAAATGTTCAGAACATTTCCATAAGCGTAATGCGATAAGCACACTAAACACTCCGACTTTCGGAATTTTTTCCCAAAATTTCACACGCTAATTAGTAGAAGGATTATGAATATCCACAAAAAACTTCAGCTCGGTGACATCATTTCGCCTAACCCCACAACAACCTTAAGGAGCGCATAACTTATTGACAACACGGTGGCTACAGCACGGTGGTACGGATCTAGTATATTTTTTATGTAAACAACCAAACCGGGCAAAGGATTACACCAGGAATGTACTACATGCGTCGCACTGTGTCATAGCTGAAATAACTTTACTTATCAATGGAAGAAATGTCTACGAATCTTCAAGATCATAAGGTTCTCACGAAGAATGGGAAACTTTAACAAAGCTTGGAAAACAGCAACTTCGATCTCGATTCAAATGATGCAGCCAAAAACTACCAGACGACCACAGAAACCCATCTAGCAACTTTGAGTACGTTTCACTCAGCGCCCACAGTGATCGTAACCCTTTGTCTCGTTGTAATAAAGGCCAGGGTCGTAGCTAGCAACCACTAAAAAGTCATAGATAAAGTTATTACCAGCGACCGCGTCGCGCTCGCTGAATTATATGACGCGGCGGAGGCGAGACGTAAGAAATGCGCAGCTAGCGGGCGCGACAATAGTTATTTATATCTCAGTAATATTATAATCAAATTAATTATATTCTTTGAAGTGCAAGTGATCTTACGATATATCCCTTACCTACGATACATGCAAAACTGTATAATTGTAATGTACAAATTACGAGTTAGGAACGGACCAAAAATTAATACATTTATTTATTTTTTATAAAAACTGGATATGTCGGGCACTTTTATTTGTCCTGCAATATATTAACAATTGTCTATAAGTCTAAATTAGTCTTAATTAATCGGCTTGCAAGCATCGGTGATGGGGGAGGGGGGCGGTATTTCTGTTTACATTCGAAGTTGGAATAAAAAAAACAGCGTGATGTAAAATTGGAAAAAATAGAGGTGGAACGTGTGAAAAAAACTCTTTGATTTCGACTTTCTACTTTAGAATCTATTTTGAATGAAAATAAAAATATTTCTAAAATTATTTTACGTCGAATAGATGCGAGCAAATTAGTTGTACCGAAATGTATCAACTACAAGTGTACGAAGTTTCAAGTCAATAGCATCCGTAGTTATGGAGATAAAACCGTTTTATCTTTATAAACCTTTATCTTTATAACCGTTTATCGCCATAAAGGTTTCTATCTTACCATTCAAATACGAAACCTCGAAAATAAGCTTTAAGATAGTACCCCCATGAGGTCGTTTAATTAAAAAATGACTGAAATATGGCATACAGGTTACTTTATGTGTTATCCAAATATCTGTACAGTTTAAATAAATTTGACCATCCCGAACACAAGATATTCACACGCGAAGTTGGCTCACTTTACACGTAACACATACAACACGCTTGGAGCATAGGTACGTTTATTAATTCTATCGTCAAAACAAAAATTACGAAATTTATTAAAAATGCATGGAAGCTCGAACGGAATGTCACGAATTACGTGAAAAAAATTAGGGCGATTTACCATGTACTTTCAAAAAATTAAATGATAATTATTAATAATAATAATAATAATAATAATAATAATAATAATAATAATAATAATTCTGCAAGTGGAGGAGCGCGTGGAGGGGAAATGGAACGTCAATCGGAACCAATCGGAACGTCACCACAATCATGGTGCTCACACACATAGACGAATGCGTCGTCTGTCTACTTGAGCTATTTTGTGTATTGGGGCAGGGACGGGACAGTTCTAGTAAAAAGTTGACTCGCGGAGTCAAGCAGGTTAAGAACACTTAATAGAATAAATCTTCCGAAGGTACAGTGGGTAAAAAAAGTATTCGTACCCCTAATGTTTTTAAAATTACGTTAAAAAAAAAAGATAAGTATTTCAACCAATTATCGTATTTAATAGCTTATCCTACATATATTTCATATCGATATCGAATACAAAAATTACTTTAAGTCTCTTATTTTTTTCCAGAGGATAGTTTGAAACAGACGAGGTGTACAAATACTTTTTTTACCCACTGTAAATATATCTATCGTATTATCTATTGGCACCGAATGAATGTTGTGTATTTTTAAATGTATTTAATATAAATAGAAATATAATAATCAATAACCCTGTGAATATGCACATGCTGTGTAACTTTTTGTTGAGGTTGTCGCGAAGGTACTGCCTTAACACGTTGAGCCCAGTGCCGACATCGCTGTCTTTTAGGTTTAGCCGGCAGCGAGCGAGCATTTCGAAAAAGCACTTGGAAAAGTCCACTGTCGGTCCCCAGAGAGCGACGCCGGCCAATTAGAAAGTTTTCTGTCGGTCCCCAGAAACCGACACCGGGCTCAACGTGTTAGTCAAATTACCGAAAAAAATAAACATAAAATTATGTCGTTTGGGGATTATGAAGGATCGATAGGGAGGTGTATTCTGAGCATACATTCCAATTTGAGGCGTTCTCCGGAGGTCAGCTCAAGGTCATTTCGATGAAAACGCGTTTAATTCGATATCTCGAGAAGGGTTAGTGTTAAGCCAAAAATTGTAGAGACCTTTTCTCTTCTAAATTGAATTTACTAACTTTTTTATCTGAAACTTTTTTTTTCTCATCGATACTTTTCAATTTTTTACTTCCGAAAGGCAAAAATTTCAATTTTTTCTCCCGATTTTTCATTTGTCGCCATTTTTTCCCCAACCGTTCAATTTAATGGATTACAAAGGATTGTAAGGATTACAAAAAGAAGTAAATGAATAATTGAAACTGTTTCACACATTTATTGATAAAAAAATAGGTAATAAAATTCGTAAAATTAAGCATCCGAGGTCGATGGAAGTGATTCGTTAATATTAAAGGCCCTGACGGTATCGGGGCATACGTCGTCCGCGTCCATTGCGTCAAAAATATTATCGTCGACAACATTGGCGATATTGGAACAATAGTTCTCTTGGCAATTAGTGCAAATTACTGAGCAAACAGGCCGGCCTTTCTACAGCCGCACGCTTTGCCGCAGTTGGTTTTGCATTTGCACGCAATCGATCTGAGTAAATCTTCCGGAGCTGGTTTCAGTGACATTGGTATCGGCTCCAATCCACGGGGGGTGCGACGCCAGCCCCACTCCTCGGGTTCCAGATAATTCTCGAGCCAGTATTGCACTTGGTAGTAACACCTCAACGAGTGAAAAAATGCGGCATCAGAGGTAGGAGGAAGGGATTCTAATTTAACCCTCCCACTGCCTGCCATTTTTTGTATCCCTTATAACGGAGCTCGTTGAGATTCGTAAAATTCGTGTCACCTGAAGCCTTGCGATACAAATTCAAAATGAATTGTTCGCCGTTTGAAGCGAGAGTTGTTTTATCTGCTTTATCTTGTAGAAAAACTTCCGTTAGAGAAACCAAATCCGTAGTATTTTTCAATGCGGTCATTGGTTTGATCTTGCCTATGTTGAATGGTGACGAAGTTGTGTTGCAACCACTAATCGCGTGCAAAAATAATAGGTTTTTTGCGGCATTCGGCCCATATATCGGTTTGAGGCAGTATGGGCTATATGTAGCGTCCGTCGATTTGTCTCGGCCAGGTTTTCTCAAGTAAATGTTGTTGCACGCGCTGGCTGTCGCAGTCAGCAAAACCAGTAAATCCACGTCCTCACCAACAACAACCGCAGCACTGTACTCCGGCGAAATTCTCTTGGCCGTACTGATAATTAGACCATCCGCATCCTCTACGGCTTGCTCCACCTCTATGTCTGATTTGATGAGAACAGTTTTCAGTAGTGAGATGAATCTGGTCTTATTGCTCTCGTTGCCTAAAAACTTGTCTTGAGTTGTGGTGACGGTCATATTGTCGGTGAAAATGATATCCGCACATGGCTTCAGCTGGGATCGGCGCAGCCGTTCGGCAGATTTGGTGCCAAAGTTGGAAATGTCTTCGGGATAGCCATCCTTACCCACACCAATGCACGCAACCGTGTGTCTGTGAATACGCGTTGCGACAATGGCGCGGATTTCGCTCGGTAAAGTAAGGTATAACTCCGAAGATATTGGTATTAGAAAAAAAAGTTATAGGAAAAAGATGTTCATAATTAAAGGATCTACAACTTTGATGAACGGTAAAATTTCATAAAATTGAACGGTTGGGGAGAAAATGGCGAAAAATGAAAAATAGGGAGAAAAAAAAGTAAAATTTTTGCCTTTCGGAAGTAATAAATTGAAAAGTATTGATGATAAAAAAAAAAGTTTTAGATAAAAAAGTTAGTAAATTCAATTTAGAAGAGAAAAGGTCTCTACAATTTTTGGCCTAACACTAACCGTTCTCGAGATATCGAATTAAACGTGTTTTCATCGAAATGACCTTGAGCTGACCTCCGGAGAATGCCTCAAATTGGAATGTATGCTCAGAATACACCCCCTATCGATCCTTCATAATCCCCAAACGACATAATTTTGTTATTATTTTTTCCATTGTGAGCCGTATTTTGACTGAACTAGAACACTGTAGAGACCTCGTGTAAGGCACGACGGAACGCTAGGGGTGTTCACCGTCATGGGTTACACGAGGTCTCTACAGTGTTCTCCGACTACGTCGGTTTTCACTATCTCGACTCGTCGACCCATCGTCTAGAGATCTGATAGGGCCTGCCCATCCCTCTTTCCAACTCATTCCTTCTGTCCTCACCCCATCCTAACTTTACCCTACTCAGCTCCCTGCTGTCTCTAGAACTCCAGCCCCGCCTCTACAACATGGCGCTGCGGCGGCAGTATATTGATAAATCACAAAAACACCAAAAATGGTGTACAAAAATTGGAGACAAGTACATTTACAACCGTATATATAGTTCTATATATCATTTTTGAAAAGTAGCCAAATAAATTAATAACATCGAAAGCCCGTGTCGCCAAACATTGCGGCACATTACCCTGTATTCCTTTGCTCCGATCGGTGTTGAAAAAAATAATCAAAAAAATAAAAAGTACTTGGCGAGTTTTTTCACTGAGCATATAGTGACATTCTGGTGGTCACGTGTTCACCAAAAAAACCATTTTAATTTATTGTCCGTTAAAAACCAACTCGGCAAGTACTTTTTATTTTCTTGATTATTTTTTTCAACACCAATCAGAGCAAAGGAATACACCGTAATGTGTCGCAGTGCTTGCGAAAGGGACTTTCGATGTTATTAATTTATTTAGCTACTTTTCGCAAAGGATATGTAGAACTATATATATACGTTTGTAAATGCACTTGTCTGCAATTTTTGTACACCATTTTTGGTGTTTTTGTGATTTATTTCACTACTTTTTGCAAAGTATAACAACTAACGTGAAGTTAGGTTCGTTTCCATCTTAAGTGTCATGGCGACTCCCACAAGCTATCATGGCGACTCCCATAGGAACTAATAATCATAATATGTAGTGTGCCAAGAACAACGACTGAAATTATTCTAGTGAGTACAGCGAAGCCGAAAAATCAAGATATATATTTAATGGCTAAAGCTACAGCTTTCATTAACATCACAATCGATCAGCAACAAAAATGGCATTCAATTACCGCGCTAAAACACATCTTAGAATAACATTTAATTTAAAAAAATCATAAATACTGTTTTGGAGACATCGGAAAATGAGTTGCTTAGCGTATAGGAGTCTTCGATAAACGAAGCAGTTCAATTTTCGAATTTACTGTACTTGTAGATTATTCGATTGATTTAGCAGGTGCAATTATTGAAATATTTCGTTCAGAGTTTGCAAAATCACTCTTCTTCAATACAGTCAACTCTCATTTATTTTACCGCCAGCTATTTTTCATCGCCGGCTGTTTTACGAAATCACGACCAGCTATTTTACCGAGTAACCCTTTCCCTATCCACCCCTCTATTCTCCTCTCCGTGTTAACAGTCGTGATGTCGCCCCCATTCGTATCAGTGGTGGAGAATCTCTCACGCCGTAAAATAAGTGGCGAGCGTCAGTCCCGATCATGTAAAATAAGTGAGAGTTCACTGTATATATAACAATTTTCGAACAAATTGATCGATTTACGCGAATTTTATTTATTTATATTGTTTTACCAATAATTATCATAATTTTCGACCTATCAAGCTGAAGTTTTTGAAGCAAAAAAAGTCTATCGAAAAATGTGAATTTCATGAAACATTCAAGGACGAGAAGTACACTGAAAAAATCATACAAATAAACATACTTATTGTTACGTCCTGGCCCTTTTCCACCCACCACGCGGACATTTTTATGTTATTACCAATTATTGAATTACCAATTATCGAAATACCCGAAAATCAAACCGACCAAAAAAGTATTCATATCACCGAACGGAAATCATCCTCGAATATTTGCTGACTAATTTACTCCTGTTATTCATAAAATTATTCCTCGAAAATTTATTAAAACCGACGATCGTCCAATCGTCCGATCGACCGGACGACGATATCGGATTTCGCCGATGCATATCCGCTAAATCAATGCACGTGGCATCGCGCGATATGCCTGTCTCTTTCCCCATTCCCAAAAGCTACACTTTGCATTTTCCATCGCTCGCGCGTGGCCTGCATGGTCAGCATTTCGGCCACCGCCTCACGTCTACCTAATCGATTCCCGCATTTTCCCAAATCAGTCTTACTCCAAACTTGCAACAATGAACTACTAAAAGAAAATAATAAAGCTCAATATCTAAGTAGTTTTTAAAGTTATATTAATTGTAATAAGTCTCTAGACTTGTCGTAAACGGCGACATAATAAGAAGTTTAGTCCCAACGAATCACGTTGTGTTAAGACTAAAGAATAATTTTTAAATTTGTATCCATTATGAATGAATATTATTTACCGAACCAACGGCGCTATGCATCGGCGAACAAATAAATCTTGTGCAACACTCAACGTCAATTCATCAATAAAATACAATATTTGATTTTAATCATTAATCGAGAAACGATCCCCCAAGTAAATATTTAATATTCCTTTTATTAATCCGCGAGTTAATTTAGACCGCTCAATCAACTCGGATCGTAACATAAAAATATTGTTTCCTTAACTTCTTTTTGTATTAATTATGCTTCTGTTTGGGGAAGCCAAATGTTTGAGAAAATAAACCTCTGATAAAAGTTTGTCAATAACAAAAAGCATGATAATGATGATGAAGTCCTAAACTTTTACAATTTTCCAGGATGAAGCAATTGGGATCCAAAGGAGCGGCGTGGCTCAATTCTGACGTCAGCAACATGGCGGCGTAAGTAGGTAGCTCGCTCTCGACTCACATGTAACAGCAACTCGCGTGGTGTAGAGAGATTTGTCGTCGATAATTCTCAGTTAATTACAAATTATGTTACTCACTACGAGTGAAATTTGTGATTACGCTAGAGCGAATCCTATTCCAAGGAATCTCCTTGACGGCGAAAACTTATTACACGCAGGTCACTCCTTTTTTACGGAAAACGTGCAAACAAAACCTTCGGCCTTAACGGAAAAATAACCATGTTCTGCATCCAAACTTCGAACTTTATATGTATATTATTATTACGTGGCCAATCTCAACCATTTTCAGCATTATATCGAATTTTCCCCAATAAACTTCCACGTTTCACATGATTCTGCGGGCATTGGGCGACCTACTTAGACATTTCTTAGTTTCGCCACCAGATGGATACAAGCCAACTTTGGATCCCAATGTCATAATTCTAATTTTCAGATTGTTTCATACAATAGATATTACTTTACCTTAGAGCCTGTAAGAATGCGTCCGGTTGATAAGGTTCGCTGCTATCGCGAGCCTCCGAAACTTTTAGAGCCATGAAAAGATCATGCAGCTTTTCCGTTGCGACTTGTATTCGCGGTTTATTGAGCTCACCGACACCTGCCAAAGCCAACAGATCCTTGCTGCTGTAACTGCGACTTCCGCTTGCCGTTAAAGATACACCAGTTCTACCGAGGGATGAGGACTTTACCTACGTCGAAAACAACAATAATTATTGCACATTTGGTTCGAGAAAATGTAAAGAAAAAATATTGGATTCTCCTTTTTTTTCGACTCACCTTTGTCTGCAGTTGTTTTTCATTCAAATTGGATAAATCTGTCGCAAGATGATGCAAATTGTGCAAAAAAGATGGTGCAAAGCGAAGTGTGTAAATAACGCTGTTAAGGAAGCAAGTATTGCCAAGATTGCATAATGTGGCTATTCTCAATCCGTCGGAGCCCGCTCCGATGTAATCGCAAGGATCTTGATGATGTCCCAGTTGACTTCGATATCCATTCAACATCCTGCTCGAACCTATCGAATGCAAAAGAAAGGAAATATCGCAATGATAAACTTTGTTTCACCCAATTCGAGTTAGCAGGAAGAATTTAATTAATTAGTTCGATACATCGAATTCATTACTTCGATAGTTTTCAATCATACAGAGGAAAGTATATGGCATGAAAGATTGATTATACAACTTGTTATTTATTTATTTAACGTCGCATCAACTGCTAGGGTTATTAGCGACGGGACTAACGGTTTTTCCTATAGTGACTTTCCGAACCACTTTGGGGGTTACTCAGTGGGAGTACTTTCTTCCTATTTGTCGGTGTCGTAAACAATCGGTCTTCTAGGTTCCCATCCCGGGGCCGGAGCTAGTCATGTCAATCGCTGACTAATCGACATTGGACGTCTACAGACTATACACTTGTTGGTTTACAGTGTATGTCCGGAGCTCCGTTGCGACACAATTTTTTTCGCCAGCGAGACGACGTCACCGGGATTTGAACCCGAGATCTTCCGATGCTTTGCTTTAGAGGCGAGCACGCTAGCCACTAGACCGAAGTCATCGGTTGATTATACATGCACTAATTTGTATGAAACTAAGCCATAGAGATTGTTCGCCGGATTGTTGCTTTTTTTTATTGCTACGCGTAAGTCAATATTGACGGCAAACGATTGTCAGCTTTTATAGAATTAATCAACAATAAACGCCGGTTATCTATGGTACCAAATTTATTTACTTTAATGCACACAAACACTTTATTTTAGTTGGATCAGTATTCCCAGGACGTGAAAAATGTATTTTTCGATTTTTTTCGTTGCAGAAGAAGCCTCGTTTTTTTCGTATCACCACTCCGTCGATATCCTTCGATCAACTTCTGACTTCCCTTAAATTTAATTCGTTGATATCTCCAGGTGTTTCCTGAACAGAGACCAACATGTTTTTGCACCAAATATTTACTTGACAAAAGTATAACTTTTGTTATAGAATTTTTGTGAATTATCGGGAAGTGACTATCTTTTAAGACTCTTTAAGAAAACCCTTCATTCATGTTCGTCACTGAAAACGGTCAAGAAGTTCCTTTTTGCCTACCAAATTATAATTTTTTCATAAATTAAATTCGAACTAATATAACTAATAGTGCTTAGGCCGTTACTGCTTAATAATTCTCACAATAAGTGATGAAGGAGAAAAATTATTATTTTTAAATGGTTAGGCCAGAAATATTAAAATTTTGCCTTTATATCATTGGATAAATGTTTACCGCCGAGGTTTCCCACCATGTTTTGAACAGAAGTTTTTTATTAAATAACATATGTGTTTCCACAGGGCAATTTCGATTTACTATAATATTTTTTAATACCACTTGTGTACCGTACGAAATTCATTGACGTCATTTTCTACGTCGATTTTTTGTCTTCACAAACTTGGTTATTTCATTATTCGTATCATCGCTTATTTTCTATTATAAATCAGGAAATTTCCAGACTTTTCTGACTATTTTTGTAATTGCCTGACATTTCCAGAATTTTTGAGATTCTCTTTGACCAGTGGCTATTGTGTAATTGATACCCCGTATTTGGGCGATAGGGTTTAAATTTCCATGTCTTATATTCGGAGTTCCCAATTTTTGAGATGATAAATTGATACGTGAATGAACCGATAAAAATATGGAGAGAAAAATAAGTTCCATAACTACTCACCGTAAGGAAGATCCTGGCCGACAAAGAAGCCCCCTCGTTTAGATGTATGAGGGGGCTGCAAAATAATCCTGCTTATGTTATGTTCTCGTCGTGGTAGAGAAAGGCAAAACTTTTTCCTAGGTGGAACGGAGCGTTCATCCGAGTCTTCTTCTGCTTCTAATACTGTCATTTTTCACTAACCTTGAAATTCAAGAAAAAAATATGATATTTCACCCGTGGTCAAGGAAAAAAAATGCAGTGTGATATATGCAAATACAAAAGTATAAGAGAAACATCGTTCAAGGGACAATATACACCTGGAAACGAAAAAAAGTTAATTTTCAAAAAAAAGCTACAGGGAAACTATTGGAATGATCAGAACCGGGAGGGGGGGGGGGGGGTTCTAGTTAAAAATACACTTTCAAGACGTTTTTTCAATTTTTTAATTTAAAAATGTTGCAAATTCACGGAGTACTTAAGTCGTCGACGGAGTGCCGTTAAAAAATCTACCATAGCGATACTCGGTGGCGTTTCGTCAAAAATCATGTGAAAGAAAAAACAAAAACAGGATACTCAAATAGATACTATTATCATAGCGATACCCAGTGGCGTTTCGTCAAAAATCATGTGAAAAACAACCAAAACAGGATACTCAAATAGATACTTTTGTCATAGCCGATTTAAAAAATATCATTTTTAATATTTTGACAAAAAAAAAAGAAAAATCCGGAAAAAAATCCTATGACAGAGACTAGATGACTATGTATAAACAAACACAAAAAAAAATAAGTTAATCGGTTCAGTAGTATCCGAGACATTTTGGGTACCAGTTTGGAAAACGTTGTTTTGTGAAAAAAACTTTACGGTGGTCATCTTCACGTGCATGTACGCAACGAACGCACGTACTCTTTGGGCTTTAACTTTGTCATTGTTTAGAATTTTTACTTAAAATTTTCACCAGGCGTTCTTAACATTTTAAAGTTTGAGTGTAAAAAATCCCTGGTTGGCTGTATCCCTGATACAGCCGTAAGTTTTACGTGGATACATGTATGTGTAAGAGGATATTCGGGCAATTGGAAGAATAAAAACTGAACGATTTGCTTCTTCAAAACAACCCGGAATTATACAACGTTGAGGCCCAATTTCATATATAAATAATTCAAACACTTTTACACACTTTCGGAACACGTAGAAACGTTTGTTGTTTATTTCACTCATCACCACGTCAAATGTATTGCATATGTCGTGTCAACTTAAGTCCACGCGCCATAAACCTTACACCTCCGTCTGTACACTGGGTCTTTTGAGGCACAAGCCAAATTTTCAAATCGAACATCTCTGGAATTAGGAAAGGGGGGGTGGGGGATTGGGTCCCTTCTGTAACGAAAACTAGGTAGTCAGGCTAAGTCGTACGCGCGGCGGCGCCACGACTGATCAATTTGTGTTTGAACACCAGAGGGTGGAAGTCTCGAGCGGGTCGTGAAAGTGTACAAACGGTGACGGTATTTCGTGCAAGTAAGTGAAATTAAATTTATGCTTTTTTTCGACTGTTATAATAATTTTACCCTTTTTGAAATTATTTTTATCGAATGAACACCTCAGTCCACAAGTTTGGGTACACCGCACGAAATTCCGAGCTGCACTAAAAGTTCGATAACTTAGTGAAAAAAGAAAGTAATCGAATTTTCAAAGTAGCATTTTAACAACGACATTTTCTTTTTTATCAAAATTTTTGCGATTTTTTTTAGCCCGGTGCACCGGTTTGAAAATGCCCATTTTTTACTTTTTTTGCTGATTTCAATCGATTGCAGCACAGCTTCTAAAAAATGTTGCCGCCTATTTTTTTTGCAATATCCTTGAAACGGTAATCAACAGCTTCAATTTCATTTTTTAGAAAATTGCGTGCGATTTTTTTTTAGGAAGTTATGATTGTTTTTACCTAAAAACGACCATTTTTAAAGAAGGCAGCACAACTAAAAAACTTTGAGGTTTAAATAAAATTGTCAAGAGGGAAAAAAGTTGCGTACAGTCATGCTGAATCGACTAGTTTTTTCAAAATTTTCCTTAGAAAATTTTTTGTTCACTATTTTGGGTCGAGCCTTTAATAATTTAAGGGAGCTTTCCAGTGTGACAGCCCGAAAAATCGCTGTTTTTCGCGATTTTTTTTTAAAGAAAAAATAATCTAATCGGTCTGGTTTTTTTTTTGTATATTAATTGGGTATTGAAGAATACAAAACAATTTTTTAAAGATCGATTTATTTATTAATTAATATCTATAAAAATGATGAAACAATTGTTGCAGAAAATGCACTTGGATGTGGTGTCCACGTTGGGGGTCACAATTTTTATCTGAAACAAAAAACACAAAAAGATTATTGATCGGTATATAATTGGCTTTCGTGCTATGGAGGCTTTTTTTTTTTTTGCTAAAATGGCGCCGGTTTGAACAAAAAGTATCGATTTTAGCATTTTTTTTTGGCAGTTTTTTTTACAAAAAAATAGGAAGATGTCAAAAAAAAAAAAAGCTTCCATAGCACGATAAACAATGACGTTAAGAATATTGTGTAAAAAATTCAACTCGATAGCTTTAAAACTCTGCCCTCCAAGTTGGACACCGTTTTGAAAAATGCTGTTTCGAGAAAAACGCGTTCAAAGTTTCAAGTGAGGAAATTTTAGGTAAATCGTTTACTTACGGTCAATCAGCGATGCCAGGTCCATACAATATACAGTATACTATTCAATAAAGCAAAAAAAAATCGATTTTTTGAAAATTTCACACTGGAAAGCTCCCTTAAATGGCTCAAACTCGTAGATTATTTAGTTTGAGCTCAATTATCACGCAAGAAAATCTTCTTATTTGAACATTTTGAGTCTTTTGTGTTTTCAAAATTTTTTTGCCTTATTTTTTTTTGTCGAAATTTGAAAAATTGTAAAAAAGATGAGAAAGAAAAACAAATTCGTCAATTGTCTTACTTTTTTTAAACGAATTTCTCGTCAAAAAAGCCGCATTTTGTTTTTCTTTCTCGTTTTTCTTTTACAATTTTTCAAATTTCGACCAAAAAAATGTGGCAAAAAAATTTTGAAAACATTATAAAAGGCTCAAAATGTTCAAATAAGATTTTCTCGCGTGATAATTAAGCCCAAATTCAATAATCTACGAATTTGAGCCACTTAAACTATTAGAGGCTCGACCCAAAATAGTGAAAAAAAAAAAATTACAAAGGAAAATTTTCAAAAAATTCGAGTCGATTCAGCATGATTTTACGCAACTTTTTTCCCACGTGACAATTTTATTTAAACCTCAAAGTTTTTTAGTTGTGCTGCCTTTTTTGAAAATGGTGATTTTTAGGTAAAAACAATCATAACTCCTTCAAAAAAAATGGCCCAAAATTTTCTAAAAAATGAAATTGAAGCTATTGGTTACGGTTTCAAGGATATTCCAAAAAAAATTGACGAAAAAATTTTTTAGATGCTGTGCAATCGATTGAAAACAGACAAAAAAAGTAAAAAAAACAGCCGTTTCAAACGGTACACCGGACTTTAAAAAAAACGCAAATTTTTTTCTAAAAAAGCAAAATGAAGCCAGATATATCATTTTTAATATGACGCTTCGGAAATTCGATTATCTTTTTTGTTCACTACGTTATCGAACTTTTAGTGCGGCTCGGAATTTCGTAGGGTGTACCCAAACTTTTGGCCTGGGGCAAAAAGTACACAGCACACTGACTATATCGCAGGCGTTTACAATTCTGTTGGTATTGCAACTGTTCTCGAGATAGAGCACCAGTTTGGTCTGTTTACCGCTTGGGCCCGAGTTTCGTCGAGCTAACTTAAGGGGATCGTCTAGTGTGAAGGCTGTTTTTTTAATGCTTTTTTGGGGCATTTTTTTTTGACAAACCATTAAAATAAAATAATTTATGAATTGTGTATCATTTTTATTAACATTTGAACGAACTTTGTGAATTTTTTGAAGCGAATGTATTAAATATAATCGGAGATACACCGCCCAACAGGAACACATAAGGTGCTCCACTGCTGCCATGATTCCGATCGTTCTGCTTATCTGATTCCAAAAAACCAAACGCCATTTCAATTGTGAGATTTGAGGCTCCACCGTGAACCAAAATAAAGTCAGAATAAAAAAAAATGATTTTTTTAGAATTCTGACTTCATTTTGGTTCACGGTAAAGCCTCAAGTCTCACAATTGAAATGGCGTTTGGTTTTTTGGAATCAGATAAGCAAAACGGCCGGAATCATGGCAGAAGTGGATAGGGCATGTATTCCAGAATTCCGAAATTTCGGAATGACAAAATCTCGGAGGGATTTTTCCGATATTTCAATTCCGGAATGAAAACACCCCAATATCGTTATTCCGATATCGATATTTTGACTATTATTTCTTTCTGAACGCAACCTTGACGCATAAACACATACAAATACGACTGTGAACTCCCGTGCGATCCTACGCGCGTGGGTCACATAGTGGGGGTAACTTTTTCCCTCGTTCTGGAATCTTAACAAGTATTGTTGACTGTATTCTCAAAAATGTTTTAATGTTACTTTTGGTTCATGCGATTAAAAAGTCTGATGTAGCTCAAGTTGATTAAAGGAGTGATAGGTATAACAAAACTTGTTTGATTAATCAATTTCAAGTTTTTCCTACAATCCGAATAATTTTTCCAGTTTCAGAACCAGTTCCGGAATTTCGATATTGGGTATCCAGTATCGTAACTCAGTTCCGATATTGAAAACCTTCCGATATTACACGCCCTAGCAGTGGAGCACCTTATGTGTTCCTGTTGGGCGGTGTATCTCCGATTATATTTAATACATTCACTTCAAAAAATCCAAAAAGTTTGTTCAAATTTTAATAAAAAAGTTCATAAATTATTCATAAATTATTTTATTTTAATGGTTTGTCAAAAAAAAAATTCCCCGAAAAAGCATTAAAAAACAGTCTTCACACTCGACGACACCCTTAACCGTGTAGCGGCTAGCTCACTGAATTGCAAGTGAGAAGATAACTGCTTAACCAGCCGTCAGTACTCGTGCTATAGTGTACTCGCATTAATACCAGGGACTTTGGTAAGATACCGGCTGCATCGACGAAGGTTTTCTGCAGTTTCCCTTCGTCCTCGGCAAATGCGATACTGTAGGCGGATTGTGTGCGTTGATTAACATCGACACCGACAAGCGATTACAATAATGGGTACATTAAATGTCATTCTTCATAGTATTTGATCTATGGTTTGTGCGCTAACCTCATGTAACTGGTAAGCATAAACCTTGAAGACGGCAGAACGGCACAGCGGAAAATTCGATGTCGATGTCGAACGGCAGCACAAAATCCGCCGCCAGTTCAAGGAATGAATTGGTGATGGCTGCAGCCGAAAAGACACACGGGAAAAAGGGAGGACATGGAAAAAGGAAGTGAAACAGTGTAAAACCCCGCAAAGGTATACAAGAGAAATAATAAAACTAAAACTACAAAATGTTAAACACTAAACAAGCTTGAACAAAATACTAAAAAATATCAAACCTTGATTGTAAGAAATTGAAAAAATAATTGAATAACTTGAAAATTATCAAGGAATAATAATGATCAATGAAAAAATATAAATAAGAAAAATAAAAAGTACTTGGCGAGTTTCTTCACTGAGCATGTAATGGTGTCTACCTTTAGCTATATACAAAAAATAATGATCAATGAAAAAATATAAATAAAAAAAATAAAAAGTACTTGGCGAGTTTCTTCACTGAGCATGTAATGGTGTCTACCTTTAGCTATATACAAAAAAACCGTTTTGACTTATGCTCTGTTGAAAACGAACTTGCCAAGTACTCTTTATTTTTTAAATCATTTTGTCATTGACTATTATCACTTATTGACACCTTTCAATCGATTCAACTTCTTTTTCAATTATTTCCGCCTTGCCCTTCAAAATCATGATTTTAGAACTAACATTACATTAGCAGAATACATGTGCTTGTCAATGTACAGGGTGGAAAGAAAATAGTGGTGGCCGCTTCGCCAGGTGATTCTCCAGCTCGTGATCGGTGGAGATCTATCAAAACTTGTATCCGCAAAATTGACGTTGACACTGAAATTCAAGGTCAAATTTTTTTTACTGACTTGAAAAATTCTACTAATTGAGAAGAACAAAAGTCAGAAAGGAACCATGGGTCGCAAGTGAGCCCATCACCCAGAAAAAGAATAATGAAATATTAAAAATCCGTAAATATGAGTTTTCCTGATCGTGCGTTGAATTTCTTCTCATGATGAGGGCGCGGGCTCTATTTTCGTTTTGCTGATTACGCTGGTGACGACGGCATTGACGTCGAACCAAAAGAATTATGCCATTTGCCCTGATGGCCCTTAGCACGCGTGCTTGCTCTATCACTTCCACATGGCGTTCTCCATTGTGTAAGCAATGACAATCGGATAAGATTTTATTTAGCTAATTCTTGTTGATCCGAAATCGAGTCTCAATTGAAATCCCAGGTCGAGTAGCTCATTGTCTACCCAGAACTCAGACATCGCTGCATTCCAAGTGGAGGACTGATTGTCATTCCAATACTCGCATTATACCGATATCTGGATTCAGAGTTTACCTCTTGAAACTGAACTTGACTGAATTGATAGTAGCAGCTCTGCTTTTGTAACGCGATCATGGACTATAATGATCGTGTGCGAGATAGTCGAGATCAACGATTAATGCTACGGGCGATCGACGAGGCTCTGGGAAACTATGCTCGAGCTCGTGAAATTTATGCTGTGATCATCCAGAATCGTGCTGGTAATCGACGAGTACCCCGGCGTGCGATTCCTGATAGACGCGAATTCCAACGTTTGAATCAACGTTCTGCGGATCAGGAACGGTTTTAAGTCCAATGTGCTGGACATCACCGGCGTGGACGGCCCCGGATCCACTGGAGGATTGAAGAACGCGTTATCGCGCTCGCACGGGCTCATCCCGTCATGGGCTTGCGTCGAATAGCCGCTCGTGTCGGAACATCTCACACGACATCAAGGCGCAGAATACAAGAAGGATTGAGACATTACCGTGTTCAATTTGTGCAGGCATTGCATCCTGGAGATCGCCTTGCTCGTGAACTTTTCTGCAGATGGATGCTACACAGATTGGACAGGAATCCACAATTTTTTGAAAATATCTTGTTCACTGACGAAGCAGGCTTTTCCAGTACTGGTATAATGAATAGACAAAACCTCCGCATCTGGGCAGATAGGAATCCACAGGCCATAATGCAGCGGATCATCCAGGGTTGATTTGCCATTAATGTCTGGGCAGGAATTATCGGGAATACGCTGATTGCCTCAATAGTGCCAAATAGTGGTCGTTATTTGGATTTTCTCCGACGCGATCTTACGCCCCGACTTCGCCAAATAATTCCTAGGGAACGTCGAAACCATATTTATTTCATGCATGATGGGGCACCTCCGCACTGAAGTCTACTGGTCCGCGATTATCTCAATAACATGTTCGGTAGTCGATGGATGGGACGCCATCCTGCACTACACATATGGCCACCACGCTCACCAGATCTGAGGAATTGACGAGCCTTGGGGTCCACACACGAATAAAATGAAACACACACGCACGCACACACGCACACTTGGTGTGGAGTCACAAAATACCGAGGAATTGACGAGCCTTGGGGTCCACACACGAATAAAATAAAACACAAGCACACACAAACGAACACACATACGGGATGCTGCGCAGACAACCTCCACGTGGTGCATTCTGGGTAACGCAAATAGTCTGCAGACATCGTGCAAAAAAGGCAGACCCTGGCTGGAGATATCGTGATTACCCGGCTGAGCGGTGGAAAGCTTTTCCGTCGCGATTAATTTTGTGAATTCGAAGCCATCTAAAGAATATTCGGAAAGAATCCAGCTTTTTCTATTTTTTTTTTTAACTTGAAGTTCTTATTTCGACTTGAAGGGCGTATCTCCGACCTATGGTCCCTTTGAGACTTTTGTTCCTCTTAACGCGTAGAATTTGACCTTGAATTTCAGTGTGAAGGTCAACTTTGCGGGTACAAGTTTTGATAGATCTCCACCGATCTCGAGCTGGAGAATTACCTGGCGAAGCGGCAACCACTATTTTCTTTCCACCCTGTACTGTTGTGGGTTTCATGTCTATTTTTTTCACAACTTTTTATAAGAAGACTAAACTAGAGATACTTTCATAAATATACGTATCTCCAATTTCCGTACAACATTTAATATGGACTTGAAGTTTCGAACCTTCAACTGAATGAAAAATCGACCAATATAACATTTTAATGAAAAACTAAAATACAGTCCGACCTCCAGGTAAGAAACCCAGCGATAAGAAACTTTCCCCAGTTTCGCACTCAAGCGCGTCCGCCACTCCGACTCGAACTCCGAGTTCGAGAATTTTGTGCGCGGAACCTCTGGTTAAGAAACCAGCGTGGGAGAGATTATTCGGGCAAAATAGAGTGAAGGGCGTAGTGTAAGTTGATGTGTGCGTGCGTGCGTGAGTATCCGTGTGGGCGTGTGTGAATCGTTCGAGCGGGTTTCTTATTGAGAGGATCGCATGCGGAAAAGAGTGAGAGAGATAGACAGAGGTAGTGAGCGCGGAGCGCGCGTCTGGTGGGGGTATGCGATATATAACAAAAACTCTTCCCCTTGGGGGCTTTTGGTTTCTCACCAGGAGGTCGGACCGTATCCTGCTAACACCTGATAATTGATTCTCGAAGTTTTTTAATTATTTGAAAGAATTATTTAACAATTATCGCAGCAGATATTTAAATTATTCATCAAAATATATCTTTGTCGAATTTTGAGAGCAGTGGCCAAGTGGCTGAAGCGCGGGTCTCGTAATCTGCGGGACCCGGGTTCGAGCCCCGGCAACACCGCTGAAAAATATTCCAATTTTTCAAGTGTTGTTTATCAGCTGCAATCCCGGTGGGTTGGGACCCCACCTTAAAATAATGGAATCCCAAAGACCTTATTGCGATGAGTGGGCGGTTAATTGTTCGGTTTCAGTGAGGCCTGCCGACGCGGTTCTTATCGCTCGGATGGTGATTCACCTAACCGACCGACGATAATCGTGCTAGAGCGTGCTCGCACTGCTACCGACGGTTTCTTAGGTAATTTACCGTCTGTATCAGTGGCAGAATTGCGATACAGAATAGAAAAAGTGTAGGATGCGGGCTGCAGCCCCGGCCTTACCAGGAAAGGGGGGTTTAGTATAAAGCAAGGCTGTACGCTGGTAACAAACAAAAATGATATTTGTCGAATTTTCGTTTGAGCGAACATTCGAAACTTCAAGTTTATGATTTGATGGACTCGAAGTTATGAACGTTTAGATGAATGATTAATCGAAAAATGTATTCTTTTACAGAATTTTGAGACCTTGCTGACACTTTGGAAATTATTCTTAAAATTTCTGCGAATTTTTGAAATTTTTATTCAACAAATACGTGCAAACTCTTCTGATTTTCCGTTAAGGAGGGTATCGTTTCTCATATGAAAATTATTTTCGAACTTAGCTACATAACATTTTGTGAGCACGAAGTTTAACTCAACGTTGATCTTGTGCAGAAATTTCACAACGAATTATCGTCTACAAACAAAATAAAGAACCTAACTCGGTATCCCTAACGCTATAAGACATAATGTTTGAAGCATAGAAGAATCATTATTTAAAAAATTAAATATCTTTATTTGTAAACGATAAATCGTTGTGAAATTTCTCCACAAGTTCAACATTGAGTTAAACTTGGTGCTCACAAAATTGTATAGCAAATAATTTTTACACGAGAAACGATAGGCCCGCTTTAAAACTTTTTCTGATTTTTCGTTCATTTGAACGTTCGTAACTTCTAACATTTGAGTGTTTTGGGGCGTTTAAGGTAGTTGTGTTCATACTATCCCATCGGAATAATAATCGTTTTGAATGTTGCACCTGCAAGCGAGCTTAAACATGTGAAAGTGTGAATCCAACTTAAGAACGTGAAAAACCGGGATTTTTTTAATTCTTTGACGCGAACTTTATCAATTCAATGGTATCATATGAATAAAAACATAATATGGAATGACTCGAAAACTAAGATAAATTGCTGAGTTTCTCGTTAATAAAAACTAAATGTGTGAAATTTATTAGCGTCAGATTTGGCAACGTCGTATTTTATGTATAATAATATGTAAGTTGGCAACCGTGATACTGAACGTATCAAGCGTCTGCTGTCAACCGTTATAACCTATTCTGTTGTGGTGGCATTCTCGGATGCATAGATGTGATGAAAATAGGGAAAAATGCGATTGAAAACCATAAAAAGATATTTACACTGGACTCACGATCTCAGAGACCTCCCCACATAATACATTAGCTCTGTGCCAACGTGACGAGTTGGAAGAACTATATTCTATATATGGGGCATTGCACGTCAAATCATGCGGTCATCGGTCTGACCCTCTCGGACTTTCATGTCCAATGAATTGTAGATTTTCTTTGGTCCAATTATTAGAAAATTTTGTCCATTTCGCGGTTGCCCGAGCTAAAAAATCATTAAATTGAGGGAAGACATAAAGAGGGCCCTTTTTCAAATTAATGAAATTTTTTTCACAGAAGCTAGGGCCCGAAACAGATATTTTCGTCATAGTTCGATAATGGGCCAACAATAATTACTACTTTTTTTTGTATTTTAATTTTTGCAAATATGCAAAAATGCTTTTTTTTCTCAAGGAAAGACACTCGATATTTTTTTTTAATTTCCCCGGATTGTGACTATGAAAAACTAATTTTTGGTATTTTTTATATTATGGTATTCCTAAACACCGTGAAGTAACAGCTATTTTTTTTCGAAATTAATATATTAATTATAATATATTAACTATATAATATAATCGTGAAGTAACAGCTATTTTTTTTAAATTAATATATTAATTAAAAAAAAAAATAGCTGTTACTTCACGGTGTTTAGGAATCCCATAATACAAAAAATACCGAAAATTCGTTTTTCGTATTCAAAATTCGGGTAGTAAAAAAAAAAAATGACGAGTGTCTTTCCTTGAGAAAAAAATATCTTTGCATATTTTGCCCTGAAACGGCGGTTTGACTTGCTCTAGAAATTCTAAATTAATTTTTTTCTGGAAGGCCATAAAAAGACGCAGATTTTCGTTTTTGACAAATGTAAATACGGCAAATCCTGCCAATGATACAGCCATTTGAATGGAAAAATGTTAAAAAATGGTAATCAACGAGAAAAAATGTCAGAATTTTTTTTAAAACTTCGACACTCGGTGAATATTTTTCAATAAAGTAACTCGATTTTTCAAAATTATTTGTGGAATTTTTTTTTTTTTTTACTGGCTGGAGTGACATGTATATCCATTTACCATTAAGCTGAACCTTCAACACTGTACTTCCGTGAAAAATGAACAGTTTGTTTGGCGATAATCTCCTAGTTTTCGCTCATTATAAGTATTTGTTTCGATAAAACTAAATATGAACTCTGAAGAGAAATCAGAAATGTACTGTTTTTCTAGTGTTCGTTTTGATAACACAAATTTCTATTTTACAGTTCTTGTCATGCAGTAAAAACCACTCAGGGTTGTTGCTTATTCAATACTGCTTATTGATTAGAAAGATGTGGAAGAATGCATCGCTGAAGTGGAACAAAAATAAGTTTTTTTATCAAATTCATTTTCTTTCAGGATAAGTTTTCAAAGTTGAACTTAAAGAAAACGTTTTTTGTCTGTATTAGAGATCTGGAGCATAAGTAAGGTAAACGGCCCAGTTACAGACATTGTCCCAGATTTAGACACCAATCGCACAATTTTGATTGCCATACGTACATTTTTTGTCGAATAGTAATTCAATAACCGGCTAATTGAAACGAATTTTTCCCTTTCGATTATCGGAGAGATACACCTTTTTAAATGAAATGTTTAAAATAGCAATAGACCAGTGAATCGTGCAACACGCGTCTCAGTGGCTCCGCAGCGGCAGTGCTAACCGAAACCCACTTACGACAAATGACATATAGTGAATTTTATTCGTCATGTAAGTATAAAACGACATAAAAATGGTGTCAATATCTTCGGCAGGAACCAGACTATCAATGAGATAAAAAATAACTTAACTTTTAAGTTAGGTATTTATTTAAATTCGCAGTGTTATGAACTGGGTCCTAATTGAGGTGATGTCCGTGTTTTAGACAGTCGATTTTTCATCGGTTGCATCGAACAATTTGCTTCGCTTATTTATTCTAATTTGCTGTGAAAAAACAAATTATAGAAAAGAATATTAGTTTTTATAAACGGAAGAAACGGGGAAAAAATGTACAACGATGAAACTATTATTTGTGAAAATCTAATATTGAAAACGTTTTCTCACTCAATGCCGTTGATATATTTTTTCATTGTTTAATGTTTATGGTATATATAGTTATAGTACATATTTTAATAATTCATTGTGAATGTTAATAGAAAGAAAAATGGTCTGCCCTGAAAGGCCTTTGAAGAGTTAAGGGAGATTGCGGAGACAGCAATTCAAAGACATAGCTGCGGAGTTGCATCGAACACTATTGCAAGGTAAAACATGCTTTTTTTTATAATACAGATAGTTTGACTATAGGATTAATTTTAAAATCTATTATTGTCTTCTTTATAATATGTATTTCTAGGTGTACCTCTTCGAATCATAAAATTGAGAAGTCAATGGAGTCTGCGGAGGCAGCTGATCCACTGATTTCATCGGAAGCTTCAACGAAAGCATATAAAATACTTTTTTTCACACTACGAATGGCTTTTTGAATAAGAAGATTAAAATATTTATTATTGTGTGCTTTATTCTATGTATTTTAGGCATAAAAAAACTGTTTTGAAAGATAGCATCGAAGAGTGATGGAAACTACAGAAACAAAAGTAATCTTCGATAAATATTTTTCATTTGTTATTTCCAGTGCTAATAGATATGTAAAGAAAATAAAGAATTCGTGCACCAATTAAACATAGTTCGTCGTTTGTATCTAATGTGTGTTCGCAGGTTATGTCACCCGCACGCGCGGGTGACAAACTGCGCCACGAGTGTCTAAAATCAGTACACGCAAGTGTCTAAAACTAGGACACGGGCGGGTCTCCAGTGTCTAAAACCCGGTAGCAGAAAAGCGCTATTAAAACAATAAGTTTATTAATAAATCTTGATTGTTTCACTTTTATAATAAGTAAATCTCGTTCAGGGGGCTTTAATGCACATGTTGAAACCTTTAGTTTTCGGTTTGGCTATATGACGCATGAATAAATAGCAGAAATCCGACACTGCCGCTCTAAAAGTGTCAAAAACTGGGCCATTTACCTTACATACGAAAAGAATGAATAATACTAAAAAAAAAAGAAGAAATGTTAGGTACTTGAAGTATAAGACAACGAAAGGTTTAGCCGAATGGAAAAAAGATAAGTGTGTCTCCAATGAAAAATTAAAAGACCCTGTCAAAATACTTGCTGGAAAACCTTCTTAAATAAAGTTGTGTCAATTTGCACTCTATTGTGTGCATATTCTGTGTCAAAGAGTGTGGCTCAAACAATCTTTCAGTACACACCAACTCAGATAAGCATTTAAGTGTGGTCAGCGAACATATATTAGATGGAAGCGCCAAGCCCGTGTTAGGATTTGGCACGATATCTCTGGGGTGATTTTAGTTATCACCCCAACCGACGCGAGCGCTGCCTATATCGGTGTACACAAATACATAGTACGAATACACAACTCTGTCCATGTGTAGGGCACACCGATATATAGCCGCTCAGTCTACCGGCAGAAATCGGAACTACATTTTCTGTGCCAAATCCTAACACGGGCCTGGCGCTTCCATCTAATATATGTTCGCTGGTGTGGTCTACCGCAAAGAACGTTACAGACACACCGATTTGGATGTAAACTCGTTGACCCACTCATTGCTAGCTTCAAGCATATCATCCATTTATAATAATCAGATGTTGATTAGAAAATTCATCATAGAATGTCAATTAATTTGAGTTTGAGAAATTTAATTGAGAATTTAACAGTTCACAGCGCCATTTACTCCAGGAGCACTTGAAACACTAGACACACTGGAGATAGACTAAAAACACATTATACGCCCACTGAGGGCACACTAAAGGCATACTAAGAATATGTTACAGATCCACTGGGGGCACCCCTAGCAGATTGGGTGACGATGTTTTCACCCTGAAAAACCACTGAAACACGGTGATTTTTTACGGTGACAAAATGCCCACTTGGTCACCACAAAATCACCGAGATCTTGGTGATTTTTAATGTGATTGTCACGGTGATTGTTACGGTCACAAAATCACCGTGACAATCACCGTGGATAAAGATTAAAAATCACCAAGAACTCGGTGATTTTGTGGTGACCAAGTGGGCTCTTAGTCACCGTAAAAAATCACCGTGATTCAGTGGTAACTTCATCCGCTAGGGACGCTACATCAACATACGATAAGAATGATGAAAAGTGCATTAAGATAATAGTGTTACGTTGACAACACGATTACGACTTTTTAAATATTTACCATGTTTTAATAATTCGGTGGTTAACCATTTTTTTAGAAAATGTGAATTAATTCTTAATGTGAAATTAACCTTAAAAAGTATTCATCTCAACTATTCAAGTTTTATAAGGACTGAACTGATTGGTAACATTTTGGAGGTCCAATAATATCCCAATAATATAATATTTTGGAGGACCAATACTCATTACAATATTAAGTCGAGCATATTCATGTTTGTATTATAAAATTATATTATACATATGAGCCTGTGATTGTCTGCAACCGTTACTTCTAAAATATCGAGATACAGAAATACCTCACATGGACACACCACAGAATCTCTGGCTCTGTATGTATGTATCCATATAAGTATTTTTACATCCTTTAAAAAAAACTTCGCCATTGACTAGAATCTACACCTTGAGCTAGATTTTAGCTCGAGATCAAATCTAGACTATACGCTAGATTTGATCTTGGGCTATAGCATTCTCAAACAGCATAACACCACAGAATCACTAGTTCCGGGTGTATTTATACAGGGTGTTTATCTCAGTAGCTAGAGGTCTTGAAAGTGACCGTTACAAACCCGCAGAGACACACACACACACAAAATGTAATTTTGTAATGAAAATAATATGCTCCACTTCATTTTTCAATGAGTATAAGGATGATGGCCAAAAGATTATCTATCAGTTAACTACTCTAGAAGCTTATAAAGTTTTTAGATCCCCTTGAAGTGCCTCAAAAGATTCTTTGCCCTGCCCTATGCTTATGATCGGTGTATGCCAAGAGGTCTACCAACGCATACCCTTAGAGACACATTAGAGGCACGAATATATGTATTTTATTGCAAATATTCAAACTACCGCCAAATTTGTTGTTTTAATCAAATGTAAGTTGGCGATCACATTGAAATTATTGTTCTAAATTTGCGCACCATTTTCCAGCACATCGATACATCAGTCGTCTTATTGAATGTGGACAAAGCACCTGGCAGTGGTACGCTTATACGATCCATAAACATGACATAACCGTAGATCGCTCCGATGTGTGAAATGAACAAAGCTTCAACTTAATTGAATGCACAATGTTGTTCGACAAGCTTCTAGCACACTAGGGCTTTTTTTATAGAAAGCAATCAGTTTGGCTCAAAAGGTATGTTCAGATCTCTATCAGTGTGTCTTATCAGGTTCCTCAAGACACACCACACATCTTGAGTAGTATGTCCCGAAAAGTTTTCTGAGGCCTATTTAGACACAGTGGGGTGCAAAGATAGCTTTTAAATAATGAAAGAACTTAATCAACAACAGTAGATGAATGATCAGTGCGGATTTCTGGTGGCTATCAAAGGTACCCCAGTATTTGTTGTGGTCATTACTTGGATGCGTAACCACTAAACCGTGCACTGATTTGCACACTAACTGTTGAGCGAGAGGTTGTTTTCCGGTGGCTTTGATGCTTGCATTGGAGTTTACTCCGGACGACACACAGAAATTAGTTAATCGGGATACTGTATTGGTATAGGTTTCTCTGCGCACAGAAAATGCGATATAGTTGAGAGGCGGTGGAAAATGGTCTGCAGCTTCAAATAAAAATGGAGACTGGACCCTGTGGAAGATGAAGGCCACACAAAAATAATAAAATAAATCGAAAGAATCATGTATCAATTATTAGCAGGACCTTTTAATTTTTTCTTAAAATTATAGTTTTCCGTTCAGCTAAACGTTTTAAACATCATGCACTTGCAATCTTGATGTAAATATGACTAAGCGCAGAAATATGAGAACAATTACGAAAGAAATAAGATGGAGAAATTTCGGATAGAGAAGCAGTAGGAAAGGTCAAACGAGGAAGGAAAAAAGGATTGGGGAAATACAGAATCGGAAAATCCTACAAGGTATTGGTGTTCCGAGCGACAAAAGTGAAGAAAGGCGACATTAGAAACTTGCGCGTTTTCTTTTTCGTTCTCGGTAGCTTTTTTTAATCGCTCTGCGTAAATTGGACTCTGTATATTTTTAACAGAAATGCTTCTGGCATCGCGTTGAGGTTTCGGTCGTACTTACGTATTATTGGGTAGAGGAGTCATGGAATAAATAAGTTTACGGGTTAAAGCGTCACTGCTCCGGAATTGATCGTCGCGCAACGTTTATTCTTCTCCTTCACTTCAGTTACGGTTGTTTTTCGTTTGTTTTGTTTTCACAACTTGTCCCGTAAACGCGGTGTCGACTACATCTTACACAAATGTCGACGAAAATAATCAGAATCACGGAAATACGGCGTTCCGAATTATTTTTGTACCCCGTCCCCAATGGCCATTGACGATTGACTACAGGAGATTTTTCCCCTATTCACCGTCTTGCGTGAGCAGTGCGGTATATTCGTTATACCAACCCCAGTTCACACCCCGCGATGTTCGCCACGTACAGCTGCTATAGATCGATGTATATGTGTACAGTGGACGCTCCCAAAACTTAACCCCCCATAACTTAACAGCTCCCATAACTTAACGCGTTACCATGGCAACACGCACCCATAACTTAACGACCCCTATCGCGCTTTCTCCCCACTCCAAACTCAGCTGCCGCGCTGCGGAAATTTGACACAAGGCAACGTAACCTCAACTGCATGTCAATTTTTTTTTGTTCATTTATGTACGATTTATTAAGCGTTACTATTAGTTTAAGTGTATTAATGTGCATGAGGTGGATAATTGATACAAGATAACGATTTTGGTAAAAATGACTGATTGATGGGGCAAGACACGCCTATTTATAGGACTACGTGTTCGTGAATAGTTATTCTCTCGAAAAAACAGGAACTTTTATTTTCCAGAAAGAATGAAATTTCCTACAATTGGGATCTGACAAAATTCGTGAGACAACTGGGGTTAAATTTTGAACTATTAGTAGGGTGCACACGGACATTCAACACAAGAATATGTCACTCATCCATGATACACATACATGCCCAAGTGCAACCTAATTTCTGCCATATTGTCTTAGCCACGCCTCCATGTCAGATCTCTATATTCAGATATATATACAACTTTGTATAACATTTTCTAGAAAAATGTATCTTCCGCGTTTCAACAATCAGATAAATGCATTTTCTGTTCAATTTTTTTCATCTAGGGTATTATCATTAAATTCTTATCAATCTTCAAAAAAATTTACAAAATATATCGCGGTCAGATTTTGAAATACATGTCTATAAAGCGTAGGTACGAATTTCAGGTTGAATTTCGCGCGCTTGTTCTACGCATGCTTCAATATAAAAAAGCAGAGTACGCATGCGAGGAAACACGAGAGTGGGAGAATGAGGGTTACCCACCTCCATAAACTTAGCCCTACAACTTCAATTTAAAAAGTTGGGACTAATTTTATGGGTTTGGTGGTCGTTTGGTGGTAATTGGTAGTCTAATTAAAACGTTTGGTGATCAATCGTTTAATTAGAATAATTAAAAATAGATATCAGGCCCAAAGTTAGCCCAACATTATTTTTTTTTAATCACTTTGAATAGGGCCTATTCGATGCAGAATCGTTTGGTGGTCACGAATATTGTCATTAAATCGTTTGGTGGTCTTTCGTTTAGCTAGAAAACTCAAAAAACTAAGTGCGGTGCGACTTACGATGGGGGCGCGCTAGTACATTGCACGGTGCTGGCATGGTGCTGGCGTACTGGCCCATTACAGTAATTAGCCCCAAAATAACATGTAACATTCATCAAAAAATGTGGTGCCAATTTTATTCGATTGGTGCTCGTTTGGTGGTGATTGGTAGTCTAATTAAAACGTTTGGAGGTCAATCGTTTAATTAGAATAATTAATAAAAGACATCAGGCCCAAACTTGGCCCAACATTTTTTTCTTTTTTTAAAAAATCACTTTGGATAGAACTTATTCGATGCAGAATCGTTTGGTGGTCATGAATATTGTAATTAACGCGTTTAATGGTCTGTCGCTTAGCTAGAAAATGTAAAAACTAAGTACGACTTACGACGGGGGCGCGTTAGTACATTGCACGGTGCTGGGGTACTGGCTCATTACAATAATTAGCACTAGGGATGGATGCCGGATTGGGTTTCATCTTCGCCCGGACCATCTTCACCCGACTCAGGGTGCCTCCCCATACAGCGTAACTTGCGTTTGCATAACTGGCGAATGCGTAAAATCACTAGCACATTACGCTCGTTTCTGGATCCCACTCCTCATGGCGCGTATTTTTCCGAATATTGCGTAATGCGTATATAGCGTAACCAATGGCGAATAGCATATCATATAAATTACTATGACTAAAAGAATGCCATTGGATGCATTCTTTTGGATGGATCTTCACATGCGAGAGTGTGTGAAGCGGAATATGTGTACATAAACAATCGGACATAACCTACATGATAAGCCGTCAGCGTTGTAATAACCTATAAATCCGACTGTCATTAGATGATAACCCTCATTGGAGTATTGTATATGCTTATTTTGTTTAACGATGAATAGTTTTTCATTCCACTAATTGTATCGAATATCAGCTGTCATCACGTGCACCGATCATGCATGTAAAAGATTACACTAACAAACATACATCCTGCGTATATTTACGCAGAAAATTGGTTTGAGCGTAAACAACATAGCGGAAAAGCGTAAAAATCACTGGATCGCTAAATGAGGCACTCTGATTGGTCGGATTATCTTACGCGTACGCAAGTTACGCTACGCCATAGGCAAGTTACGCTGTGTGGGGAGGCAGCCTCAGGGTGGCTCCCGACGGCGCGTACTTCGCGTATCGCGTAACTTGCGCTACCAATCGGCGAACCGTAATTCCGTTCTATTATCGACCGGAAAGCTTACGGCGACACATGATTGGCCAACGCAAGTGACGCGATACGCAAAGTACGCGTCGTCGGGAGCCACCCTCATGTTCGCCCGAAGTCACTAAACTTCTAGCGTTTTCAACTGGCTAGTTTCGTGCACACTGGGTGCACACTCGGGGTACACTGACGTTGTGCACTGTGTCAACGAATTCAGACGTACAGGGTGTATAAAAATGATGTGTCGCCACTTCGCCCAGTAAATCTCCAGCTTGAGATCGGTGGAGATCTATCAAAATTTGTAGCCGCAAAAGTGACCTTGACCCTGAAATTCAAGGTCAAATTTTTTTATTGGCTTGAAAAATTCTACTTCTTAAGAGGAACAAAAGTCAGAAAGGAATCATAGGTCGGAGATGCGTCCTTCAACCCGAAACGACAATGTCAATTCGAAAAAAATCGAAAAAGTGCGTTCTTACAAAATATTGTTCACAGAAACACGGGATAAGAATTTGAATAATTATAAAAAAAGCTTTTCAACGCAGACACTTCAATATTTATTAATTAGAATCAAGAAATGTTGCAATTGCATGACGCTGACCACACTAAGGTGGATGAATCGGCATGAAATGGGTGACACAGATCTTTGCGATATCCCTTTGTCGCGTTACCACTACGAGCATCTAATTCCCTAGCTCATTGTTGCCGAAAATCAATAAACACATAGTTCCGCTGAATTAACCTTGACCCTAAAACTCAAAGTCAGTTTCAAAGTCAATTCATCTCGTTAAGAGGCATCTAATTCTCGTAGAAACGACGAGTCAGGAATGAACCTTTCAATATCAAGCCGTCAAAACATATAAAAAATGTGCGTTTTTCATTTGGTTCGGAGGGATAAAATTCGGAACTGAAGAATAATTATAACGGCAATCGATATAACTAGAAAGACTTTATGTCTGGCACACAGCACGCCTGCTATTCTATGAAAACAAAGCTTTAGATGGCCAGGTTTGCGATAAACGAATTCGATCTTAACAATAGTTGTTGTCACCTACACATTTCAGAGTCATATCGTGCTTGTGTGACCGTGCACGAGTTGCTTAAACATATTCATCAGCGGCAGACCATTAGCGTTACCCGGAATACACCACGTGGAGGTTATAAAAAAATCAACAAAAAAACTGTGTTCTGTCGTCGCAGTCCCATTGATCTTCATCATCGTCGAGGTCTTTATCATCGCAGTCTCGGTCATCTCTAGGATCGTCGCAGTTTAGGTCGGTTCCCTACCGACCCGAACGACAGTACGAACGTCGTTTGTCTTGTGAAACGACGGTTCCCGACGGTCCGGAGCGTCGGAAACCGTCGTTACCGTCGTTTCACAAGACGAACGACTGTCGTTTACTGTCGTTCGTCCTGGTAGGGTTCTAACATCGTCGAAGTGTTTGTCGTCGCAATCCCGGTCATCTCTATCATAGTCAAAGTCTTTGTCGTTGCATTTTGGGTCAACTTTATCGTCGAAGTCTTTCGTCGCAGTCTCGGTCAATCCTATCATCGTCGCAGTCTTTGTCATTGCAATTTCGATCAACTTTATCGTTGTCGAAGTCTATCGTCGCAGTCTTGGACAATTATATCATTGTCGAAGTCTGTCGCCGTAGTCTCGGTCAACTCTATCATAATCGAAGTCTTTAGCGTTGCAGTCCAGGTCATTTCTATCGCAGTCAGTCTTTTCCGTGGCAGTTTTGGTCATCTCTAGCATTATCGAAGTCGTTGTAGTCGCTCCATCGGTGATCGCCCTCACTACCTGAATCTTTGTTGGCCCTATCACTGTCGTCACTGTCGTAATAACATGAATCGTGGTCGGCGACCACATCGTGATCGTGGACGAGATGGACGAGATCAACGTCTTATGTTGCGCGCTATTGATCAAGCTTTCGGAAACTTTGGAAGAGCTCGCGAAATTTATCGTCAGTTATTTCTTGATCGGGCAAACGGTCATCCTCTACGGCCGGGGGCAATTCCAGATCGTCGTGAGTTTCAACGACTCGAAGAGCGGTTCAACGATCAGGAGAGGTTTGAGGTGCGGAACGCTGGATATCGAAGAGCCGGTCGTCCTCGTGTTCATTGGAACATTGAAGAGCGTGTCATTGCTCTTGCACGAGCTTTTCCCGTCATGGGTTTACGTCGAATAGCCGCTCGCGTTGGTATAGCGCACATGACGGTGCGTCGCATAATTCGTGAAGAGGGCCTACGACCTTACCGCGTCCAATCTGTTCAGGCACTATATCCTGGAGATTACCGCGCTCGTCGTAATTTTTGTCGATGGATGCTACAGAAACTGGAGGGAGATCCTCATTTTTTTGAACGCATTCTGTTTACCGATGAGGCGAGCTTCTCCAGCACCGCAATCGTGAACCGGCAGAACTTACGCATCTGGGCTGAGAGGAATCCTCGTGCGATGATGCAACGAGTTCACCAGGGACGTTTTTCAGTAAAGGTTGGGGCAGGTATCATTGGGAACACCCTGATAGGTCCATTCTACCTTCCACTGAGATTGAACAGTCGCAATTATTTGCACTTTCTGCAACGCGATTTAATGCCGCGTCTGAGGGACATGATTCCACGACATGCTCGCCATCGCATTTTTTTTATGCACGACGGAGCACCACCTCATTTCGGTCTTCAAGTCCGTGCATTCTTAAACGAAATGTTTGGATCGCGTTGGCTCGGTCGTCGGCCTGCTCCGCATCTCTGGCCACCACGTTCTCCAGACCTAAATCCCTTGGACTTTTTTTTCTGGGGAGCACTCCAGGCTATCGTCTACAGAGAAGGTCGAGCGATTAGGACGCCGGTAGATCTGAGACGGCGAATCGATGAGGGAGTTGCCAGGTTGATGCGAAACCGAGAACTTCTTCTCAGGGTTTCGAGAAACTTGGAGGCACGGTTGCGAGCGTGCTTGCGTAATGGTGGCCGGCATGTGGAAGCTGGAGAACAAGCTAGAATGCTTCGAGCAATTGGACATGATGGTTCGATTCTCTGGGTTCCTCGACGCCGCCGCTATCAACGACCGCGTCATAATGAAGCAGGAGACGACTAATCCAACATTGCATACGCACCCGACACACAGTCGTCATTTAAATGATTTGAAACGAATCTTTCGAAACGGACAACAAGACACAACGGCCCTTTTCAGGGCCAAGGGATACCAGGCAGACAACCTCCACGTGGTGTAGTCCGGGTAACGCTAATAGTCTGCCGCTAATGAAGATGTTTAAGCAACTCATGACAACAACTATTGTTAAGATCAAAATCGCTTATCGTAAACCTGGCGATCTAAAGCCTTGTTTTCATAGAACAGCAGGCGTGTTGTGTGCCAGACATCAAGTCTGTCTAGTTATATCGATTGCCTTTTTAATTATGTTTCAGTTCCGAATTTTATCCCTCCGAACTAAATGAAATACGCATATTTTTTATGTTTTGACGGCTTGATATTGAAAGGTTCATTCCTAACTCGTCGTTTCTACGAGAATTAGATGCCTCTTAACGAGATGAATTGACTTTGAAACTGACTTTGAGTTTTAGGGTCAAGGTTAATTCAGCGGGACTATGTGTTAATTGATTTTCGGCAACAATGAGCTAGGGAATTAGATGCTCGTAGTGGTAACGCGACAAAGGGATATCGCAAAGATCTGTGTCACCCATCTCATGCCGATTCATCCACTTTAGTGTGGTCAGCGTCATGCAATTGCAACATTTCTTGATTCCAATTAATAAATATTGAAGTGTCTGCGTTGAAAAGCTTTTTTTATAATTATTAAAATTCTTATCCCGTGTTTCTGTGAACAATATTTTGTAAGAACGCCCTTTTTCGATTTTTTTTGAATTGACATTGTCGTTTCGGGTTGAAGGACGCATCTCCGACCTATGGTTCCTTTCTGACTTTTGTTCCTCTTCAGAAGTAGAATTTTTTAAGTCAATAAAAAAATTTGACCTTGAATTTCAGGGTCAAGGTCAATTTTGCGGCTACAAATTTTGATAGATCTCCACCGATCTCAAGCTGGAGATTTACTGGGCGAAGTGGCGACACATCATTTTTATACACCCTGTACATAGAAGCACAGTTGTTATGCTTCGATCCGAGACCAGTATTCTCGGACAGGAACTGTCGCTAGAGGCGCTGTGATCGGAAAAACATGTATGTGTTACATCAGTGAGCCGTTGGTGTACAATACACGCATACGCTGCTAGCGCCTCTAGCCACTGGGGTACAGAACTAACGCCTGTACCCCAGTTCGTCCGAATGTATAGGAACTGTGCTTCTATGTACGTCTGAATTCGTTGACTGTGTTTTACTCGTTCTATGATTCTCGTTACACTCTTGAAGCACCATGTTTTGCTGGTAGCATAAATGTAAAAATATCACATTAAGAGGAGGCTAAATACCGACATTTTTTGTGCGAGTGCGAGAGAGAAAGGATGATAGGGGTCGTGTGAGAGCGAGAGAGAGGGTCTTTAGCCTGCCCTTAAGGCCCAGTTCCACAACCATCGATTGAACCGAGTTTATTTTTTTTTACATAGACATACGCTATGTAAAAAAAATTAAACCAGGTTTAAATGATGGTTGTGGAACTGGGCCTAAGTGTACACTTTTTTCCGACCTCGTGTCAGTGTAGTGCAGAAGCAGATGTAAATAGACATAAACATCTTCAACATAGGGCTAAATATTTTTTCATAAGAAATAATTTAACGGTTCGATTGAAGTGATTCATAGATGAAAGGAAATGAATAGTTACTCAATCCAGTCAACAATTTCATGTGGTCAACAGTCAACAACCATACGACGGCAGAAAATACATTCACAATACTTCTGCTAAATAAATGCTTACATAACCGAGAAATATTTTTATTCGAATGTTCTCAATGCTCAAGTTTCCCAGTGCCCATCAATTCAGCCGTCAAGTTTACTCGAGAATTGTAGTCGATTTTTTAATCCCAATTACAAATTTTAAGCCTCTCTTATTATTTAGCTATCCCCGACAAAATAAAACTAAATACTCCATTTTTTCGAATAGATTTGGAGCTGATGATGATCGTGAAGATATTAACACTTTATGCGTTATCAACAACCCACACAGCACAAAAGTGTGTACTTCCTCGCGAACTCTTTTTCAAGACTACTTCTAGAGCAACACGTATGATATCTCGCAGACGTTGGTCCGAAGACGTCTAAAATAAGAATTACTTAAGAAGATTGTAAAAAGGTCAACATAACCTCAAAAAATTTTTAACGCATTTTTCTCGGAGATGGCTTGATGGAATGAAAAAAGATTCGTGGGGTCGCCTGCGTAATTAATGTGTCAGGTGGCACCACTATATTTTTTTTTTATTCCAACAAGCTATCTCCGAGAAAAATGTGTTAAAAGTTTTAGCTCTACCTCACTAGTCACGAGAGCGGAAAGGCGGGGCAGGGGGTTTACCCCCCCCCCCCCCTTAAGAAATCTTCGGAATGAATGTTGAAAAGTTATTAGAAATCGCATATCCAGATGAACTACGTGATAATATTTGTTCGGATACATATCGGAACCGTTTAAATTCTGGGATTTCACCAATGATATATCACATAAGTGAGGAGAATTTATAAGTAGTCGGTAGCGTAGTAGGTAGCGTTTTAGGTTCGTAAGTAGGATAGATGGGCAGGTCGCAGGTTCGAGTTCCCGTGGCGGGAGATAAAATTGAAATGATGAATTGAGTTTTTTTCTAATTTTTTTAAAATACAGTCGGTCCAATAACTATGTAAATAAATAGAAATACCTATTAAAAAATTTTGCAAACGATAGAAATGAGAAAATAATTCATTTTGAATAATTTTAAAGGAACCCTTAAAAAGTTATCTTGACGATGTCTTGTGACAACTTTTCACATATATCAAAATCATTCTTTAAAAAGTGACGCATTCGACTACCTTCGGAACTCATTAAGATGTCTTTCAGAAAATGTATTCGGATGTCCACATCTTACATAAAAAATCTACAGCGATTCTTTCAGACGTCATATTGCTATGTGGGAAGGAGATAACCATACCCAAAATAAAGAATTTTTTTAATATTATCGATGAATAATCCATGGCGATGTATTTAACAATGATGGAAGTAATTCTGTCGAATAAACATAATTTCCGCTATTTCTGAGAATCGTTATTTATTTTTAATACATTTTTTGCTCAGCATGTTGTTTACCATAATCCACGATAATCGGTAAACCTGATGAAAATGGCCGATAAATTCAAATGATTATAATGAAGCATATAGCTGTACGCTTACGGCGTTTCTTCACACTCCCTCCACACTGCTTTTTAGCACGGTAGTTTAGTCGAAAACGAGTGAGGTCCAATACCTCCATAAAGTTAGCCTTACAACTTTAATCGAAAAAATTGGAACTAATTTCATTCGTTTGGCGGCCGTTTGGTGGTGATTGGTAGTCTAATTAAAACGTTTGGTGGTCAATCGTTCAATTAGAATAATTAAAAAAAGATATCAGGCCCAAAGTTAGCCCAACATTTTTTTTTTTTTTTTAAATCACTTTGAATAGGGCCTATTCGATGCAGAATCGTTCGGTGGTCACGAATATTGTCATTAAATCGTTTGGTGGTCTTTCGTTAAGCTAGAAAACTCAAAAAACTAAGTGCGTCTTACGATGAGGGTGCGCTAGTACATTGCACGGTGCTGGCGTACTGGCCCATTACAGTAATTAGCACCAAAATAACATGTAACATTCATAAAAAAATGTGGGACTAATTTTATTCGATTGGTGCTCGTTTGGTGGTGATTGGTAGTCTAATTAAAACGTTTGGTGGTCAATCGTTTAATTAGAATAATTAATAAAAGATATCAGGCCCAAAGTTAGCCCAACATTTTTTTCTTTTTTTAAAAAATCACTTTGGATAAAGCTTATTCGATGCAGAATCGTTTGGTGGTCATGAATATTGTAATTAAATCGTTTGATGGTCTTTCGCTAGTACATTGCACGGTACTGGCGTACTGGCCCATTACAGTAATTAGCACCAAAATAACATGTAACATGAATAAAAAAATTTAGGACTAATTTTATTCGATTGGTGGACGTTTGGTGGTCAATTATTCGATTGGAATAATTAAAAAAAGACATCAGGCCCAAAGTTAGTCCAACATTTTTGTTGTGTTAGATATTTCGGAGGTTAGGAATGGAGCCCAAGTTCTAACTTGACTACTGAAGGATGGAAGTTAGAAAATGGATTAAAGTAACTAGGTATTTCGATTGCTTTTTTTAATATAAGAAAAATGAATAGAAAAATGAATAGAATAAGAAATGTGTGCGACGATTGATAGAAATTTTGGCATTTCGGAAAGCCAGGTACCGTCGTAGCATCGTACGACGCTTGTTTCTCGATTATCTCAATACGGGTTTGGTTACAGTGAGGACGACCGTACGTCAACACCGTTGAATCAAGAAAAAACCGTAATGGCCAGTTTATTGTTGAAACATTACGAGAGACACGGGATTGAAGCATTGTCGAAAAGTGCACTTGAACATAGTACGATGATAAATTGAGACTCATTCTGGAGAGTGATATGCCACGGCAAACACGATTAAAAGGTTCGATCTAATTTTTGAAAATTTCCCAACACTCATACCTCCAAGAATATTTCAATTTGTCGCACTACTCGTATATTCCTCAGAGCAATTATAACTGGCTTTCCTTTTTTTTTCTCTTCCAATTTGGACACCGGACGATGCTGGAGTTTTACCTCGGATAAGCAAACATCGTCTAAGATTAAAATGGGCAAATCCACAGCTTGGAAAACTCTCGTTCTCTTTGCCGTGAATTTCACTCGTCTGGATGTTCACATGAATATGAGCAATGTATTGGGTAACGTCGTATGGATGACGAAATATTTTCGTTCTGACGGTTGACCCTCGATCAGCAGCACGGGACACACAAATTTGTACCTCGGCATTGGACTCGGTGGCTCCAGTCTCGATGCCAAAAGTGGAATAGTCGGTGGTACAATGGAACTCGGTAAAATCGACACTTGCAGTACGTATCTCATTCCTTTTCCTCACTATTTTGCGAGTTTATTCCTAAAAGGCGTGACACGCGTCTCTCGTGTCATTAAAATTCATGTGTAAGCTTAAAATTAAATAATTTCTCATGATTTTAATATATATCTGCGAAGAACCCGGTATCGAACCTGATCACACGCTCGGTCTGAAACTATTCGCTCTCGAATTACGATTGAACTGTATGGGAACAAACGTTCTCATGTCAAGGGTTATAGTCCAAGACATTGTAAAAATGGGTACAAAACGACTGGCAATCATATTCATGCACAGTGATTTCGACTAGGACCAATTACAAATAATGATTATCAAATTAATGACCCCCGATTTGCTAAAGATTTTTTACAAACTCTACGAGTTCTTGAGTGAGTAATTCAAAAGTAGTAAGCGAGTTTTCAATTCATTGCAACCGAGATATCAGCGTGCTAACAATAGTAGCTTCAAGAAGAGACAGCAAAAAAAAGATCAGCTATGGAGGGTAAAACTCACTTTTTCTTTTTCAAATATCACTCTGATTCTCATATTTCGAAATGTCTAGAAAAAATTTCTCTACAAACGTGTGTGCGTGTGGGTGCAAAAAATGCGAAAAATATGAGGAAACATATTCAATTGCAGTGTGATATTTATAATTTTTGTTTCTTTTTACAAAGAATTATGGACGCTCAATCAAACGGTAATATCAGACGCTCGCCATCATCGACATTGGCAGAGTGTTTTGGCACAACTGGCCAGTTAACAATTGGGCAACCTGAGGTTTTCCTTGCCGACAAACGACACTGTTCTCGGTGGTACAACAATGGAATTGCATAGTTGCAACGTCAGTCTCGCTCGTTTTTATGGTATTGACTTCAAGAGCAAAAGTTGGGCTCTGTTTTCTCTCAAGGAGCCGTGCAAAAGTTTCGCGACCGAGGCACAAGAAATACCCGGCGTCGAGTATTAATAGAGAAAATGATCTACAAATAGGATTAACATGTTCTTCCGAGTAATCGCGATTCAAAAAAATTGTATGTAGGAATTATTTTTCTCGCAGTATGTTGTTGTCTATGCAGTAAAGTTGTTGGTACATCATTTATTCATATTTTTTTTTAACAATACCCGAATGATTATTTTTTTTCTCTTTCTCAGCTCCAACCACTTGGGACGTTCACCTGGTTCAAACAGTGACTACAAGTCTCGATCAGCAGCAGGAACAACAAGCCAGACATCATTCGATGGCGACTGTCTGTCGATTGAGTCAAACCGTTTTATTTCCACCGCACTTCAAATCTCTGCAAGAATGGTTCTACTACGCTTTTGCCAATGGCGGGATCGATGGTATTTCTTGTTCTTTTGATCCCTTCTTATTTCGAGCTTCGATATTCTTTGTTTTTAATGTGTACGGATTTTTGTGACAGGGTTATTGTCTAGATAATTATATATATTTAAAGCATTTTTGAAATTATTCTAAGAGAACTACAGAAGGGATGCGTCCAATATTGAATCAGCCCATGAAAAGTGTATTTAGCAATCCTACGATTTGGACTGAAATACTATTATAAGTGATAATTAATTAGTTCTTTATAATGACAGACGATAGATTTCCGTGCCATGAGCGTGAACGAACGGATAGCACCTCCGATGGTACGGGGACGAGGGTCACTTCATGATCACCCTCACATCAGAGATGTTATTTGGGCATTGCCATAGTTACAGCTGCATCTTAAAAATGAACATCTTTAAACCGCAAGATCTCATGGTGTAATTGGTAAGTAGTGTGCACTTGTTAATTTTACCCTTCAAAACAAAAAGCATATTTTTAATTAATAGTTGATTAAATTGGCATATCTGGGATAATGATTCAATGAACCAGTGGTTAATTCAATTACTTCGTTATCCTCAAAAAAACGTATATCAATGTTGATTAACGTATTTCTATCATAATTCCATCTTTACATAAATATCTGTTTAATATGTGTGAGTAACTTTCCAAAATTATATAATTTTGGATAGAGCGAAGAGATACCTCTTCAGTCTATCCGAGGATATTTTTTATGCGACCACGCAAAAAGGAATTGGAACGCTATCAAAATGAACATTTCCACAAAGTACTCGTGAATTATTCATCTAAAAAAGTCTTGAGCATATAACGCCCGAAAACAAAAATTAAATTCGGCACAGCTATACTTATTTAACGAAAATTATTTATTTGCAATGACTGCACGTATTACTTTAGTTGAAATTCTATTTTCGATTATTTTTCAATTCTGTTTGAATCTAAAAAAAAACAAAAGACATCATGGACTTTGCTATAATATGTTCTTGGCAGTATTTTCTCTCATAAAAGTACTCACTCTTCAATTGTTTTTTCTCTGTCCAATTTTTTTTTATCTTTTAGGCCTGCCTAAACATATTTTTTTTCACCCATTCAAAAAAAAGATCGTGTGCAACGCGGGCCAGAGATTCGTCTTTTGTCTTGCGTAGTTGCGGCCCTCGCTTCGCTCGTTGCGGCAAACTTCACGCTCGACAAAAAGACTTATCTCTGGCCCTAGATGCACAAAATACTATTATATAGTCACTATAAGGGCCAAGGACGTTTTACGACGTTCTTTCCATCTCCTTCAATCTTTTTCAGACCGGCTTTATCGTAGTTGAGATTCTTTGATCAGTCCGAGTATAAAAATAGTTTTTTTTTAAATCGTTGCTCTGAAAGTCACGCTGACACGAATGTTCTTTTTTAGGTGAAAAGCCACTGCTCGAGTGCAGCTTCGTAACGAAATTCGAGGACCACGTATTCGTGACCGTGGACGCAGAAGCATTTTTCTTTCTCCACGATCTCATTACTTCATATCTCAAAGAGAAGGAACGAGTAGTATATAAGAAAAAAAAATATGTCTGAGCACAATTTTTTTTTTCATTTCGGCTCAATGACTCGAGCCAATGTTGGAATGATTTTTATGAATGCCGAATCGATTGATTGTTAGCATCCATTTTTTTTTCAGCATGCGATGCAAAATCTAGGCGCGAGAGCTCACAGTCCCGATTCACATGATAGTGGAGCACTCAATACGAGCGCGCGTCGAGCGGAAACACGAACTTCATGTCCGAGGACGAGAGAAAGAGAAAACAATTTGATCCGGCTGAGATGTTTATCAAGGATTGGCGATCGTACAGATGCAAGACTCGGCAATTGGAACCAACTGTCAGGTACAACTTTTTTCGCATACGAAGCTTAATTTTAATTTTCCCAGAATAAAAACAAATTAAGCTGCGAGCGTTCGAGCGAGAAAAAGTGTAATTGAATATCATAGGAATTCTATAAAAACGAAACATATTGCATAACATGAAGAATTCGTTTTTTTTCTGTTCGTTCGTTTAACCGCTGAATCGCGCAAAATAATTTACAGCATAACTATTAACTGCATCCATTGTTTTTCTTCGTCATTTAATTGAATGTTTCAAAATATTTCAGAATGCTCTCTTGGACCGGCAAGAGCATACAGCATATGTACGGAATCGATTATATCCTTCAGAAATTAGGTTCTTTTCATGCTCGTACGACAATACCAAAATGGATACAACGAGGTTTCATGGATCTTCTTGACAAAAAGTACTCGCCGTTCTTATGTTAAGAATGGTTCTGGCCGTTCGCGAAGAGGCCTCCGACGAGAAGGAACACAAGAAGGAACGATGAGGGACCCACTACGAAATCCCTCACCTCGTTGAAATTCAAACGTAGACTCTCATATCGGAGAAATAGAAGGTTTAAAAACGACGTTGTGCACTTTTTGTTTTCTTTTTTTTCGAGTATTTCGGTTAATTTGCCAAGCAACGATACAAATGTGTATCGTCCAAATATTTATATCCGTATATAATTAATCAAATTCTAGGTGACATTGACAAAGATCTATCGGCGAGAATAATTTATCGGCGTAGAATAATTTTTTTTCAAATAACGAGAGAATTTCGAGATATTCGATGAGTGATCTCGTCGTTCGGCGAATTTTTCCGAACGATCTGTGTATCGAATGAGTTATGAGTCGGATCATTCGGAAGTTTCATACTGCCTACGAAGAGTTTTTAGTGATACTTTCTCGTAGAAATAAAAAATCAATAAAACGGCGAATGGTGCATAATTGGTTGGCAAGATCGACAACTAACAAGTTCTAACTAGGTATTTCAATTGCTTTTTTTTAAATAAGAAAAATGGAAAATATTGTCAAAATAATGTATTTCAGATACGACTATGTTATCAGAATTATAACTATGCAATCAGATACAGAATAAGAAATGTGTGTTCAGATTATATTATCAACTTGACTATCTCTTTAAATTTTTGGTAAAAAAACAACATCAGATCAACTAAACTTAAAACAGAAAATGCGCCCGTTTTCTTTTAAGCTTATCAATTATTAAACTTTGGCGGAAAATTAACATAAGATATTATCAACTAAACTTTTTGAAAAATTGAGCAGCTTTTTTATATGAACTTTAGTAGAAAATCTACAGTAGATTTTATCCACGTGACTGAGTGTCTCTTTACATTCTTATAGAGAATCATCATCAAATCAAGTAAAGTTAAAACAGAAAATACATACTTTGCAGGCTTATTAATTAAACTTTGGCAGAAAATCGACATCAGATATTATAAACTTAACTTTAAAAAAAAAGGCAAGCCATGTTATAATTGCTGCGAAGAATATACGAGTGTTGCGACAAATTGCAATATTATTGCTTTTAATCTCGTTTGCCGTGGCATATCACTCTCCAAACTGAGTCAATTTATCTCTGTTTAACGTCGGACTACGTTCAGGTGTGCCTTTCGACCAAGCTTCAGTTCCGTGTCTCTGGTAATTTTTCAACATTGAACTGCCCATTGCGGCTTCTTCTTGATTCAACGATGGTGAACTGTCGTCCTCACTGTAAGCAAGACGTGTGTTGCGATCACCGAGAAAGAAGCGTCACACGATGCTACGAAGATACCAGGCCTTTGGAAATGCCAAAATTTTGGTCAATCGTCGCATGTCATACTTGAACGATGCGGAGCCGATATCATTCAATTAAATGACGAAGAAAAACAATGGATGCAGTTAATAGTTATGCTGTAAATTATTTTGCGCGATTCAGCGGTTAAACGAACGAACAGAAAAAAAACGAATTCTTCATGTTATGCAATATGTTTCGTTTTTATAGAATTCCTATGATATTCAATTACACTTTTTCTCGCTCGAACGCTCGCAGCTTAATTTGTTTTTATTCTGGGAAAATTAAAATTAAGCTTCGTATGCGAAAAAAGTTGTACCTGACAGTTGGTTCCAATTGCCGAGTCTTGCATCTGTACGATCGCCAATCCTTGATAAACATCTCATCCGGATCAAATTGTTTTCTCTTTCTCTCGTCCTCGGACATGAAGTTCGTGTTTCCGCTCGACGCGCGCTCGTATTGAGTGCTCTACTATCCTGTGAATCGGGACTGTGAGCTCTCGCGCCTAGATTTTGCATCGCATGCTGAAAAAAAATTGATGCTAACAATCAATCGATTCGGCATTCATAAAAATCATTACAACATTGGCTCGAGTCATTAAGCCGAAATGAAAAAAAAAAATTGTGCTCAGACATATTTTTTTCTCTTATATACCACTCGTTCCTTCTCTTTGAGATATGAAGTAATGAGATCGTGAAGAAAGAAAAATGCTTCTGCGTCCAGGGTCACGAATACGTGGTCCTCGAATTTCGTTACGAAGCTGCACTCAAGCAGTGGCTTTTCACCTAAAAAAGAACATTCGTGTCAGCGTGACTTTCAGAGCAACGATTTAAAAAAAAACTATTTTTATACTCGGACTGATCAAAGAATCTCAACTACGATAAAGCCGGTCTGAAAAAGATTGAAGGAGATAGAAAGAACGTCGTAAAACGTCCATGGCCCTTATAGTTACTATATAAAATATGTTTAGGCAGGCCTAAAAGATGAAAAAAATTGGACAGAGAAAAAATAATTGAAGAGTAAGTACTTTTATGAGAGAAAATACTGCCAAGAACATATTACAGCAAAGTCATGATGTCTTTTGTTTTTTTTTTAGATTCAAACAGAATTGAAAAATAATCGAAAATATAATTTCAACTAAAGTAATACGTGCAATCATTGCAAATAAATAATTTTCGTTAAATAAGTATAGCTGTGCCAAATTTAATTTTTGTTTTCGGGCGTTATATGTTCAATACTTTTTTAGATAAATAATTCACGAGTACTTTGTGGAAATGTTCATTTTGATAGCGTTCCAATTCCTTTTTAAGTGTTCGCATAAAAAATATTCTCGGATAGACTGAAGAGGTATCTCTTCGCTCTATCCAAAATTATATGATTTTGGAAAGTTACTCACACATATTGAACAGACATTTATGTGAAGATGGAATTATGATAGAAATACGTTAAGGATGTTGAGTCCCAAATTGAAAATGATGATAAAATATTGAAAATTTGATATGTCATTATGTAAAACATTTAAAAGGTTGTGTAAAATTTTTACGACGATTAGGAAGCTGGTTACTGATAATTTTTAATTAAAAAATTACACGTAGCCTTATGGAAACTGAAGTAAATTTGCAATTATTTTTTTTTTGTTATAAAAAATGATGCAAAAAATACAAAAAAAATTGCACTCGAGGAAAAACATATAAGAAGCATTGTGTAATTTTTTCAAGACATTTAGGAACCTCTTGTTCCAGTAAATAAATAATAAAAACACAGTACGTGGTTTTCACAGCAAGAAACAATAAAATAGCGGCACCGTTGCATAGACTGAAAGTAGCGGGAAATTCAAATACTCATTTTCGTTCACGGACGACGTCGTTTCATGCACGATAAAGAGCTTTTGAGGTTATGTTTGCAGGCAGTTTCACATTCAATCGCGACCGTCGCGATTGCTCTCGTTCGTACAATTCCCAGTCGTGCCAACTTACCAATGCACGCAACGTTGCCAAACGTGCGATATAAAAAAATCAACATTTTTTTTAGAATGAACGGTTTCCACTATCGAGATTTTAGCGTTGTCAAGTTTGGACAAAACATCCAAAAATTAATCCTCGCTTGTAAAAACATTGTGAAAACTTGATATAATACGTAAATAAGAACGGTGTTACGATACGAATTGAAGTATTAATCAATCTCAATCAAATTCAGTAAAATGAAAAACTTTTGGACGGCACGGTACGGACTCAACATCCTTAATCAACATTGATATACGTTTTTTTGAGGATAACGAAGTAATTGAATTAACCACTGGTTCATTGAATCATTATCCCAGATATGCCAATTTAATCAACAATTAATTAAAAATATGCTTTTTGTTTTGAAGGGTAAAATTAACAAGTGCACACTACTTACCAATTACACCATGAGATCTTGCGGTTTAAAGATGTTCATTTTTAAGATGCAGCTGTAACTATAGCAATGCCCAAATAACATCTCTGATGTGAGGGTGATCATGAAGTGACCCTCGTCCCCGTACCATCGGAGGTGCTATCCGTTCGTTCACGCTCATGGCACGGAAATCTATCGTCTGTCATTATAAAGAACTAATTAATTATCACTTATAATAGTATTTCAGTCCAAATCGTAGGATTTGTAAATACACTTTTCATGGGCTGATTCAATATTGGACACATCCCTTTTGTAGTTCTCTTAGAATAATTTCAAACATGCTTTAAATATATATAATTATCTAGACAATAACCCTGTCACAAAAATCCGTACACATTAAAAACAAAGAATATCGAAGCTCGAAATAAGAAGGGATCAAAAGAACAAGAAATACCATCGATCTCGCCATTGGCAAAAGCGTAGTGGAACCATTCTTGCAGAGATTTGAAGTGCGGTGGAAATAAAACGGTTTGACTCAATCGACAGACAGTCGCCATCGCATGATGTCTGGCTTGTTGTTCCTGCTGCTGATCGAGACTTATAGTCAATGTTTGAACCAGGTGAACGTCCCAAGTGGTTGGAGCTGAGAAAGAGAAAAAAAATAATCATTCGGGTATTGTTGAAAAAAAATATGAATAAATGATGTACCAACAACTCTACTGCATAGACAACAACATACTGCGAGAAAAATAATTCCTACATACAATTTTTTTGAATCGCGATTACTCGGAAGAACATGTTAATTCTATTTTTAGATCATTTTCTCTATTAATACTCGACGCCGGGTATTTCTTGTGCCTCGGTCGCGAAACTTTTGCACGGCTCCTTGAGAGAAAACAAAGCCCAACTTTTGCTCTTGAAGTCAATACCATAAAAACGAGCGAGACTGACGTTGCAACTATGCAATTCCATTGTTGTACCACCGAGAACAGTGTCGTTTGTCGGCAAGGAAAACCTCAGGTTGCCCAATTGTTAACTGGCCAGTTGTGCCAAAACACTCTGCCAATGTCGATGATGGCGAGCGTCTGATATTACCGTTTGATTGAGCGTCCATAATTCTTTGTAAAAAGAAACAAAAATTATAAATATCACACTGCTATTGAGTATATTTCCTCATATTTTTCGCATTTTTTGCACCCACACGCACACACGTTTGTAGAGAAATTTTTTCTAGACATTTCGAAATATGAGAATCAGAGTGATATTTGAAAAAGAAAAAGTGAGTTTTACCCTCCATAGCTGTTCCTTTTTTTGCTGTCTCTTCTCGAAGCTACTATTGTTAGCACGCTGATGTCTCGGTTGCAATGAATTGAAAACTCGCTTACTACTTTTGAATTACTCACTCAAGAACTCGTAGAGTTTGTAAAAAATCTTTAGCAAATCGGGGGTCATTAATTTGATAATCATTATTTGTAATTGGTCCTAGTCGAAATCACCGTGCATGAATATGATTGCCAGTCGTTTTGTACCCATTTTCACAATGTCTTGGATTATAACCCTTGACATGAGAACGTTTGTTCCCATACAGTTCAATCGTAATTCGAGAGCGAATAGTTTCAGACCGAGCGTGTGATCAGGTTCGATACCGGGTTCTTCGCAGATATGTATTAAAATCATGAGAAATTATTTATTTTTAAGCTTACACATGAATTTTAATGACACGAGAGACGCGTGTCACGCAATTTAGGAATAAACTCGCAAAATAGTGAGGAAAAGGAATGAGATACGTACTGCAAGTGTGGATTTTACCGAGTTCCATTGTACCACCGACTATTCCACTTTTGGCATTGAGACTCGAGCCACCGAGTCCAATGCCGAGGTACAAATTTATGTGTCCCGTGCTGCTGATCGAGGGTCAACCGTCAGAACGAAAATATTTCGTCATCCATACGACGTTACCCAATACATTGCTCATATTCATGTGAACATCCAGACGAGTGAAATTCACGGCAAAGAGAACGAGAGTTTTCCAAGCTGTGGATTTGCCCATTTTAATCTTAGACGATGTTTGCTTATCCGAGGTAAAACTCCAGCATCGTCCGGTGTCCAAATTGGAAGAGAAAAAAAAAGGAAAGCCAGTTATAATTGCTCTGAGGAATATACGAGTAGTGCGACAAATTGAAATATTCTTGGAGGTATGAGTGTTGGGAAATTTTCAAAAATTAGATCGAACCTTTTAATCGTGTTTGCCGTGGCATATCACTCTCCAGAATGAGTCTCAATTTATCTCTGTTCAACATCGTACTATGTTCAAGTGCACTTTTCGACAATGCTTCAATCCCGTGTCTCTCGTAATGTTTCAACAATAAACTGGCCATTACGGTTTTTTCTTGATTCAACGGTGTTGACGTACGGTCGTCCTCACTGTAACCAAACCCGTATTGAGATAATCGAGAAACAAGCGTCGTACGATGCTACGACGGTACCTGGCTTTCCGAAATGCCAAAATTTCTATCAATCGTCGCACACATTTCTTATTCTATTCATTTTTCTATTCATTTTTCTTATATTAAAAAAAGCAATCGAAATACCTAGTTACTTTAATCCATTTTCTAACTTCCATCCTCCAGTAGTCAAGTTAGAACTTGGGCTCCATTCCTAACCTCCGAAATATCTAACACAACAAAAATGTTGGACTAACTTTGGGCCTGATGTCTTTTTTTAATTATTCCAATCGAATAATTGACCACCAAACGTCCACCAATCGAATAAAATTAGTCCTAAATTTTTTTATTCATGTTACATGTTATTTTGGTGCTAATTACTGTAATAGGCCAGTACGCCAGTACCGTGCAATGTACTAGCGCGCCCCCATCGTAACTCGTAAGTCGCACTTGGTTTTTACATTTTATAGCTAAGCGAAAGACCATCAAACGATTTAATTACAATATTCATGACCACCAAACGATTCTGCATCGAATAAGCTTTATCCAAAGTGATTTTTTAAAAAAAGAAAAAAATGTTGGGCTAACTTTGGGCCTGATATCTTTTATTAATTATTCTAATTAAACGATTGACCACCAAACGTTTTAATTAGACTACCAATCACCACCAAACGAGCACCAATCGAATAAAATTAGTCCTACATTTTTTTATGAATGTTACATGTTATTTTGGTGCTAATTACTGTAATGGGCCAGTACGCCAGCACCGTGCAATGTACTAGCGCACCCTCATCGTAAGTCGCACTTAGTTTTTTGAGTTTTCTAGCTAAACGAAAGACCACCAAACGATTCTGCATCGAATAGGCCCTATTCAAAGTGATTTAAAAAAAAAAAAATGTTGGGCTAACTTTGGGCCTGATATCTTTTTTTAATTATTCTAATCAAACGATTGACCACCAGGGGGTACAAGCCACCATAGTAAATGTTGAGGCAAAGTTTGTGACGAATGTAAGATTCGCCAACAGAATGCGCTACTGCAATCTTCTGCAAATCTCATTATTATTATTATTGTGACTAGTATTACCTACATTATCGATATGAAATGGGATAATGCGCGAAATTGGGAAGCTCTGAGAGGATCGTAATGCGAATTGTGGTGACCAATAATTAGCAAGTAACTAATAATCGTGGAATTATAAGGTTATTATACATCATGTTATAAAGCACGTATGGTTAACGTTATATTTTTACTTACGTTTATGATATTGATTTTTAACGACATTCACGTTTCAACTAAATTTATGCTTTTCTATATATCTTCTATTCGTATGAAACAATGCCTTCTTTAAAACCGTGAATCGACAAAGAAATATATTATTCTCTTTTGCCCATGTTATATTTAAGACATAAATTTAGTAGAGTAAATACTCGTAAAATCTCGAGACGATTTTACGACAAACTAAGAAACTGAAATATGAATCCTAGCAATAAATATCGGGACCATGTTCCTTTTCGAGTGGCCTATATATAGGTATATAGTCTAGCATCGTAAGCCTGTGGTACGCGCATGCATATGTGGCGTGCGGTCTACGCACAATGCAGCCCTTGTGTGGCCTGCGCGAGAACGCTGATTGGACGCTATGCGCAACGAGAATGTGTGCGTGTCATGTTGGTGCACGATGTAAGATGTATGTGTGTAATGCCCGTGGAGCCTGCGAGCTCTGACTTTTTCTAGCAATGCAACACTTAAGTTTTGAGCTTCGTTGAATGCAGTAAAGACTAAAAAACGCGATCTCATTTTGTTAAGGAATAATCTTGAAGACAACTATTTTGGTCAATCGCAATTACGAATAAATATCACTATTTCGAACGGACGATTTGTCTAATTTAATCATCAAAACCTGTAGAATTTCAGCGAGTTTAATTCGACGAATAATAATAAATTCACGAGGTGAGGTTCTGCTCTTTATCGGCAAAGAGCTCACGCGATTCGAAGGACATCGTTGGCTAAATTCAAAGTTCCCGCCGTATCACGCTATTAAAGCGTCACAGTAATTTTTGGTGACAGCGGTGGGATAGCCGCCGAACTCGTGGATTGTTTTTTTTTTATTTACAAATTTTAACAATGAACAGAACTTGTACAAGTGAAGTGCACGAACAAAACATTGCGTCGTGAACGTTGGACACGAGTGAATTCAAATCTCAACGAACTAAGATTTTTCGAAAGCTGATTCCATCATTAAGTGAAAAATCATAATCAAAGGACGTCAATAAACTCATAATAAGTGATTTTATCAAAGAAGAAACGTTTTAAGCGATAAATAATAGTATTATGAAAGTGAATTGTTTTGGACTTTGTAAATTTCGGTAGTGAGAGTTCGCGCGTTTTTACTACAAAGGTCGAATAATTGATTATCGATGACATTGTTTTAATAACTGTGTTAATAACTCGAGGAAAACGACCTTTTCCATAAGCTTGACGGACACTTTGCTCTTCTTTCCGCTTTTGTTCGTGGGGTGGACCGAGTAGCTTTACGATGAGAGTGAGGAGGGAAGTGAATAAATCAAGCTTTAACTATTTGAACTGAATTTATAGTGTCTAGTTGAAAATTGATGTTCGATGTTTGGGACTGTATCTAAGAGAAATTTTCATCGCGAATTATTAAATTCGCATGCCGCAACTCCCCTCCAGGGTTTTGGCGTGGTTTTTCACCCGGAGGCTAAGAGTGTATAAGTCTAGAATATACTGGAGTTGTTCACGGTGCTAAAAAGGACCACGCAGTTATTTCCCTTTGGCAACCGTAGGCACGAGAGAAGAAATCAGAAGACAACGGCAACAGCAAGAAGGGCAACGAAGAGGGCTGAAGCGACGGTCAGAACGAGAGGAAGAGAGGACACGTGGCCTTGGGATTATCGTCGGCTTAACAAAGGCGAGGGCTACGAGAGATCGGAACAACGGAACGACCGCCGCAAATCAACGACGAAATTCTGGATTATACACCGAGATCTTCGAAGTAGTAAGTCACCATAGATTTGTTTGTAACGCGTTCCTCTCATAGTGGTATTATCGAATTTAGTCTGGGCGAAAATATTGTTCTAAACTGATAAGAAGTATATTTAATTAAAAATGACGGATAACGTAGAAAGGGTCAATGAGCCGATGAGTAATTCAGGTGTAGAGGGTAGTAATGTCCCTACAACTCCGCAAGATAATAACATTCAGGAACACGATATTAATGAGAACGGAAATAACAATCGGTCGGAAAATAATCCGCTAAATTTATCGAGAGATGCGAGCTTAATGCCGGGGGTAAGGAGCGATGGGTCGAGTATCGCATCGGAGGTGCGCGATCAGGGGCCTGCAAGCAATACCGCTCCGTTACCTTTGATACCACGTGGTCCGTATAACGTTCAATTACCCGCGAATATTTTTGAACCGACCGCGTCTTCGTCGGCAATTCATTCAGTTCCGGTAAACGAGCGTGCCGAGGGGTACATGAATTTCAAATCAGCCTTAGAATTTCTGCCAAAAACCTATGATGGAGAAAATATGTCAATTTCAAAATTCGTGCGTGATTGTTTGTATGCGCAGGCGTCGATTCAACCGAAAGAAAGGCCTCTATTGCTTCGCATGATACGATCTCGATTGTGTGGCGACGCTGATCTTTATCTACAAGATCAAGAAATAAATTCACTAGAAGATTTATTGAACGATTTAAAAGCCGCGTTTTCCCCTCACGAGAATGTACAAGATCTCACGGCTATGCTTTCGACAGTAGGACAAAAGAATGACGAATCAGCAGAAGCGTATGGAGTTCGCGTGCGAAAAATTCTGAATAAACTAGTAACCGCGATCGAACACGAAAATGAGCCGGGGATTTCGTATGGAATGATTCACGCTGCTCGTACCTCCGCAATAGTTAATTTCACGCGCGGTCTGAAAAAGGATTTGGAATTGAGAGTTCGTATAAAAAATCCAAAAACGCTCCAAGAAGCTACGAGCTTTGCGAAAGCAGCTGAATGGGAAGTTAGTTATCAGGAGACCCTTAATCGAGGAAATAATTTAGCCCAACATGAAAACGCGAAATCGACAAAAAATGACAGTCAGGTAAAACAAAAACCCCAGGGGCGATTTTCGCCATATCGCGGAAAAGGAACGTCACGTGTATTTGCTACCAATGCTCGTGGTTCAGGTCGTGGTCGTGGCGCGGGACGCGGTAAGGGAAACCATGCAAATGCAACGAGTCATGAGGGTAACGCAAATAACAATCGAAGTTGCTATGTGTGTGGCAAGGTAGGTCACTACGCTCGTGGGTGTCTAAAAAATCGATCAGGGTACGGAAACCAACGTCGTACGAATAAAAAGGAAGAGCCTTCTGCTCGCCCAAATAATGATGAAAAGGCGTCAATCGATTGCTATAATTGTGGTGTCGAAGGGCACATTGCCAAACAATGTCCTGAAAAGAAACAAAAGAACAGCACGAAATTTGGCAAATCCCAAAAGGAAAAGAATGAGACGGAGGCTTTAAACTAGAAAAGGGTTCGATGAATAAGCGCGACTTCGAGCAAACGAAACCCACAGCGCTTGTAATAAAAAGAATTATATTAACGATCAAAACACGGTTTAAAATCGCATCCCCAGTCGTTAACTTGGCAAGCAAAGGTTTTAAAGAGAAACAAACCTCATTTATAATTGATACAGGTGCCGAAATAAATTTGAATAAAATGAAAAGCGTTCAAACGAGCACGGAAATTAATAAAAAAATAAGAGTCACCCTGTACGGAATAGGCCCTGATCCCGTCAAGACTTTGGGTGTGATACATGTCAATATTGAGGATAGAATGATCGATTTTCACTTAATTCCAGATAACTTTGCAATCAAACAAGATGGGCTATTGGGAATGACCTTTTTGTGGGATCAAGACGCTGTAATTTATGTAAGGAAGGGTTTAATAACGTCAAAATTAGGCGAAATCCCTTTCCGCAGGTGCAAGACGTTTCGGATCACTGCTAGATCGCGGCAAATTATTTCTATACCCATAGAGAACGCCGATATAGAGACGGGATATTTACCTCTCGTCAACGCCGGTGAAGGAGTCTTTCTGGGAGAAAATATAGTTAGGCAAATAAATGGTTGTGCTAAAGTTTATTGCATAAATACAAACTCTCGAGACGTAGAATTGACGATTCCGCCTTTGGAAATAGAAGAGTACGAAGTAATAAAGCCGGGTCCCCGTACGGCTCGCCAAGCTGAACCAAAAAGAGACGTACAATCTGTAAACGGTGAAAGGTTAGCTACATTGTTACAGAATATTGATCTTTCAAAAAACAGTGTCGAGGAAAGAAACAGTATTTTGAGGTCAATTTCAGATTACCTTCACCAGTTCCGATTGCCAGGAGACAAATTAGGGCGTGCCACGGCTCTGAAACATAAAATAACTACCACCGACGATAAGCCAGTATATAAAAAACAATATCGACACCCACCTGAACACAGTGACGTAGTAATCGAGCAATCCAAAGAGCTGCTTAAAGAAGGAGCCATTTCGGTTTCTGATTCACCATACAACTCGCCGGTGTGGGTTGTCCCTAAAAAACCAGATTCGAAAGGAAATCGCCGTTGGAGAATGATAATCGATTATCGAGGGTTAAACGAAAAAACGATAGGGGACGCGTATCCGCTCCCGAATATAACAGCAATTTTGGACCAACTCGGAAAGTCAAAATATTTTTCCGTGTTGGATCTCGCTTCTGGTTTTCACCAGATCGAGGTCGAACCAGCTGATAGACACAAAACGGCTTTTTCCACTCCATTCGGTCATTTTCATTTCAATAGAATGCCTTTTGGCTTAAAAAACGCTCCAGCAACTTTTCAAAAACTCATGGATCAGATTTTAACCGGATTACAAGGCAATGAGTTATTCGTTTATATGGATGACATTGTGGTTTACGCAAATTCTCTTGTAGAACACGAGAAAAAAATTAAAAAGACTATTGGAAAGACTAAAAAATGCTGGGCTCGTTCTTCAACCGGAAAAGTGTAGATTTTTGTGCAAAAAGGTGTTGTATCTCGGGCATGTTATCACAAGAGAAGGGGTAAAGCCAGACCCGAAAAAGGTCGAAGCAGTTATGAATTTTCCACGTCCAAAAAATTGTAAAAATATTAAACAGCTCCTTGGACTTGCAGGCTACTATCGGCGATTCATACCAAATTTTGCCTCAATTGTAAAACCATTAACGTCACTTCTGAAAAAGACAAATGCATTTCAATGGGATCAAGCACAAGAAAATTCATTTCGCGAAATAAAGAAAATTTTATGTTCTCAACCCTTGCTTCAGTATCCCGATTTTACACAACCTTTTGTGATAACAACAGACGCGTCCGGATACGCGCTTGGCGCTGTTTTGAGCCAGGGACCTGTTGGCAAGGATCTCCCGATCGCCTATGTGTCTCGCACTCTTAACACGGCAGAGATAGATTACTTGACGACCGAGAAGGAACTATTAGCAATAATTTTTGCCGTAAAACAATTTCGGCCGTATGTGTTCGGACGTAAATTCACTTTAATAACTGACCATCGTCCATTGATCTGGTTGCACAACCTGAAAGATCCTGCCTCAAGACTTGCTCGCTGGAAAATATGGCTCAGCGAATACGATTATGATATTCAGTACAAACCAGGTCGTGTAAACGCAAATGCGGATGCGCTCTCAAGAAACCCGGTAGATCCAGAGAAAATGACCAGTCCAACTCCTGAGGAAACTGATCATCGGGTGCTGATCGTGCATGATCCGTTACCCGATGCAGAATCCGATTTCCTTGTTGACGAATATCCAATCGAACGTGTATTTTTATGCACGGACGCGAATGACGAAGTTATGACGAATAACGAGAATGATGATAGCACTGAAACAATAGTCAATGAGAAGAATAATGAAATATGTCGAAAAGGTTGCAAAGAAAATAGCTCCAGTGATGGAGACTCGCGTGAGGGACGTGTGTCATCTCCCGGGATACCAACGTATCCTGGTGGACAAGTTTCGGGTGAGGAGGGCACAGTCGGCTCACGGAGTGGTATCCCTCAAGGTTCGAGGGCTCCCTTTGAGGAAAGCTGTGTAGAGGGAGTCAAGCTCTCTCACAGAGAGAAAATGGTTTCCTTGAATGGTAATGATACTCCGGTATCGGAAGATTCGCGTGAGGGACGCGTGTCACCTCACTTTGAGGGGGGCACGGTCGGCTCACGGAATGGTACGTCGCATGAGGGACGTGTGTCTCCTCCTTCTGAGGTTGGCGCAGTCGGCTCATGGGCTGATGAAAAATGCACAAATGATGCAGAAATACCCCGAAAAGACGTGACTTCACCACGTGCAGAAAAGGAAAAAGAGAAATGTTGTGGAAATGAAAAGAGACATGACAATGAAGTCATCGAAATAAGCCAAGACGTAAAGATAAGGCACAGAAAAAGACTAATGATGGACAATGATGCAAGTTGTAAGAGGAAACGAAGGGTCATTAGTGGACCATGTTTTCCCAAGAAAATCCCAATTTTGAGAGCAAATCCGCGATCGATATTAAGACCTGTCGTCCAGAACAATGGGGACACGCTGGTAATGCGAGATGATAATAAACTGAATTTCGTATCGGTAGATTGCATTTTAACGACTGCTGTAGGCAGAGATTTGATGAATAAAGGCGAATTCAGATTGCAAGACTTGAAGGCAGAGGCACCGGAATTGGGTCAAGTAGTTGTGACCAAAAATAAAAGAAATTACATTTTCCATTTGTTCATTCGAGAAAAGTTTGACGATAAAACATTTATGAAGAACATTGAATTTGCAATGGACGCTCTTAAATAAGCAACACAAGCACTAAATGTGAAAAGCTTTAGCGTGTCGAGAAATGGAAATGGACTGAATAGTATTTCTTGGATCTTGTTAGAGAAAGTTTTTCGAGCGCATTTTGGTGAAGACGGTTACCATATAACCATTTGTGCAGGAACTGTTCGAACCCCTCTGGAAACGGAACGTTCTTTAATTATTGCTGAAGCTCACGATTCCGCTGTTGGGGGACATAAGGGTGAAACAAAAACTTATGAGCGAATAAGAGAATCCTATTACTGGGAAAATATGAAGGACGATATACATAACTATATTAAAACTTGTAGTTCATGCCAAAAAAAGAAGCTAGTCCGGGTGAAAACGAAACAGCCGATGCAGATTACGGATACTCCAACTAAAGTATTTGAAAAGTTGCAAATCGATATTGTGGGGCCATTACCCACGACCGAATCAGGTAACAGATACATTCTTACCTGGCAAGATTGTTTATCCAAATACTCAGGTGGAATTCCTTTATCCAATGTCGAAGCGCCCACGATTGCTGTCGCCTTCGCAGAAAGCTTTATTTGTTTATATGGATGTCCTAGATCTATACAGACTGATCAGGGTAGTCAATTCCTCAGTTCGATAATGGCCAACATAGCCAAAATCTTCAAAATCAGGCAATTCAAGTCAACGTCTTTTCATCCACAGTCATTGGGATCCCTCGAAAGAAGTCACCATACCTTCGTAGAGTACCTGAAACATTTTTGTACGCAAGTAAACTGGGATCTATGGTTACCTTTTGCTATGTTTTCTTTCAATACTTCCCTTCACGAGTCAACCGGATTTACTCCATACGAAGTAGTTTTCGGCAATAAGGCTAGGATGCCTTCCGAATTCGAAGAAGAAAGAGTACCTTTGACTTACATAGCCCTAGTTGATGATTTGCTCGTTAGATTAACCGAGACGCAGTCAACGGCTGCTGCGAGACTGGAAGCTGCGAAAAGGCGATGCAAGAGATATTATGATCGAAAACTCAACGAAAAGAACTTTCAAGTAGGGCAGCATGTCTATTTACTCAAGGAACCGCGAACCAACAAGTTCGACGACCATTACGACGGTCCATTCGAAATTAACAAAATTTTCAATGATCACAATGTTGAACTACAGATCAGTACAAATAAGACAAAAATAGTTCATATGGACAAACTCAAACATGCATTTTTGAGACTGGAAGAGTCGGATGAAAGATTGTAAACGTGTATAAGTCTCTGGAATATTAACAGCGCTTGATGTTCTTGTTAATTTTGAACATGCATATTATTATTTTTGGTCTGATTCAAAACCTATATTATTACTAGCTTACATTTATATTTGTGTTAACATAACCTAAAAACTTACCTTGAATGGTGATCTAACTCTCTCACAGAGAATTATTATATATAAATTTAACCCACGTTAATTTAAATTCTTTCAATTTTATCTTATCTTCTGATCATTATATACGTAGCAGCAACTTGTTGATCACTGAATATTAATTATAAACACCATATGTACTCGTAGTCCGCGAACGCGATTCTTCGATTTCGTAAAATCATGGATTCATGGCAAGCGAGAAAAAGTTGTTTTATGAAAACATCTTTTTCAATAAGGGGGAAGGTGTGACGAATGTAAGATTCGCCAACAGAATGCGCTACTGCAATCTTCTGCAAATCTCATTATTATTATTATTGTGACTAGTATTACCTACATTATCGATATGAAATGGGATAATGCGCGAAATTGGGAAGCTCTGAGAGGATCGTAATGCGAATTGTGGTGACCAATAATTAGCAAGTAACTAATAATCGTGGAATTATAAGGTTATTATACATCATGTTATAAAGCACGTATGGTTAACGTTATATTTTTACTTACCTTTATGATATTGATTTTTAACGACATTTACGTTTCAACTAAATTTATGCTTTTCTATATATCTTCTATTCGTATGAAACAATGCCTTCTTTAAAACCGTGAATCGACAAAGAAATATATTATTCTCTTTTGCCCATGTTATACTTAAGACATAAATTTAGTAGAGTAAATACTCGTAAAATCTCGAGACGATTTTACGACAAACTAAGAAACTGAAATATGAATCCTAGCAATAAATATCGGGACCATGTTCCTTTTCGAGTGGCCTATATATAGGTATATAGTCTAGCATCGTAAGCCTGTGGTACGCGCATGCATATGTGGCGTGCGGTCTACGCACAATGCAGCCCTTGTGTGGCCTGCGCGAGAACGCTGATTGGACGCTATGCGCAACGAGAATGTGTGCGTGTCATGTTGGTGCACGATGTAAGATGTATGTGTGTAATGCCCGTGGAGCCTGCGAGCTCTGACTTTTTCTAGCAATGCAACACTTAAGTTTTGAGCTTCGTTGAATGCAGTAAAGACTAAAAAACGCGATCTCATTTTGTTAAGGAATAATCTTGAAGACAACTATTTTGGTCAATCGCAATTACGAATAAATATAACTATTTCGAACGGACGATTTGTCTAATTTAATCATCAAAACCTGTAGAATTTCAGCGAGTTTAATTCGACGAATAATAATAAATTCACGAGGTGAGGTTCTGCTCTTTATCGGCAAAGAGCTCACGCGATTCGAAGGACATCGTTGGCTAAATTCAAAGTTCCCGCCGTATCACGCTATTAAAGCGTCACAAGTTTGCGCTGGTGGCGCTCGTAGTAGACGGTTAGAGAACTAATACCTATGACATATATATATGCGTATGACATATATATATATACAGATTTACCCCCTCTCTACGGCCCCCGAAGCAGATTCATTATTATTATTATTATTTCATTTCAAATGTCCCAGGATACAAAAATATAATAAAAATGTCAGTATATTCGTGTTTTAATATATTTCAAATATTTTGTATAATTATTCATCTCAATATATGACTATTTACAACATTCATATTTACACATCGAAATATTTAACAAGCTTTTAGATAAAAAACGCGCTTAAAAATTCTTTTTCTATTCGCGTATCACATAAAATTAATCAGTTATAACTTTGCAAAGTTTTAGCTGCACAATCGGTTTTTACATTACATATTTGACAAGCTTTCATGTTATAAACCAACTTAAAAATTGTTTTTCTATTCGCGTATAACATAAAATTGTTCAGCTATAACTTTGCAAAGTTTTAACCGCACAACCATTGTTTACATCAAATATTTAACGAGCTTTTATACGTAAAATAAACTTAACAAATCTTTTTCTCTTCGCGGATCGCATAAAATTAATCAGTCAGAACTTTGCAAAGTTTCAGCTGCACAATCAGTTTTTACATTACATATTTCACAAGCTTTCATGTTATAAACAAACTTAAAAATTGTTTTTCTATTCGCGTATCACATAAAATTATTCAGCTATAACTTTGCAAAGCTTTAACCACACAACTAGTATTTACATTAAATATTCGACGAGCTTTTATATGTAAAACAAACTTAAAAAATCTTTTTCTATTCGGTATAACATAAAATTAATCAGTCAGAGCTTTGCAAAGTTTTAGCTGCATAATCGGTTTTTACATCACATATTTGACAAGCCTTCATGTTATAAAAAAACTTAAAAATTGTTTTTCTATTCGCGTATCACATAAAATTAATCAGTCCGAACTTTGCAAAGTTTTAGCTGCACAATCAGTTTTTACATCACATGTTTGACAAGCTTTCATGTTATAAACAAACTTGAAAATTGTTTTTCTATTCGCGTATCATATAAAATTAATCAGTCAGAACTTTGCAAAGTTTCAGCTGCACAATCGGTTTTTACATCACATATTTGACAAGCTTTCATGTTATAAAGAAACTTAAAAATTGTTTTTCTATTCGCGTATAATATAAAATTATTCAGCTATAACTTTGCAAAGCTTTAACCGCATAACCACTGTTTACATTAAATATTTGACGAGCTTTTATATGTAAAACAAACTTATAAAATCTTTTTCTATTCGGGTGTCACATAAAATTAATCAGCTATAACTTTGCAAAGTTTTAACCGTACAACCAGCATTTACATCAAATATTTAACGAGCTTTTATATATAAAACAATATTAACATTTTTCGCCAACATATATTTTTGTACGCAGTGAACCGAACACAAATGTCGATTTGTCACATGCACCGGAGAAACATTCAGCAGCTTAGGATTCCCACTTGCAGCAAGCCACTTTAAAAACTGATCAGACTCAGTCATCGGATTTGGGAATTTGAAGAAGCATGTAGCCTCTGACGAACATCCCGCTATCAAACACTTCCTCGACATAGCTGTTACAAACAACAAGTAGAAAGGATTTTTTTAGATTCATAATTCTTATAAAAATAGTGCAGTCCACCTTCAATATTATATATTTGCTTAAATTAACAAATATTCGGTTGAGAATTCAACTTGAGATCAAAATACGAGAAGAGGTTAGGTTAATAACAAAACGAGATATATTTACCTTGCTTCGGTGAAGATCAAAAATGATTATTAAAAGGATCGCCCAATACGATGCACTCGACTTTTCTGCAAGCTGCACAATATATTTGCAAAAAGATAACAAAAAACAGTCCAAAAAACACACCCGAGCGCACTATGAAGACGCGCAACACGCAACAAACCAAGAAGGCGGAAATTTCGTTGCCATGGATACCATGGGTGAGTGCCGTGAGTGCGTGCGAGCGAGATGGAAAATCGACGCAATAGACCTTTTCATCACAATTTTTTTTATGCGCATGCGTCAGTTTCAGCCATCTTTTTCGTACACTTTTTTGTAAACAAGCATGTTAAAATACCCGAATACAAATAATTAAAATTAACATCAAATAATAGTACATTTATTCAAAAAAAGTAAGCAATAAATAAAATAATAAGTGTCCTAATTGAGAAAACAAAATTTTTCAATCGATTATTATTACATTACCTTCACGAAAAGAAACAACGAAAGAGTGTTGTTATGGACTATGTAGAGTACATAACCTCAAAAATTATCCAAAGCCTTGCCTTCAATATCGCAAAAACATTATAAAATCATCGAGCAAAGTACTACATATTAAAACATGTCCAAAATGTGCAAAATGTGAATTGCGGGTGAAAAAATGTGGTCGAAGTGACAGAGGTTATGCTCAATCGGTTCATTTTTTTAATTGTTCACAATTATGTGCTTCCACTGAATTGTGAACTGGTAAAGCACCATCAACAATTTGTTCGAATAATTAATTTTTTTGTGTAGATATCCGGCTCTCCCAGCCATTAACAAGCAAAACTGTACGAAACTTTTGTATTACCGCCCTTTCAATATGGCGGCTGCGCTTGCGCACGTCACATGATGAAAAGGCCTATAGCGACACTAGCGCTCCTAGTAGACGGTTAAGGCGAAACTTTGCCTCACTCATCCCCATCTGTGCTTGGACCCCCTGTTGACCCCCAAACGTTTTAATTAGACTACCAATCACCACCAAACGACCACCAAACGAATGAAATTAGTCCCAACTTTTTCGATTAAAGTTGTAGGGCTAACTTTATGGAGGTTGGTCCAATCGGGTGTAACTGAGTGTGCCCGAGTCAACGAATTCAGACGTACATAGAAGCACAGTTCTTATGCTTCGATCCGAGACAAGTATTCTCGGACAGGAACTGTCGCTAGAGGCGCTGTGATCGGAAAAACATGTATGTGTTACATCAGTGAGACTGAGCCGTTGGTGTACAATCACGCATACGCTGTTAGCACCTCTAGCCACTGGGGTACAGAACCACCTGTACCCTGTACCCCAGTTCACGCCTGTACCCCAGTTCGTCCGAATGTATAGGAACTGTGCTTCTATGTACGTCTGAATTCGTTGCCCGAGTGTACAGCCCGGGCGATCTTCGCCCGACGGATGTTCGCCCGAAAGTCACTAGGCTTCGATTCCTCGAAACTGGGTTACTGGCATGACCGCTACGTGTCACTGCAAGCATATTCTGGGCTTTACTTTAGAACAGGGGGGTGACATCGCTATTCTATCCCTGTACTGCAAAATGACCCACTTTTTGCAACGGATTTTTAGTTCCTCTCGTTCCTCTACGTGGCGCTAGTTGTCACCCGGGCGCACGGTCGTACATACAGGTCTGGAAACTCCTATGGTGGGGGGGTGACTCGATTGGTGAGGCAAATTCTGCGTAGTTGTAGAATCAACCGGTAGGTTCGTCTTCGTAGAGGGGTCTCCGTGACATGTACTTCCGCGTAGTTGTAGAACCGACCGCTAGGTTCGTTGTTGTAGGGGGTCTCTCCCTTGCTTCAACAACTATGCCACCCCCCACCACTCAAAACCGCCGGAGTTTCCAGACCTGTATGTACGACCGTGCCCGGGCGACGCAGGGCGCAGGGGGAGGCCCGGGAGCCCAGGTGGGAGGCCTGAGAGAGTTCGACGCGTTCGACACTGGCAGCTTTGAAAGCTTTGAGGTTATGGGATAGTTTTTACCGTTTTTACGATCATACCATTATGCCAACGTGCATCGTACCCGGCTGCAATTCGGGATATACTTTAAACCTCGAAAAGTGGCATTCTTTCTCCATACCCCGGGATCCACAAGCTGCGAAATTATGGATAGATGCAGTAAAGCGATCGGACAGTTGTGTGAAAACAGGGAGTGCAGTGTGCGAAAAACACTTTCGGAAGGACGGAGATTCTTTGGCAGCGAGAATTTCTCGGTCCTAACGGAAATGTAATTGGCGTGGTAAGTTGATTCCGTTGAATTAATTGCTTGATTGTTTTCTTTATAATAGAGTGTGAAATATTTTATTTATTTATTTTTTATTCCAGCTGTGATTGCACAATTATAGGGACGATATAAAATCCCTCGGCTGAAAAAAGGATCTGTGCCATCTCTTTTTCCGTGGACAACACTGGAAGAAATATTTCAACCTTTACCATCCGCTGTAGTCGAGGAGTCGAACATTGGCCCTCCGGTTGGATTTGCTCCGTTACCAATTTCTGAGCAACACGAGGCTTCATCGCTTCAAGCATTGATTACTGGGATGAACATTGTTCCGGATGCTGAAGTCATTACTACACAAGATGGCAATGTAATGGAAGATGAAGCTAGCACTGTTCTGGTAGAAAACGTCGATGGATCTTCAGAAATTGCAAGCACTATAAGGGGCAGCCTGACATTTGAAGGACTCTTGTCAGCAGAAGTGCATCTTTAGGATCGACGAGATATGCAACTGGCTGCGACGGCAAACAGTTGATTTTTTTTTACACAAATCAAACTGTAAAAATTGAGAACAAGTACCATATGTTTCCATCGAATGTTTGCAATGCAAGGACGCTTCAACACAATGTGATGCGTCAACACAAGTGGTGTCATTGTACCAAAAGCTATATTAAATAATTGGCAACAACGTGGTGGCTTGATCCACCCGAATATAAAACTGTATAATTTTGTGATTTTCCTGGAAACCCGCTTTCAAAAACATTGTCAGTCCTCGAATGTATTCCAAAACGTTTTAGAAGACGTCTATGATTATAAAGGTTTGTCATTTCCCTGTGGAACTCATGCTGACGAGATTATTTATAAAATCATTCAATGTTTTATGACACTGCGTATGCAACAATACTGTGCACGTATAAATGCCGAGAAAAAAAAGGAAAATCAGGAAAAGAAAAAAGTGTCGAAATTTTGTGTTACTTAAATAAAAAGAAATATTTTTCTACACATTTATATATTGCTTCCTTTACCTTTCATGCGTATTTGCTGAGAATCATCTGAATGAGAAATAATTACTCGAAATCTTCGAAATATAATATTATACTCAAAATATAATTTATAATATTTTAAGGACAATTGAATAAATTATTTGTGATTTCATCATTTGTTATTTATCATTGTATCTCGCGCCTCTTCCTCAAGATCAAATTGTAGTATCCCTGCCTCACACCGATTTCGCCACACTTTAAAGACCGAAAAAACAAAATTCACCATCACTACGGCGACTCACGGTCTCGATCGTCATTCTTCGGTCTTGTGCCGAACACGTCACACGTTAATCGACGAGAGTGTAATAAAAAGATAATGGATAGTAGCAGCGAAGTCGAGTCTGAAAGTGGTAAGGGGAGGGATATGCGGTTGGAGAAGAGAATGAAGAGATTGGAAAGGATTTTGGAAGAACGATTTCTGAGAAAAAGAAAACATCGTAGTAAGTATACGAGTCCCACTTTCAGGCTAGGTTTTTTTCTGTCAAAAGCGTATGGTAGCACGTAGCAGATTCATGGTGAACTGAAGTTTTAAATGGGAGTTCGTTACACGAGTGGTCGAGATCTTGATCTCTGCAAGATTAAGGTCTCAGTTCTGTAAAGAACGCCGTCTCTGCTAGACGCCTGGCCGTTGCAAACTCGGAAGTCAAGGAATGAGCGGGCCTTGAAAACAAAAGATGATTTTATTCAAATCTAGCAACGTTTTGTGACACTCCTTGCAAGGAGGTCTCATGTCAGCGTTCTGATTTCGACAGGCAAACATCGAAGACGATCTAGCAGTAGGAAGCGGCGACGTTACAGTCATTCGACTGTGTCGCATCGTAGCCTCTCGAACTCCCCGACGACCGGTTCAAAAAATGCAGACGACCGGTTCAAAAAACGAGAAGGGCCCGCAGCGCCGACAAGGGTACAGAACGAAGAGTCGGGGCGCATGGAGCGGGCAGAAATCATTTCGGTCAGGGAATCATCTTCGATCATCCAAGTTCTCCCGTCAACCTCAACAGAGACCGCCATCGTCGAGTCACAGGAGGAATTGACTGAGCCTGTAAGTCATTCTGCCGGACGTTTGAAATCATTCAAGCGCTCTTGGATGAAATTGACAAATGATAAAACTATATTGAGTTGGATTGATGGATATCGTATTCCCTTTTCGAAGCGGGTAACTCAGCGCTTGCCTCTTGTGAAACAGAGTTGGTCCAAGCAAGAGATGAACCTTATTTCAGCTCAAATTGAAAAACTGGTATTGAAAGCCGCGATTAAGGAGGTATCTGCATGCAAAAGTCAATTCATATATCGAGCGTGTTTCTGGTACCAAAAGCTAGTGGGGGCCATCAATTGGTATTAAATTTGAAAAAGTTAAATGAATTCATAACGACGCAGCATTTTAAACTCGAGGATGGAAAAACGGTCCAGAAAATGTTGAGCCCTGGTTATTTTATGGCGTCGTTAGATATTCAGGATGCATATTACTTAGTCCCAATTGACGAGGAAGACAAAAAATATCTGAGATTTTATTTTCTCGATAAACTATATCAGTTTGAACGTTTGCCTTTCGGGCTTAATACTGCACCGTATGTATTTACGAAGATTTTGAAGCCAGTTATGGCCTTTTTGAGATCAAAAGGTCTATTATCTGTAATTTATCTTGACGATATATTGATGTTTGGGTGCAATTGGAAGACCTGTTTCGAAAATATTCAGCAGACAACGTCCTTGTTAGAAGACTTAGGGTTTTTGATTAATATGAAGAAAAGCATTTTAATACCATCAACAAGGTGTACATTTTTGGGTCTGTTGTATGATTCAGTTCTCATGTCTGTTAAACTCCCAGCCGTTAAGGTAAAAAGAACTGGCGCCCTTATCAGAAAGTTTCGTAATACGAAACGTTGTAAGATTCGAGATTTTGCGTCCTTCATTGGAACGTTGGAGTCGTGTTGTCCGACCTTGAAATATGGGAGCGTACACATGAGAAAATTCGAGAGGGCAAGATTATTAGCGCTTAGGCGAAACGGAGAAAATTTCGAGGGAGTGATGGAAATCTCGTCAGATTTCCCTAGCGGATTGGGTGACGATGTTTTCACCCTGAAAAACCACTGAATCACGGTGATTTTTTACGGTGACAAAGTGCCCACAAAATCACCGAGATCTTGGTGATTTTAAGGTGATTCCAACGTGATTCCACGGTGATTGTCACGGTGATTTTGTGACGGTGACAATCACCGTGAGAATCACCGTGGAATCACCTTAAAATCACCAAGATCTTGGTGATTTTGTGGGCACTTTGTCACCGTAAAAAATCACCGTGATTCAGTGGTGACTTCATCCACTAGGGTTATCAGACTAGTTTAAATGGTGGGCTCTTAACATCAATAATGCGCGAAATCGCATTGCGATTTTTAATCCTGAAATTGAAATATTTTCGGATGCCTCCCTTACGGGGTGGGGCGCGGCTTGCTCTGGTAAGCGAACCCACGGCTTCTGGAACGAAGAAGAAAAATCTCTCGATATCAACCACCTTGAGTTAAAGGCCGCAATGTTCGCCTTAAAATGCTTCGCGAATCATTTACGAGATTGTGATATTCTCTTAAGAGCGGACAATACCACAACTGTGGCTTATGTTAATAAAAAAGGCGGAGTTCAGTTTCCGAAATTAAATGCCATTGCCAGAGGAATTTGGGATTGGTGTGAACATCGAAATCTGTGGGTTTTTTGCGTCTTATATACGGTCTGAGGATAACAAAGAGGCAGATTTGGAATCGCGCAAGCTGGAGCCCGAGACTGAATTTTCTTTAGCAGGCGAAGCTTTTGAAAAAATAGTACGGAAGTTCGGAAGTCCAGAGATAGAAATTTTTGCATATAGAACGAATTGTAAATGTCCGAGGTATATTTCTTGGAAAAAATATCCCGGAGCTTGGGCAATTGATGCTTTTACGGTCAAATGGGATTTCTTCTTTTATGCGTTCCCACCTTTTTCCATTATTTTACGCACGCTTTATAAGATCAGAATGGAAAATAGTAAAGGAATATTGGTGGTACCAAACTGGCCCGCTCAGCCTTGGTTCCCAATCTTTGAATCAATGCTCGAGACAGACCCTATTATTTTCAAGCCGGATTTTAATTTATTGTCATCCTTGAACAGGGAATACCATCCACTATGGAAGAGTCTTACCCTGGTGGCAGGGCTCTTATCAAACAAGCACTAACGATCAGGTCTGTCCCGGAAAAGAGTTTAAACATCCTTTTGGCATTGTTGTGTGAGTCATCGCTGAAGCAGTATGAGACGGCATTGAAAAGATGGTGGTTTTTCAACCAGCTGGAAGGCACGGACCCTCTGAAAAGCTCGATCGAGCAAGTACTGAGATTTCTCACTCAAGAGTTTGACAACGGATCGTCGTATGGGTCCTTGAATAGTTTTCGCTCTGCCATTGCGCTGTTATATGGCCCGGAGCTGGGCGTGGATCCCAGGGTTGAAAGATTTTTTAAGGGGGTGTCAAGACTGAGACCTTTGAGAGCGAAATATGATTATACGTGGGATCCAGGCGTGGTCCTGGACGATTTCAAAAAATGGGGTTCAAATGAGAGCCTTCATTTAGACATATTGACGCGCAAACTGGTTACACTGTTGGCACTGACTACTGGACATCGTATGCAAACGTTAACGCTCATCGATATTCGGAATATCGTATCAAGAGTAGACCGGTTAGAGATTAAAATAACAGAAAGAGTAAAAACCTCCGGCGTAAATAGAGCGCAACCATTGTTAATCCTACCTTTCTTCAAGGAGGATTCATTAATTTGCCCAGCGATTGCGGTCACGAATTATATTGAGAGGACTAAAGAGCTGAGAGGCAGTGAAAATCGCCTTTTAATTTCAATGAGGAAACCGCATAAAGCAGTGTCAGCGGAAACTCTGAGTCACTGGATAAAGAAGACATTACATGAAAGTGGTATAGATGTTAGCTATTTTAAGGCATATAGCACTAGACATGCGGCAACCTCAGCGGCGGAAAGAGGCGGTGTTAGTTTCGATTGTATCCGAAAGACGGCTGGATGGACGGAAAGGTCTCTGGTCTTCGCCAGATTCTATAAGAGAGAGATTTTATCGGATCGAAGAGAATTTGCACTAACCGTGTTAAACTCAAGATAATTTCAGAAAAATATGTTATCAATAAGCATGTGATCACTCTCGTTTTGGAATAATAAAGAAGCTTTTATGAATCTTCCGCTTCTTGTATATAAGTCGTAACCAACGTTAAACAGCTACAATTTGATCTTGAGGAAGAGGCGCGAGATACAATTGAATGATTAAACGAACTTACTTGTAAGTGAAGTTCTATCATAATTGTATGCAGCGCCTCTTGCGAGAGATCAACTCCCACCCTAGGAAACGAATTTCATTGGCCCATCTTGCATGTGTTTCACATGAAGAATCCTTATAGGTTGGGACACAACTTTGAAGGTATGACGATCGAGACCGTGAGCAGTGATGTGAAGCTGTAACGTGACCGTCGTGTGACCGTCACGTGACCGTAACAGAACCGTCACATGACGGATGCAAAAATGACGAAAATGACTGACCGCCCGATATCATATTTGCGCATGCGCACACACTGCAAACACCGCCGCCATTCGGAAGAAAATAAAAATAATAATACGACGTTTATAATTTAAAATATATTAAAAATTCCTGTCTTCCTTTATTCCAATGTTCTTAATATTGTAATTCCCAATTTACTCAAACAATCACGATGAAAATAATTAGTTTTACAATTATCATGAAATCTAAAAGTGTTGTGACCGAAAAAATCGTGACGGTCATTTTCCATCTAGATAGAAGTCCCTGTCAGGCTTGTCTTGTCAGATGACGAAAGTAAAAATGACCGTCATTTTCACGTAGAAATAATTATGTAAAACGAAAATGACGTCACGTGACGGTCACGTGACGGTCAGGTGACGCGTGACTGACGCGAACTCAAAATGACGGTCATTTTGCATCACTGACCGTGAGTCGCCGTAGTGATGGCGAATTTTGTTTTTTCGGTCTTTAAAGTGTGGCGAAATCGGTGTGAGGCAGGGATACTACAATTTGATCTCTCGGAAGAGGCACTGCATACAATTATGATAGAACTTCACTTACAAGTAAGTTCGTTTAATCATTCAATTATTAGATTATTTTTTACGTTACATTATTTATTTTGTTCGAATAATTTGAATGTTATATGCATATACTTTCTATGCATTTCGACCGCACGGAGGAGAGCGGGGAGAGCGCGAGGCGAGTGAGGAGAGCACTGACCCCCCACCCGGCACTGACAGCGTCGGGCGGGTGACTACTAGCGCCACGATTGACGAAATTTGGCGGAAAATAAGTGTTTCAATTTACGTGTCAATTCTAGCGCTCTGATGTCACCCCCCTGCTTTAGAATACGAATTAAATGCCAAGAGCCCTTGAAGAGAGTGGTACTACAACGTACAACCCCTCAACAGAGGCAACGAATTCAGACGTACATAGAAGCACAATTCCTATGCCTCCAGACGAACTGGGGTACACGCGTTAGTTCTGCACCCCAGTAGCTAGAGGCGCTGGCGGCGCCGTATGCGTGTATTGTACACCAACGGCTCACCGATGTAACACATAAATATTTTTCACCGTAGCTCCGCCTCTCGCTTCATCTCTCTCTTGCTCCTTGCGGCTTTATGCACTGGGGTAATGGCGCTTTCTCGCTCTATCACGCACTCTTTCTTAGGTCTCTCGCTTCATCTCTCTCTTGCTCCCGGCCGCTTACGCACTGGGGTACTAGCACGGTCTCGCTCTATCATCATTCTTCGCTCTCTCGCTGCATCTCTCTCTTGCTCCTTGCGGCTTATGCAGTGGGGTACTAGCACGGTCTCGCTCTATCATATACTCTTTCTCAGCTCTCTCACTTCTCTCCCCTCCAACTTCCAGTATCACACCACGAGTTAAAGGTCCATTGTCAGTCCGAGCCGGCACGTGCCTTTGTGTTCATTGTTTCCTTGGTTTTTGAAGACATTTAAAGGGTCTTTATGTAATTAAAATGCCGTCTCGGAACATTTGTGTATACCGTGGCTGCTCCAGCAGCAAATGGAAAGAACCACATGTCACGTTTCACCGTTTTCCATTAGATGAATCGACGTAAGTCTAGTTTATTTATTGAAAAACGATGTTTTATTTGAAAACATCTGTTGAGAGAGACACATTAATCCCACTGAAATGGAACAAATTAAAATTTCGTTATGAAACGCGCACGGAAAAAGATTAAATCCGTATAATTGCGGTCAAGTAGGTACAAAGGTTTGGTTTATTGGACATGATTCCCAGAGGTGCATTTTTTTAATAGCATGTCATGCCATGACACATTTTTGTTTTGTGCGTGCTTTAAATATGTGCGAGAGAGAGAAAGAGAGAGAGAGAAAGAGAGAGTCAGAAACGGCGACATATACTTTTCTCTCTCTTGAGACCGCCCACTGGGCGTACGCTGTTTGACGTGACGTCACGATCCGATCACAGCGCCGCCAAGCGACAGTTTCTGTCCGAAAAAACTTGTCTCGGATCGAAGCATAGGAATTGTGCTTCTATGTACCCTACCAGGACGGACGACAGTAACCGACAGTCGTTTGTCTTGTGAAACGACGGTACCCGACGGTCCGACCGTCGGAGTTCATCATTTTATTGTCGGAATGAAAGACAAACGACGTTGGTTACTGTCGTTCGTCCTGGTAGGGTACGTCTGAATTCGTTGACAGAGACAGAGGGCGATCTTACTCTGCCAAACTAGGCTAAGAAAAAAAAATCCGGCTCTTTGATAAATACATTTTGAGGTTATCGCGCGCACCGGACGCGACAATTAATTGTGAAATCAAGTAATTAATTAATGAATCATGAAATACTCTATATTGAAAACTATATTGTTATTACAAAGTACGCGAAAACGAGTTTAATGTTTACTTATAATTATCGGTGAAATGTAATTTGCCGCTGCACCGCTGTGTTTCTGTGTTTTGTTAATATTAAATTGGTATTGTAAATGTTAAATTGTTGAAAATAACAAAATTGTTTTTTACAATAGTCAATGAAATAAAATTAGCCGCTGTATGTACCACTGTGTTTATTTTTCTATTCTGTACATTTATTTACTTAATATGATATACTTACATATTGATAATTAATACAAACAATCTTGATTGCCAATGTGTAAAGAAAAAACACAGCTCACCTCAGATATGTTGCAAAATCGTGGAGCAAGTTTATCCCTCTGTCGAGCTAAATTGTTAAACTGTACATTTCCGGAACAACCACCACAGATGGAACATTTTTTTTTAAATTTAAATTTAAATTTCTCAACTCTTGATGAAAATAAATGTTTTACTGTAGGTTAAAACGAAACAATACTATTCTAAAAATCTCAGGATCTTTTAAGATTAATAAAAGATATTATATAAAAAAAAAATTAATGAAAAATGTAATGTTAATCGTGGATTTGCACGATTTGTAAAAATTTAGGAATTCGTTGTAACCTACACTAAAATATTTATTTTCATCAAGAGTTGAGAAATTTAAATTTAAATTTAAAAAAAATGTTCCATCTATGGTGGTTGTTCCGGAAATGAACAGTTCACCATATTTAAAAAAAAAAATTCCAAAAATGTATGTTTAAAAAAAAAAATTGTAGGCGATGGGATCGAACCCGCACCCTCAAGAGTGTGGGCGAGCACACTATCCACGCGGCTCTTTCGACGCTTGCAATTACTTGCTATTTTCTTGTACATCAAGATTGTTTGAATCATGAGGTATGTACGTGCAATATGCAATATGAAAAATGTTGCATGTACTATTTACTGTTTATATTAAATTTAAAAAAATCGAATAACAATAATTTATAAAATATTGTTAAATGTTTGGTTTGATTTGTTGTCACAAATGAATATTTTTCGTAAAAATATTTAAATTCAAACTTAAATTTAAATTATTTCAAAGAAATAATTTTAGTTCATAAAGAGGTTTACATTTGAATTCCATTTTAAATTATTTATTTAGGATCGCTTGTAAATAAGTCGTAAGTAATTTCTTGACGAAAAATGTTTTTATTATTTATTATTATTACATTTCAATCGACGTATGAACTGAAAAATAATTTATAATGTTCCCCGATAAATTTTTCCGTTTTCATTGATAACGGAGAGCACCGAGGGAAAAAATCATTTAAATTTTAAAAAACCCGCTCGTGATCCCGGGTGACGTCACGCCTCGAGTCTCACCGCGTTTTTCCGCGGAGCCTCGGGCCCTCGGCAGCTTCGGCTTCGGCTTACATTGTAGTCGCACACGGACGTGCGACTTCTACGTGTGTTCGTATATCTGACGCCATGGGGTGGGAGAACAACAGTGCGCGAGGGGTCGACGCTTCGGCCGCGTTCGGCTCTCCCGAAGCGACACGAACGTCGTTTGCTTCCAGACTCGGGCGGCCATCATTGTGTGGCACCGCGCAAAGCCGCAGAGTGGGGGTCGATTTTACGCCCGATCTGGCTGCACTGATTGTCACCGTCACAAAATCACCGTGGCAACCTAGCATAGTTGTTGAAGCAAAGGAAAGTCCTCTCTACAACAACGAACCTAGCGGTCGGTTCTACAACTACGAGGATATACATGTCACGGAGACCCCTCTACGACGACGAACCTACCGGTTGATTCTACAACTACGCAGAATTTGCCTCACCAATCGAGTCACCCCCCACCATAGGAGTTTCCAGACCTGTACGTACGACCGTGCTAGCGGCCTATGCTTCCCTATAAGTGGCGGGCACACCGATGAAGTGAGACAGAGCGGAACAGATTTGATCATTCTGCGCACGCGCGACCCACTACGTAGACATAATATATAAATGTTATTGGCTGGTGCACTCCCGCTTTCCTTCGCGCTTGCGCATTACAAGCCATTCTGGTGAGCCACGAGCGAGTGAACGATATTGTCTGCACCGTACTGTTTTCGACACGTATCGGCCAGCGCTAGCAATATAGGAGTATTACATATATGGTTGAAAGGCGCGAAAAAACCGGAAAATTTAGCCACGATTGCATTCGAAATTTGATAAAAAGTTCAATTTAATAAAATGAAAGCATTTATTTCGAGATTGGCTTGATGTGGTTATATAAAGAATTTTTCCTTCAATTTAATGCAAAAAACAGCAAGAAAAGAACTATAATGAATACGTATATTTTCATGATTCTACGATGCATTTTGAGGTTATTCATAAGGATCACGAAAGTCGTGCTTGCTTTCTTGCGTCAGCCGTCAGGCGATAAGTTATGGGACTTACTTTTTCCGCTTCACAGCTGCAATCCATTTGTTTCTCTGCTTCACTTTATGTTTCCATGTTGGAAAGCGGTAAAATTTGCACATTACGTACACAATTATTTTCGCAATTTATTACACACCAAATAGAAAAGCCCATTTTATTGAATAACACAATGCAAGTGCATACGGAAAACTTCCGGAATTATTGCACCTTTTCGCCACCCCGGGCGCTGAGGTAGATTCGCTTATCCCCACCAACGAATTCAGACGTACATACAGTGGAACCTCAGATAACTCAATTCGTCGGGACTGGAAACCTCGCATAATTCAAATTTCCCCTTTATTCTCCCACTCAAATTCTTAAAAGCTCATGCGTACTATTTTTTACCTACCAGCGAAGTTTTCCTCACATCATTAATACGTTTTAGGCACATTCATTACTTAGTAAAATTCATATTTTCCCGAGTATTCATATTTTCGCGAGAAAATTTGACAGGTTGAGGTTACATGTTACCCTGTGTAACACACAGTCAAGGTTTGAAGTGGGGAGAAACGGCGATAGGGGAATTTGAGCAATTGGCGGATGTAGCGCTTTTTAATTTTCAGATACACCGCTGCAGACTATATTTTCACGAGAAGTGCACGGTTTGTCTGGAGCATACGACAGCTTCGATAACTTTCTCTGTCTTCGAGTCCTTTCTTTTTCGACGGAATCATTTTTGTTCTCTTGCTTGCACAGGAAATACATTCTTGTGGTTACATAAAATGTTATGATCCTGTCGGTTCCCTAGCGGATTGGGTGACGATGTTTTCACCCTGAAAAACCACTAAATCACGGTGATTTTTTACGGTGACAAAGTGCCCACAAAATCACGTTGGAATCACCTTAAAATCACCAAGATCTCGGTGATTTTGTGGGCACTTTGTCACCGTAAAAAATCACCGTGATTCAGTGGTTTTTCAGGGTGAAAACATCGTCACCCAATCCGCTAGGGAAGACAAAAAATCGAAAAATTAGCTTCTTTTTGGCCTTCTAAAGTAGACTACTACCTTAAAGAAAACTAAGAGAATCCTAGTCGAGATTGCTGCGCACTCTTATATATTGATATACTTAAATTCAAACTGCAATATAAAGGTACTTTATTCTTCTTTGTAAATGTTACTTATTTGAACAAAAGTTCAGCGGAGCACTTTTTTTCTTTTACCTGAGTATGCTTATTCAAAAACTAATTTTATTATACTTTATTTATTTAATATTGATAAACTGTGTTTCAATCTGTCTATAAATCGTATTATACTCTTTTGAATTTTTCGCGCTATAATTATGGCTGACGCATTCGCGTCACAACGGGATGGTGTGGGTAATTAGATCTGTGATTGGTCGCTTCGAAAGTAGTACCAGACATGTGTTCCGTTTCCCGCCTTGCTACGAGGTTGTATTGTGATCGACAAGAGTAAAGCCTGGTTTATGCAGCGGCCGTAATTAACTTAGGCCCAGTTCCACAACCATCATTTAAACCTGGTTTAATTTTTTTTACATAGCGTATCCCTGGTGGAACTTTATTTTAAAAATTGATAAAAAATGGCAGAATATATCGAATATGATAAATTCGTACAGATTATTGCACCTTTTGATAAAAAATATTGACAATTTTTAACAAAAATTATTACTATAGATCAAGAAATAAATGATATAAATGAACAGATACTGTATTATTTTATCAGAATTAGTATGAAAAGTGTCAATAATTCTCAAAAAATGTTAAACATTTTTATGAGAAATTTTCATATTTGGATCAATTCTGTGCTGAACAAAATTACATAATATAATATAATCTCGCAGGCAACGGCAAAAAATGCAATATAATCTCAAATATAATCGAACATATTATGACATTTTACTATATATTTTGGGAATAGCTATCTTTCATAAAACGTCTTGTTATTGATATAACCAAATAAATAGTATAAGAATATGTCATAATTTGAGAAATATATTTCTAATTTTTTATGATACTTACTGACATTCATTGTAATGATCAGTAACCATATCAAATGACAATTAATATGATATTCTGATAAGTAATTTTAAATTATGCATTATCACATATATAGTTGCAAAGTGATCATGCATTTTGTGTTCTAATGCCAGTATATCACTGTTATTTTATTGTTATTAAGTAATTTTACTTTTTATAGGAATGTTTGAATATTCAGTAGGTGCTTGCAGAATTACAAATAAAAAACATTTTATTTGTAGTATTTTTTCATATTTATTATGAATCAATTGGAACTTTTTTTAAGGGCTTACATACACTTGTAATTTTCAAAAAATCTTTTTTTTTTGTATTTTCTGAATATACATATATTGGAGCATACACACTCAAAATTTTATGTCAATCAGACGAATATTTTCGAAGTTATAGACACATTTATGAAGGCGCGTTAGGGAGGCGCGTCTCACAGTCGGGGACTTTAAACGCGTTTTTCTGAGATGTTTTCAAAATCGGTGATCAAGATTTCTCGAAAACGGCTGAACCGATCAGTCTCAAATTTTAACACAACCTTTTTAACTAGATTTTTTAGTAATTAATCGAAGATTTTTTTTCTCCGATAAATATTTTCCATTTTATAAACAATTTAAGGCTTAAATTTTCGTTCAAAATCGAGTCTTTTATTTTGAGAAGTCGCCATTTTGTCAAAAATTATTTTTTCGCTAATTCCTTCGATTAAATACTAGATAATGTATTATATTAACGAAATTTATTTGGTTTTTTCATTTCAGATAATCCGGTCCAGAAGTATCGTGATCACCGCAAAATTGGTTTTTTTTGCGGAGCTCTAGGAGATCGGCGATAGCAACATTCGCGATGATTATTTTTACAAATAAAAAATATGTTAATATATTATAAGGTTATTATAATATGTACACCAATTTTCAAATTAATAAATTGAATAGTCTGCGCGAAAAAAATTCTTGAAAATCCGTCTTTTTAAAGCCTTCTAACTGTATGTAAGCCCTTAAAAATTGATAAAAAATGGCAGAATATATCGAATATGATAAATTCGTACAAATTATTGCACCTTCGACATTTGAACATAATCTTCAGTATTTGATATAAAATTATATAAAATGATTATTTATTTGACATTTCCCTGGTGGAACTGTCTGGTCACATTTTGTGAGATTTGAACATATTTGTTCAGATTTTTTCCAAGATTTGAACAGAAATGGATCAATTTTGTAAAAAATATGTAAGAAATCAACAAAAATTGCCTAGTTATGGAGTTAGATGGGCAGGAATTGGAACTAATTTTTTAGAATTTTATGTCAAATACTGAAGATTATGTTTGTCAGTTTTTGATATACTATTATAAAAAATTTTGTTAGCGCAACCTTCTGGTCACATTTTGTGAGAATTGAACATATTTGTTCAGATTTTTTTTCAAGATTTGAACGGAAATCGATCAATTTTTTCGAAACCTGACGAAAAACTAAAAACTGAACAATTTGAGTCAATTTTCGAAAAAGAAGAAATGTGAAAAAATCGAAAAACTTTATTTAGGAAAAAGATTGCAAATCAAAAATAAAGATGACCATCATGGCCAAATTCCGTTTTAGCACGGCGTTAAATCTTGGAAAGATCCCATTTTGTGAGATTTGAACATATTTGTTCAGATTTTTTTCAAGATTTGAACAGGAATTGATAAATTTTGAAAAAAATGTGTAAAAAATTAACAAAAATTGCCCAGTTATGTAGCTAGACGACCAGAAATTGGAACTAAAAGCCCATATTTGACATTTACTAAGAAAATATGGGCTTTTGGTTCCAATTGCTGGTCATCTAGCTACATAACTGGGCATTTCTTGTTAATTTCTTACCAATTTTTTACAAAATTGATCAATTTCCGTCAAAATATTTGAAAAAATCTCAACAAATATGTTCAATTCTCACAAAATGTGACCAGAAGGTTCCACCAGGGTCACAACAAAAAATTTCCTAATATATCAAAAACTAACGAACATAATCTTCAGTATTTGACATAAAATTATAAAAAATGATTATTTATTGTTTGACATTTACTGACAAAATATTGCTTTCGGTCCCAATTCCTGGTCAAATAGTTACATAACTGGGCAGTTTTTGTTAATTTCTTACACATTTTTTACAAAATTTATCAATTTCTGTCAGAATCTTGGAAAAAAACTGAGAAAATATGTCCAATTCTCACAAAATGTGAGCAGACAGTTCCACCAGGGTATGTCTATATAAAAAAAATTAAACTCGGTTTAAATGATGGTTGTGGAACTGGGCCTAAGACGTACATAGAAGCACAGTTCCTATACATTCGGACGAACTGGGGTACAGGCGTCAGTTCTGTACCCCAGTGGCTAGAGGCGCTAACAGCGTATGCGTGATTGTACACCAACGGCTCACTGATGAGTGCATTCCATTATTCGCTTGAAGTGCTTGAAGCGTGATATGCAGCGTTCCATTAACCGAACAGCTTGCTTCAAGCACGGATTTCGTGACAAAGTGGGAGTAACGTTGGGTTATGGACGGAGGTAATTTTGGAGAGTGGGGACGCTTCAAATGCCTCACCTCTCGAGGTGAGGCATTTGAAGCGTCCCCACTTTTTCTACTCCCACCATCGCTCAATTCCTGATAACGGGCGGGAGATTTCAAACTACAAAAACATGGAATGAGCATGACGAATGCCATAATGATAACCATAATTCAACAATAATTGTACAAATGAAATACGCGTAATTATATTCTTTGATATGGTAATTATATCGCGTTTTGAGTACACGAAATATATGTATTAAGGCGGTCCTTATTTAGCACTCGGACGGTTTTTTTAGCAGACCCTCCCCAAATCGACTCTAAATAATTCAAAAACAACACCCTAATTTTTTCAGATATTTATCTAGACTCTAACCCTATCTATTATATAATATAAATAATTATATTAATAATAATAACCATTATTATATAATAATTATATTAAAAATTACAAATTATTTCCATATGCTACGGGCTTCGAGAACCGGGCGCATAACAAAAGGGCGAGGAAATTGCTATGAGTAATGGAATATCCATACTTTCACTACGCTGTCACACGTTTTTCCAGGTTATGTATTACCGGGTAATTATAAGCGACCACACGGCAGACGCCACTCCGCGCGCTAACAAATGCGTGCTACGAAGGCGTTACATTATTGCTTTAACCAGTGCTGCCACAGCGTTGCTTTGAATATTGGAACAGTCTGTAAACCTTGCTGAATCGAAAATATGAATACTCGGGAAAATTTGACAGGTTGAGGTTACATGTTACCCTGTGTAACACACAGTCAAGGTTTGAAGTGGGGCGAAACGGCGATAGGGGAATTTGAGAAATCCGAGGTTGTTGCCATGGTAACGAGTTGAGAAATGCGATGTTTTGAGTTATGCGGGGTTGAGTTATCTGAGGTTCTACTGTAGAAGCACTGTTCTTTTGCTTCGATCCGAGACAAGTATTCTCGGACAGGAACTGTCACTAGAGGCGCTGTGATCGGAAAAATATGTATGTGTTACATTTACATCGAGTGCATTCCATTATCGGCTTGAAGTGCTTGGAGCGCGTTTCGATTCAGCAAGGTTTACAGACTGTTCCAATATTCGAAGCAACGCTGTGGCAGCACTGGTTAAAGCAATAATGTAACGCCTTCGTAGCACGCATTTGTTAGCGCGCGGAGTGGCGTCTGCCGTGTGGTCGCTTATAATTACCCGGTAATACATAACCTGGAAAAACGTATGACAGCGTAGTGAAAGTATGGATATTCCATTACTCATAGCAATTTCCTCGCCCTTTTGTTATGCGTCCGGTTCTCGAAGCCCGTAGCATATGGAAATAATTTGTAATTTTTAATATAATTATTATATAATAATGGTTATTATTATTAATATAATTATTTATATTATATAATAGATAGGGTTAGAGTCTAGATAAATATCTGAAAAAATTAGGGTGTTGTTTTTGAATTATTTGGAGTCGATTTGGGGAGGGTCTGCTAAAAAAACCGTCCGAGTGCTAAATAAGGACCGCCTTAATACATATATTTCGTGTACTCAAAACGCGATATAATTACCATATCAAAGAATATAATTACGCGTATTTCATTTGTACAATTATTGTTGAATTATGGTTATCATTATGGCATTCATCATGCTCATTCCATGTTTTTGTAGTTTGAAATCTCCCGCCCGTTATCAGGAATTGAGCGATGGTGGGAGTAGAAAAAGTGGGGACGCTTCAAATGCCTCACCTCGAGAGGTGAGGCATTTGAAGCGTCCCCACTCTCCAAAATTACCTCCGTCCATAACCCAACGTTACTCCCACTTTGTCACGAAATCCGTGCTTGAAGCAAGCTGTTCGGTTAATGGAACGCTGCATATCACGCTTCAAGCACTTCAAGCGAATAATGGAATGCACTCATCAGTGAGCCGTTGGTGTACAATCACGCATACGCTGTTAGCGCCTCTAGCCACTGGGGTACAGAACTGACGCCTGTACCCCAGTTCGTCCGAATGTATAGGAACTGTGCTTCTATGTACGTCTTAGGCCCAGTTCCACAACCATCATTTAAACCGAGTTTAATTTTTTTTATATAGACATACGCTATGTAAAAAAAATTAAACCAGGTTTAAATGATGGTTGTGGAACTGGGCCTAAGTTAATTACGGCCGCTGCATAAACCAGGCTTTACTCTTGTCGATCACAATACAACCTCGTAGCAAGGCGGGAAACGGAACACATGTCTGGTACTACTTTCGAAGCGACCAATCACAGATCTAATTACCCACACCATCCCGTTGTGACGCGAATGCGTCAGCCATAATTATAGCGCGAAAAATTCAAAAGAGTATAATACGATTTATAGACAGATTGAAACACAGTTTATCAATATTAAATAAATGAAGTATAATAAAATTAGTTTTTGAATAAGCATACTCAGGTAAAAGAAAAAAAGTGCTCCGCTGAACTTTTGTTCAAACCCTACCAGGACGAACGACAGTAACCGACAGTCGTTTGTCTTATGAAATGACGGTACCCGACGGTCCAACCGTCGGAGTTCATCATTTTACTGTCGGAATGAAAGACAAACGACGTTGGTTACTGTCGTTCGTCCTGGTAGGGAATAAGTAACATTTACAAAGAAGAATAAAGTACCTTTATATTGCAGTTTGAATTTAAGTATATCAATATATAAGAGTGCGCAGCAATCTCGACTAGGATTCTCTTAGTTTTCTTTAAGGTAGTAGTCTACTTTAGAAGGCCAAAAAGAAGCTAATTTTTCGATTTTTTGTCTTCCCTAGCGGATTGGGTGACGATGTTTTCACCCTGAAAAACCACTGAATCACGGTGATTTTTTACGGTGACAAAGTGCCCACAAAATCACCGAGATCTTGGTGATTTTAAGGTGATTCCAACGTGATTTTGTGGGCACTTTGTCACCGTAAAAAATCACCGTGATTTAGTGGTTTTTCAGGGTGAAAACATCGTCACCCAATCCGCTAGGGAACCGACAGGATCATAACATTTTATGTAACCACAAGAATGTATTTCCTGTGCAAGCAAGAGAACAAAAATGATTCCGTCGAAAAAGAAAGGACTCGAAGACAGAGAAAGTTATCGAAGCTGTCGTATGCTCCAGACAAACCGTGCACTTCTCGTGAAAATATAGTCTGCAGCGGTGTATCTGAAAATTAAAAAGCGCTACATCCGCCAATTGCACCAAAGCCTGCTAGACAGTTACATCGTAAGATTTTAGGAGATGTGACCAATCTCGCCATATAAAAAACCGTAAAGAAGGAGAGACATGTAATATAATGTAGGCATACTTCTAGGAAGTGTTTGTTAATTGTGTTAATTGTGTTTGTTTGTACAAAAATCAAACATTTAGAATTGAACAAGTATATTTGTTTCATTGATTAGATTACAAATTACCAGAAAATAAAGGTAGTACAGTTTGTAAAAATTTTGGGGGATCATTCCCAATTGGTACAAAAAAAATGTATACCGTGCTGGCCTTAAATGCCTCTTTTAAGAGACAAGTTATCTGTCAAAATCTCCGTAAGAAATCAACAGGCATTTCTGGCTAGTAGTGTACATTATATGTTGCAGATGTATGTATAAGTTCATTAATAGAAAAAATAAATATATACAATTATTATGTCAACGAATGTAACAATTGTTGAACATTTCCATCACTTCATACTGGCGTTTCATCAATACTTTTCAGAAGAGCGATAAACTGCTCCATACTCTTAAGCGTTATAAATTGTGTAAATAGCAGAATTTTATTATCAAAATATATTTCAACGTGCATGCTTGGAAGCAACTCTTTTTCTGACACTGCACTTGTTTTCAATCTTTTGCAGGCCTATGAAATCTTTACGTCCTTTCGTGTAACCCCACTGCGATGAAGGTACAATTGACGAGTTGAGTTTCCTCCTCAAATACTTGAAATCGAATTCCGGGCTACTCTTCTTTAATTCTCGATTCATGTCTGCAATATTAATCCACAATTATTTTAAGACTGTTAGATAATATTTTATTGTTGCATCTGATTCCCATACATTTCATCTTTTGCTATGGATTCACTCTTCCAAGAGCCCACGCTTCTATACATTCTACTTCCCTCTGGTTTATTTCACTAGTTACTTACTCATTTTTGGACTCCACAGTCTATCACAGTTTATTTATGGAGCGTCAAAAACTAATAATAAAAAACTCACAATTTTCATGAATCTTCACAATATGACCATAACCATAACTCATTTCACTGCCTTCAAGACATTTGCTCGCGCTCACTCGTGTCTTCAGCAATTTTCAGTGAGGAAGACAAGGGCAGCTACAATGCATACTGCGCATGAGCCAGTCGTTTTGATCCATTCCTTTCAGCGGATCGCCTCCTCATTATGGTACAGAAATTGCTGCCACTTTTCAATCAAGGGGCCCATAAGAGTTCCGTCTCCTTAGTATTCTTTCGTGGGTTTGCCACTCTTTCTCTCTCCCGCCCCCCACGTCCCTTCTTCGCCCACCACTCTGCGCCCTCTCTCGATAGTCTCTTTTTGCGTGTGAACGAGAGTATGGCATATGCGACTGGCGGTGGCTTTTGCGTTCGTATACGAGCCAACTGGAGCCAACTTGGTGTGTGACCCAGTGTGACCGACCGATCTGCGGTGCTCCGTTCGTGTTCGTCCGTCCGTCCGTCCCGTCATATTACAGTATTCCCGGTTTGAAAGCAAGGTTGGTTGTCGTGTTACCGTCTGCCTAATAATTGTTGCGACGCAGGAAGAGACGCATATATCTGGAGGAAGGCGAGGAGAGTATTATAAAAGAAAAGAGGGTGCCTCGCAGCCGTGTAAACGAGTACACGGTTTTATAGTAACAATTCGAAGTTTTACGAACAAGCAAGTCTGGAGGCCATGGAGAAGCGGATAGAGCTCGAGAAACGGGGAAGGAATCCCGGCGAAGTAAGACAAAAAGACATAAAACAAAAAAAACACCCTCACACATCATCTACTAATTTCTCTCGTTTTTGAATGTATATATGTATATACAGATTTTTTACTGAACGCGTTTTACGTTGCTACAAATCTTTTTTCCTTTTCACACGGTTTCCCCCCTCTGTCTTACGCGTGATCAAACGGGGCATAAACAACGTCACGACGTCAGTGGAGAATACTTTTTTTTTCTCCTTCATTGCAAGTGAAATTACCGAAAATATTGTGATAAGATAATTGGAACGTTTTTTTAAATGACAAAATCGAGAGGTCCGCTTTTATAAGAATCCCTCTCGTTCACGGCATCGAAGTATGTGGAGACCGCGTGGCTAGGGGACTAATCCCGATGCCCTTAAGAGCCGCATTACGCCGATGCCGACACGGGACAAATGAAAAGAGCTTTTGTATACCCACTAACGCGACATCACACAACAGTAGACATGGCGTGTGCATTCCTTCTTTCCGCCCTCTCGTCCTACAGTTTCGTTCGGAAAATGATTTTTCAACGATCTCTGTTTTAATTTTCATGTATAAATGACGCTTTTCGATATTTTTTCTCGGTTCTTTACGCCATCATCGCTACGCAAGTGATTGTGCTACTTGTTTCTGCACCTTTTTCGCTCTCTTTTTAAGTTTACACGTAGCATCTGTGAGTGCATGATGCAGGGAACGAGATAAACCCGACAACGTAAAACGAAACCTGCCGCGTCGTGCATTCGGTGGGCCCAGACAAGGACAATACTTTCTGTTTTCATCGAGATGTAATTGCTGATGATATTTTATTTCACGCTTTCGACATATTGCGATATCAATTTTTTCCCGCGTGGTTTATCCCCCATCGAACCATCGACGTGAATTTCTCAAACTTCAAAGCATCAAGACAATTGCGTGTAAAATTTTTGATGATGCTTTCTGCATAGTGGGGAAAAATTTAACCTTTTTCTATCGTGATTACGAGTTTTTTTTAGAAAAAAAATTATAAGATTTTACCATTTAATTTGTACTTTTATAGCTCTGTAAAATAATGTTTCAATACATGTTAATTTTTGCTCAATTTAATAATACTTTTTTTTACATTGGTTGCATTGTTTGTGTCAGCAGCTGGAAGAACCAAATATTTTTTATCAATTTAGAGTAGAGTGAACGAATTTCTCGAGGAAAATCATAAAACTTACAATTTCATTATTCAATGTGCTCAATTTTGTAGCTGTTTGAAAAATTACGCTTCAATGTGTATTAATTGTGGTTTTTATGTAACTCTTTCTAATAGTGATAATTGCGTTTTTGGGTGGAGATTAAGAAGAAAATATTCTTGTTAAATTGAGGAACCAAGTACACTGCGACATCGATAATTGGAATCCGTCGGGATCGGCTTTTGTAAGAAGTGGTGTTGTGCACATTGCACAGAACCGTCTCTGCGCCACTGGTGGCTGACGGCAGCCTAACGCGATTGGCTTGGTGCTTCGCCCACTATGCTGCAATTGCAGCGATGAAGGTACCGATTATCGAGGTTGCAGTGTATGAGAGTTGCTTAAGAAAAAGTCTACGATTGCAATGTCGAATTTTCGAGTTTTCCATAGTTGTATGTACGTTTATTTTCAGTTTGTCTTTCTGTTTTAACATATGGTAGGATTATTTATATAGTGATAATTGCTTTTTTTGTATCTGGATTAAGCACAGAAGAAATTTTTTTTTTTTAATTGTGTGATCCGTTGCAAAATTTATAATGAAGCAGGTACAAAGACGAACCATTCTTACAGAGCTCTGTTAAACTGCATTTTCACTCTCTTTTTCTCTTGTACAGGTTGCTCAGCCATGAGCTGGTTCTTTTCACTCTCTATTTTCACAAAAAATTCTCTAATCGCTTGCCACATGAATTTAGAGTATGTGTCCATATATTTTCTGTTTTTCAAAATGAGGCAAAGTTTGATAATTTTTTGTGTTAAATAGTTGAAAATCTATCCTCAATTTCACGAATTGGCACCTAAGCAATTATGCAATACCTGAATTATGCTCAATTTTATAGTAACAATTTTTTTTTTCTATTACGTTTGTTCTAATCTCGAGAAGCATAGGGTAGATGTCCCAATATCCGGACCAGGGTTGCAAAATTTTTAATGAAAAAGTAATGCATTAACCATTACTTTTTTAATGGCTAATGAAATTAATTTCCATTAACCATTTAAATTTAATGGTTAATGGAGATTATTTTCATTGACCATTAAAATTTAATGGTTAATGGAAATTATTTTCATTAACCACTAAAATGTGATGGATAATGGAAATTATTTTCATTAGCCATTAAAATTTAATGGTTAATGGAGATTATTTTCATTGACCATTAAAATTTAATGGCTAATGGAAATTATTTTCATTAACCATTAAAATTTAATGGTTAATGGAAATTATTTTCATTAACCATTAAAATTTAATGGTTAATGGAAATTATTTTCATTAACCAATAAAATGTGATGGTCAATGGAAATTATTTTCATTAGCCATTAAAATTTAATGGTTAATGGAGATTATTTTCATTGACCATTAAAATTTAATGGTTAATGGAAATTATTTTCATTAACCATTAACATTTAATGGTTAATAGAAATTATTTTCATTAACCACTAAAATTTAATGGTTAATGGAAATTATTTTCATTAACCACTAAAATGTGATGGTTAATGGAAATTATTTTCATTATCCATTAAAATTTAATGATTAATGGAGATTATTTTCATTGACCATTAAAATTTAATGGTTAATGCAAATTATTTTCATTAACCATTAAAATTTAATGGTTAATGGATATTATTTTCATTAACCATTAAAATTATTTCCATTGACCATTAAATGTTAATGGTTAATGAAAATGCAATTGCATTAAAATAGTAATGCATTATTTGCAGCCCTGTCCATTACAATGTAGTGTGTAATAGAAAAAATTTCCATTACCCATTGCAATGTAATGTGTAATGGACAAAACTTTGATTGCAATTTTGGGAATCGAAAAATATAAATGAATAAATTATTGCAATTTTGCATTACATTTTATTGACTTAGGACTTAGATTTTCACCTTAAATTCTAAAAAGCATCTATATTATTATTCTAAAAATCTAAGTCCTAAGTCAATAAAATGTAATGCAAAACTGCAATAATTTATTCATCTATATTTTACCTTTTCAAAATTGCAATCAAAGTTTTGTCCATTACACATTACACTACAGTGGGTAATGGAAATTTTTTCTATTACACACTACATTGTAATTGGCAGGGTTGCAAATAATGCGTTACATTTTTGGAAGCAATTGCATTTTCATTAACCATTAAATTTTAATAGTTAATGAAAACAATTTTCATTTACTATTAAATTTTAATGGGTAATGAAAATAATTTCCATTAACCATTACATTTTAATGGTTAATGAAAATAATTTCTATTAACCATTAAATTGTAATGGTTAATGAAAATAATTTTCATTAACCATTAAATTTTAATAGTTAATTAAAATAATCTCCATTAACCATTGAATATTAATGGTTAATGAAAATAATTTCCATTAACCATGGAATTTTAATGGTTAATGAAAATAATTTCCATTGACCATTAAATTTTAATGATTAATGGAAATTATTTCCAATAACCATTAAACGTTAATGGTTAATGAAAATGCGAATGCACTAAAAAAAGTAATGCATTATTTGCAACCCTGATCCGGACACAGGTATTGGGTAGTCAAACATTTCAGACATCTATATTATTCGTACATAGCCTCAAAATTTGGGTGACACATTTTCCAAGCATTGACAATTCAGCCCGGTTACCCCTTTGCTCGCCCCTCTACCATGGAAACGAAGTCTACTCCATGAAGTGTGTTCTTAAACGCAGTCGTCAAACACATCTGCTGCATCCAGATACATCCGAGATGTATCTAGAAAAAGCTACTGCACTGTATCCACCAATTTTTCATTACCAATCTCACATTGGTATCAAATGCGTATCTGAGCAGATCTGAGCAGATCTGTTCGATAACTGCGTTGAAGAATGCACCCATGTAGATCAAAGTGGTTGGTTATAGCGTCGTTTCATGGTTGGAATTCGGATGACATAGAATTATCACTGTTCAGGTACCGGTACATTTATATTCTTCAATAGTTTTGATTGTTACGAATAAACGACTAATTGTAGCAACAACTATAGCATGTGTTTGGGAAACTACAGACCTGAAGCTTTTCAATAGTCATAGTTGTTATTAAAAAAAGTTTGTTTTTGAACAGGAAAAAAACTGACATTTTCGTCTCTTATTAGATGGTTGGGTTTTGGGACATTTACCTTAAGCAAGTGGCAGAGGTTGAAAAAGCTGAGCGGTTCTTACGTCATCGATAAACAAAGTGACAATAAAAATTTTCGTCTCGCTTGCACTAATTAACTTGGAAGCAGGGAATAGCTGTGCCGTATCATCGCTGTCATAAAACTCTATGCTCTATGATTTACAAAATCACCGTGATTTTAAAAATCACCGTGACAATCACCTTGGATAAAAATTGAAAATCACCAAGAACTCGGTGATTTTGTGGTGATCAAATGGGCACTTTGTCACCGAAAAAAATCACCGTGATTCAGTGGTGACTTTATTCGCTAGGGAATAACGATACTGGAATACATCACGTAGGAATTTGATATCCTTGTCTATATACAGGAAAAATTTTTTTATTTTTGTATAATTAACAAATATCTGTAAAAACACAAACAAAAACTAAACACAGATATATCTTCATTTGGATATATCCTTACACTTATAGAAATATTTCCAGATTAAAACATTTTGATTTTGCCCGGGTCATTGTTCAATAACCTACTATAGAAAGATGAACACAAAAACATAATTTCGTAAATTATAATGATATCTAGTTAAGATTTTATAAACCCTCAGCAATATAAAAGATTCAGATTTCGTGCTCATTCCTTCTTCACAAAGAAATTCCGTTTTCATGTACTTGAACTTTCGAATATTTAATAGCTCGGAAACTTGACAAATGTATTACTTCAAAGAAAAGTTGAAAGATAAATGATTTTTCAACCATTGTTAATTATTTAAATTCTTTTAAGTATTGTGGTAGGGGTGTTGAAATTTACGTTAGTGGATTACAATTGTCGTTCTTCCGATCAGCTAAACGTTCGGAACTTGGAGCACATTCATTTTTGAGATTTTCATATTGGAATATTGCAAATTTTTCAAAACGTCGAGCATGCATATTTCGAAAAAAAATTTCAAACGTTTATGCGTGTATGTGACCTGTGGCTGTAATATTCAAATTTCTGTATTCATGAATTATTATTACTGTTTGCTAAATTGAAAAAAAAAATTAATAGAAGTGTGAAGATTTGATCAAGTTTTGAAAATTTCGAACCTATTTTGACTGTTTTTACTAAGTTAAATTTGGGATGGGTATGATATTTCTTCCACGTGTCCCGTGATTCATCAATATGTACACATAAGTAAATATAATAAAGGTTATTGTTGTGGTTTGGATTTAAAATTCTCGAAGAATGGCTGTGAATTACGTGCTTTTGCAAATTTTTGGCTCTTGTTAGTTTCAAAGAAAAATTGGAGGCCAATCAAGTTGAAATTTTGCAAGCGAGTAGGCATAAGCGTGTGGTACAATTTTCAAATTCATTAACTTACTCATTCGTCTTTTAAGTTATATTTACATTTTCAACAATGTCTCTTAAGAGAATGTGAAAGTCAATCAACTGATACATGAGTGCGAGAGAGATAGCTGAAATTTTCGGACAGGTCTTTCTCAGAAACCAGCAACATTTGGGGCGAAATTAAAGTGTCGTGCTCTGCATATTTCGCAGGGCATGGTACTTTATTTTTATTATTTTTTAATTCTAGAACATTAACCTAGACCTACCTAAAACATTAAAAGACCTACCCAAAAATTTGTCGGTAAAACAGACCTTTCACATCCTCTCAACCTTTTAATTTTTGCAACTTTTGAGCTACCGAGCTGAATTTTTGTATGCAGAAATACAAATGTCCAATTCTGTCCGCTTTCAAATTAAAAAAGAAATCAATCAAAGCTTTTGAATGTGATCAATTTTTGAAAATTTTATTAAATTTTCCGGGCGATAAATAAATTTTCAAACGTCATTATAGAATACTGCTTACTTTTTAAGGAGGTTCTCTACCTAAAACTATTAACAGCGAGATTTAGATGAAACTTGGTCCACCTATTATTTATCTTGTAAAAGTCGTGTATGCCAATTTTCGTGAAAATTCAAAGGTCTGATTTTGTGGTCTAACTTATAAAATAAATGAATTTCGGTAAATATAAGATATCTAACATAGCGTGTTATGGGATTCGTCACTACTAATGGGTTTCAATGCCGAAATTTCAATAGAAATAACAGTGAGTTTTCAATGAAATTTCGTTTGGTAACATAAATAATTAATAAAACCGAATCAAAAAACTTCTGAGTAATTTGGTACCTGCAGTGCGAGGAATTGATAAAATACTGCAAACATTTGCGAGTTTGTGAAATCGCGAATTTTTCGTTTGGGCGGCTCTCGCAACTGACATGTGGCAACGCTGCAACACATGGTATTGCACGAAAAAAAAGGAACAGTTAATATTACAGGGGGGCCCAGTTCGCATTGGACTCGGGAGGTAAGAAACAGCGGAAACCACAGCATAAACTGGATATAAAATAGGGTCACATATTTAATTTTACAGTAGAACACAGTAATGTAGATCCTCTCCTACCAAAATGATGACTTTTCCTGTGACACACTGAGATTTTGACAGTGTACACTGGCTTAATTACAATTTGGTATGTGAATAATTCAGTGTCACCAGTAAAAAAATTTTACTGTAGAATTTACATAAGATCACTGATTTTTTTCTTGCACGTAACTGTATTGAACATAGGGTGATTCATTAAATTTTACAGAGTGACGCTGTAAATTCATTCTTCTTTCGACAGTTCATGACATTATCTGTGCACACTGAGGTTTTTACAGTGTACAATGGCTTATTTACAGGCTGGAGTTGTGGATAAACCAGTGTGCCCAGTAAAGAAATTTGACTGTAGAATTTACATGAAATCACTGAATTTGTTCCTGTATACAAACCGCAAGATACACAGTGTACACTGTATTGAATACAGAGTGAATCATCAAATTTTACAGTGTGGCGCAGTAATTTCTAGCGTGCACGTGCATTTTGTATATTTATCTATATCTTTTTATTTTCGCGCCACTGGATTCAGACAGTCAAAATGACAGTGTGACGCTGTGAATTTTATCAAGTGTTTGATCGTAATGGTGATGACAAAGGGCTTGTCTCGCGCGTGCCACCGTGTCGTCAAGCGCTGTGGCAGTTAGTAGTGAGTGGTTCATCGGAGACGGAAAGAAAAAAGTTGTTCTTGTTCAATCTAATTTAACCTAATGTACTTAAATGTATTAATCTGTACAGTTTTTGCTTTTTATGTGTATGTGCGTATGATCAAACGTGTCATGTGTGTACTGGGCTTATCTTTTTTCATTTCTGCGTATTTTTGTGCATGTGTGATTCACGAATTATCAAAAATTATAAAAAAAAAAAAATACCATCGTAGTTATATTCAGCAGCATCCTTGTCAAAATCGAACATGCAAATAACTTCTCGAGTTTTACTATCCTCACTTGATTTATCATTTCAACTAGGCTTCATTTCACGCTTGACATTGTCAATCGGAGGTCAATCGATCAAGGTCTTTGAACGATCTTGAACATGGCAACTATCGACAATGTGCTCAATTCGGCGATGCCTCTTTCGGTGGGTTCACTGGAGGGTTCACAAAACTGGAGGGTTCACTTGGTCCACACTGTAAAAAGCAACGGTTGAAAACTGAAACTATATCAGTTGCTGCCGACTTTCTTCAATAGAGGATTTCACCATTGAAACATTTACGTGGGCACTGTCCATACAATAAACGCATTCATAGTATATAATACACATTAACACTGTAAACTTACGGATTTCATCAAGTTTATATTTGAGTGTTAAACTGTATAATTTACTTCGGACTACACTGTATTTTGGATTATGCTATCCAGTAAAAGAAACTGTGGGGTGGCTCCAGTCCAAAGAGGACAGTGCAGAAACTGTAATAATTCACTTTGAGCTCACTGCATTTTGAGCAGTTTATTTCGGTAAATATCGCTGTGCAATTCCTCGAGTCCAATGCGAACTGGGTAACCCTTGTATTTTTAACTGTTCCTTTTTTCCGCGTGGCGCGCATTTAAAACCCGTAGTTTAAGTACGCAAATAGAGACATACGGTTTGTTTTGAGTTTATGTACCACTTCCTTAGCGGAAACATATACTTTTCGCAAATTTTTGTCGACTTTTTGCATCCGTAACCTATTATGATACACTTTTTGGCTAACTCGCTTTCCTTTCCAGAAAAAGTTTTTATCTTTGCTGTTATTCATTTCCATATTCAGTTGCACGATTATAACCGAAGTGACTTGAATGCTTGCACACGTATTGGAGAAATATTGCGACGTCACGCGTTCACAAGCACTGCGCTAGTCAAACGCGTGTTCTATCTTTCACTCACCGAGTAGGTAGAGAAACTCCTTAATTCAAAGAAACAGTTTTGTGCGTGTGTATGTGTGCGTGCGCTCGTAATTTCACCATACCAACCATCGAACGCTAGCTGAACGCTCTCGCCGAGACCTCTTGTCAATGTTCTTGCACGAGACTATTCTCTATGCGAGGCAACTCGGCAGGTGCCTTTTACTATTCACCTGCTCCCGCCATGTACCCAACCTACTCTGAACTCAATACTTTTTTTTTGCATCGAGCTATTACAAAATTAGAAACACTGATTACAAAAAAAGAATCTAGACGCTCAATAAAATTCAACAACAGCGGTATTAAGCAATTGAAGTTTCAATTGTTATAACACTCGTGCGAGAGTGTAAATAGATGCTCTGTAATAGATAGTGTAATAGATGTCCTCGTACTTGCAACGAGAACCTTCGACTCGGACACGACAAACCGACTCGGAACGGAGAGCCGATGAAGCGAGATGAAGAACCCGAGACGAGCCGGGCGTACTGTCTACACTCTCGCTCTAGGCTGGTTTCGGGCTCTCTTCTTTCACTGTTATTGTAATCTCCCAAAATACGAATTTCCTTCCTCACTCGACTCTTTCCTGTTATCGCGAAGGCGAGATATTTTTGAGTTCTGAAATCAATAGAACAGTTTTAAATTTACATTATAACTAGGGATTTACATGAGCGGTGTATGCTCGAGCGCTCGCACGCTTAGCTTGAAAAGATGCCGCTCGAGTAAACTCGAGCGCCCATCTCGCTTGAGCGCTCGGTCCGCTCAAGCGCTTGGTCAGCTCGAGCGCTCGGTCTGCTCGAACACTTATTCGACGCGGGCACTCAAGGATGAGAGTGATTTTTTTCAATTAATGAAATCGAGAAATTATAATTAAAACCATGAACAGCTTGAATTATCTATTGTTCATTAATTAATAATAAATTTAATTATGAATGAAATGAAATTAAATTAAGGGGGTCAAGTGAGCGTCAAAACGGCGATTTTTAATTTTAATTTATAATTTTTTTAGAATGCCTACAAATATGATGTATCGTCCACCATTTGAAGTACCCAATGAACAATTTTTTGGGACTAGTTAGAACCCTTAAGGTGCACCGGTTTCCTGTAAAACTTAGTTTTTATTTTTTACACTCTGCGCGTGATTCAGAATAATCCGCTCAACGGATTTTACTCTACGACGTCTTATTTTCTTCATGACACTCCTCCACATAGGATGAACGCGGCACATTTTTTGTTAGCCCTTTATTTCAGAGTTGTAGGCCTCTTTTCAAATATTTAGCCTATTTTGAACATTCCAGGCATTATCCTCGTCACATCTTTTACTTGAATAAAAATGTGCCGCACTCATCCCGTGAGAAAACGCGTTTGGAAGAAAATGAGACGTTGTAGAACAAAATCCGTCCAACGGTTCTTTCTGAATCATGCACAGAGCGTAAAAATTAAAAACTAGATTTTTCGGAAACCGGTGCACCTTAAGGGTTCTAACTCATCCCAAAAAATTGTTCATTTGATACCTCAAATGGTGGACGATACATAATATTTGTAAGCATTCTACAAAAATCATGAATTATCATTAAAAATCGCTGTTTTGAGGCTAACTCAACCGCCTTAAATTAAATTCATAAAAGAAATAAAATTAAATTCATTAATTAAATAAATTCTTTGAATATATTTAATTAATTACGGTGAACAATTTGTTAACGTGAGCCCCATAGCCGATCATTTATGATTTTGGTGGAGAAATGCAATTTATTTGTTATCCTCGCATATTTATGTGCAAGGACAGCAAAAAATTCATTGCATATTTAAGCAAAACCATTTTCTACATATAAACAGAATTCTTTAGTTATTTGGGTTCATAGCGTCGACCGAGCGTTAGAACCGCTCGATCGCTAGAACCGCTCGACCGCTCGAACCGCGTGAGTGCTCGAATCGAATGAGCGCTCATTCCTCGGCTCGAGCTTGCTCGAGCGCGCTTGTGCACATCCCTAATTAAAACATTCGTAAAATATCAATCAATTTTTTCGGAATAAGTTTGATTTACTTTCAGCATTAATCATGAACAACGGACGTAGACGTAGTTAATGTAAATGTAAAGCTGTTTGTTCTGTTGATTTCAGAACTCAAAAATACAAGTATACACTTTTAAAAAAAGTGGACCATGAAATCACCTTGAAGGTTATCATCAAGGTCATGATCAAGATCACGACTAAATGCGCCTTGAAAAATTAATAACTTTGCTTGTTACGAAATAACTTTCAAACCTTCTATTCCCAGAGGAATACACACCTTGTTTAAGTTTAATTGACCTTAGGGTGACAATCGATACAATAAAAATGTGAAAAAATTCTGCAACATTTAGCATGCTATAAATAACAATTATCAATAATAATATTCTTAAACAAATCGAATTTGTTAATTTTTCTGAACGCAGACGAATTTTTTCAGAATTTTCTCATAGTTTTGAAATTCCCGTTTTGAAGTTTTAGAATAGATGTATTTATGTATTTTTTAACCCAGTTCCTTAGAAATTTTTCAAAGCTGACGACAAACCTGTGTGCAAAAACATATACAAAAATTGCAATTTTTTCTTTGAATTTCAGACTGCTCTTTATAATATTTAAAAACTATGAGAAAATTTTGAAAAAATTCATATGCGTTCAGAAAAATCAGCACATGCGATTTGTTTAAAAAAAACTTACTGTAAAATTGTTTAATAATTATTTTATTAAACTATTTTCAAATAATTTTTAGATAATATTATTATTGATAATTTTTGTTTATAACATGCTAAATGTTGCTGATTTTTTTCTGATTTTTATTGTATGACGAAGTATGGAAATTTCAATTAGATACAACTTTTCGCTTGGACGTCATCATCAGATTCTGTTTCGAGCAAAAATAGTAAAAAAAAATCTCATAGGAAAATTCTGAAATTATTCCAGGGTATTCTGTGTAACGTACGCTATTGTTTCATACTTGACATTTTCTTGTAAATTTTATATAGTTGATGCTTACCTGAAGGACCCTTTTGCGAAAATCGTCGATCTGGCAGGCCGTGGGTAGTGGGCAGGGTTGCCAGTTACTTACTATTTTCACTATTTTCCACTATTTCAAAATCGTGTCACTTTTTTCACTATTTTCAAAATTTGGTCACTATTTTCACTATTTCAGAGCTCACTAGCTCAGAAGTTAGGATTCACTGTTTTATCGTGTTTTGAGACATTGGTGTTCAGTTATATGCCGGATTCTCTTACTAAGCAGTTCAAATATTGCGCCAAAACTTCCGCGGCAGCGACAGTGACCGCCGCGGTGCGCGGTGACTTCGTGTTTTGCCGGGAGTGGTTGTGCGGTGCCGTTGTTAATTTGTTCTTCTGTGACGCCACGTAAGTGAAAAAATGATTTTTTTTTGTTAAACCTATACTGAGCGTAAAAGCGGTTTTCCTCAATAACATTCGTTGTTACGTTGTCAGTCTGTGAGTCGTGAATTCTCGTCGACGAGTGAACCATGTTGAGGTTGAATTAGAGGTTAACTTGTCAACTTGTTACCAACAGTCTCAGTTTGCCACCGGCCAATTAAATGTTATTGACCGTTGCGATCAGCTGGTACCGGAATGATCGTTAACGTGCATATTCCGGACAGTTTAAAAGAATTATTTTACCGTTACAGTTCGTGCATCGCTATGTCACGGCATATCGTCATAGAGAAATGCCCCTCTGCCTTAATTTTAAGAATTGATGACTTCAAAAGTGATTTTTTTCAAAGCTTAGCTTTGAAAGATAGGTAAAATTTTTTATGTGATTTTATTTTTAAGTACAGAGTATAGTTATAGGCCATAATGTTCAAAGTACAAATTACTTTAACCTTAATCAATATTCTTATTCTTTTATTGTAGCATTCATTGACTTCATGACTTAAAAGTGATGTTTTCCAAAGCCTAGCTTCAAAAGCTAGATAAAATTTTCAATTTGATGTTATTTTTTAAGTACAGAGTATAGCTATAGGCCCTAAGGATCAAAGTACAAATTACTTTAATATTAATTTTAATCAATATTCTTATCCTTTTATTGTGACATTTGTCTTGTCCTTCATTTACTTCCCATATCCTGCAAATTTCTCATGGAAATACTGTAAATGAGCTCTGAAATGGTGAAAAAAATAGTCTAGCATTCACAAAAGTTTCTATTTTGGTTGGAAAAATGTAACTATTTGCTCACTATTTAGACGTTGAAGTCATTATTTGCTCACTATTTATGTGAATTCAAGTCACTATTTCACTATTTTTGACCCTCTAAAGTGCTGGCAACCCTGATAGTGGGTGCAGGTATTATGAGGTGGGAAAAATAAAAAAATAAGGTATGAGTAGCACGCTTCATTTTTGTCGGAAACAAATTTGCCATACTCCCAATACACCCAAAAACATTGCCAGCCAGATTGGTTAGTGGAAAAGTGTTGTCAGTCTTAATTAAAGTTCGGAACAAATTTTTTTTTAAGTAATAGTAGCACGGCTGGTTTTTGTTTGATAAGAGTTTATTTATAGTTTATTTATTTATAGTGTGTAACACTGAATTGTCCATAACGCAAAAAGCGTTATAAGTGTAAGCAAAAAAGCCAAAAATGGTAGTGGTAACATATTTAAAAAAGTTATAGAAATCGGTCGAAAATAGGGTTACCAGATGGAAAATTGAAAAGTCCTGACATAAAGCCTGATTCCCATAGAAAAGTCCTGAGATTTTGTCGCAAACGTAATTGCGCAAAGCAAGTATGATAAAACTGATTAGTTTCACAGATTAATGAGAGTATTGATTATTTCCGCAATTCACTTGAGGTACTAGTCTATTTTGAAAGGCCAAAAAAGCATATTTTCAAGATTTTGCTACTTTGGCGCCTTCTATAAATTATTTGAAGAATCGAAATAGAAAATAAATGTTTGTTTTGTACTTTCGAAGATTGAAATAATATTGTAATAACAGTTTTATAGTCATATCTGATAAAGGTGCTGAGAACAAAAAATCTTCAAAAATTGCTTTTTTGGCCTTCTAAAGTAGACTAGTACCAATAAAAGTTGATTTTAAAATGATTGATGTTGATTGCGTTGATTTGTGATACTATCTGAAGAAGATTATGTTTTGTTTTTGTTAAATGGAACTTTCTAATCGAAAAATCTGAAAAATTTACTGTATTTTATTAAAAATTGAAAAATCCTGAGATTTCCGAAATCCGGCTGCAATCCTGTCAGTACCCTAAAAATCCTGAAATCTCAGGACAAATCCTGAGATATGGTAATCCTGGTCGAAAATGAGCCGCGGGGCATGAAAAGCCAACGTGGCGGGGATATCGACTGGCGAGAGCCTTCGTAGTCCGTGCTCTCTCGGCGCGTCGGAAGATTCGGTTAACGGAAAGCATCCTGCTATCCTTGTCGCATCCGTTAAGCGAGAGAAGCCGAAAATTCCTGAACGAGCAGCTGCTTCAGTGGAGCGGCTACTGGTTTGTAGTTATAAAAGACCTTAAGTTAAAATTATGCACAGTTATTCTTATTCGTGTTGGATATTCATATTGTCGATTAGGATTGCTTATAAATGTGTCACATTTTCTTGATGAATGATCAATTTATCAGAGATTGGCGAACAATAAGTAAATAATTTTATTTTCAACGACTCGAGACAAGCTGTAAAGCATTGGCCTACCAGCAAAACAGTCCAAAACATTCACCACGAAATCTGCATAGAAAACTATTTAAACAGCTCTGAATGACTTCAGCAGAACTAATACACTAGTTTCGAAGATCGCTATATTTTTCCGATACATAATCAGCGCTAAAAGTCCATAAATAGTGTAATAAAATGTTGAAGAGCACTTGGCGACGTTGCATTTTGCGATGGTCTAACAATAATTTTGCTCCCGTGACTAATGCGACGTAAGCTAGAAAGGCGATGACTGAAGAATTTGAGTAACTTATATGGGTGGAAAAAAATAACGGTAGATTTAAATTTAATTTAAAAGATAAAACTATTATTAGGTCACTAGAGATCGTAGATATTAAAAAGATGGTCGTGTATTTTTGTAATATTGGATTGGAATTCAAATTTCAATCCAATTTGAGACAGTTGTGAACAGGGAATGTTGTAATAAACATTTTTTAATCGTCAACTCGGAAAAGTTGGGATACTGCACAATTACCCATTTTTTTAGTTTTATGGTTGAAATTGAAGAGAGCTGTAATTAGAATTGAAGATGATGATAATGTGCATCTTGATTAAGTTGGGAGGTTCTTAAGTAATGGCTAAACAATTATGGAGTAATTCTCGATTGCATTTGCACTAGTTTACTTTTAGGTATACAATCTCTGTTCATGCCGCCAGTCATAAAACCGGAAACCAGCAGGTCAAACGACCGCAACTGTGGTAATTTACGATGGACAACTACGTTTGCAATGCCCGGAAATTATTTTGAAATATTTATATACAAAATATCGGAAATTCATATTCATAGAACCGTGGGGTGGGCGACAAATAAGTTGACACTTAGTATTCCACAGAATCCTCGAATTGACGCACCTAACATGCTTAAGGCCCACTCCATGACTCCACGGAATCCGCAAATCTACGTAGTCCATGTTTTCACACGTCAGAAGCTTGCATCTTCGTGCGTAAGGTGCATAAACGCGCGGAAGAGGTTTGTGCCTCTTTGGAAGCGCGATTTTCGTATTCGTGTGAAATGTTCCTTTCGGGGTTTTTGAGGGACATGTTTTTTATGACAATGGTAATTCATGGAGGTCGCGAGCCGTATCTATGATTTCAGGTATTATACGCAAAGGCTGTGTTCCGATATTCACCGCGCGTACTGACTGTACGGCAGATGCCATTCCGATATACGCCGCAGTATGGTTTGAGTCGTTTTCGTGATCATATAACGTCACATTTTTTGTTGTTCCTTCCTACCGTGATTACTGCGGCTCGTGACGTGAGGAATACGCAGTAAAAACATGGCGGCCTACGAGAGCCCCGCGAAATTCCTTTTGTGCAATAGTAAAGTTAGGTTACGTTGTGCACATGCGCTGTGTGCCCCTGTCAGGACGCACACTGAAGCTCGTTCCGTTATAGCAGTGCCATTGTACGGTAGAGGAGGTAAAAGTAATATCGAAACGACTCTACAGCTTCACTGACTGACGTCACACCGTCAGTACTCGCAGTGAATATCACAACACAGCCAAATAAAATTCAAACGTGCACTACCTGAGATTATGCAATGTGATATGTGAATTTGTGGATCTCGTTGTATTATGAAGTGGACTCTAGGCATGGGATTGGGTCGTGGATTCGTAAATTGCGTGGAATATTGAGTGTTCGATGTCGATTTCATAATTTCATGCCCTCAACACTATGATCGCAGCTTACTTAACGATTTTACTTGCACAATCTCATGATCTATGCCCATTCCATGATTCCACGGCACCTATAAATTGACGTATCGCCACTTTTGTATATCTTTTTTTTTTTTAACGGAAAATTAAGGAACCACGGGGGGGACTTTTATCCATTGGAAACCGTCGCTGTCGCGTTCATGTAACCGCTACATGTGCTACTTTTGCATCTTATGACAGAGACGGCGTGAACGGCTATTACCCGCGTTAAACTGAACTAGTTTGGATGAGACCGAAAATTATTCAACACGTTTTTCTCGCGATAACTCTAGAATTCTTCAACTTTTTGAAGCCCTACCACGTAATTCGTATTCTTGAGATTAAAACGAATGTTTTGGATAAAACCAACTTTCAGGGATTGCGAGTGAATCGCGAGCGAGCCGAAGAACAGGTAAAATCTTCGATCCTTGCGAGTTTTACTCGTTTAGTGAGCATGTTCGTACCAAGCAGGTAGCTATATAACTCGTTGGCGAGTTAATACCGCCGCAATATAACTCTTCGAAAGAACAGCAAATGAAACTCGGGAGACGATCCCCTCTTCGAACGAGCGCCGAGTCAGAAGGATCGGGCAGTTTGAATCCTTCAACGATTGAATCCCGGCGCTCTCGAACAGGTAAAAACTCTTTAAGGATCGGATCCCCACGGTCTCGACGGAGTATAACTTCTCGAGAAGCAAAACCGCTCGTCAAGCGAAAGGGTTTCGATCTTTACCTGAGTTTGGCTCTCCGTACGGTCATCGCTACTATGCATATACCTATATAGATGAAAACGGAGCGCACAGGAATGAACGAGCGTACATATATTGTGTTCACAATTTACCCAGTTGTTCGATTTCACGAAAGACTCATTTGCAACAAAACCCCTCTCCTTAAAAATCAGTTTATTGATTAATAGGGCGCCACACAGTGATCCCAAATCCCAAAAAGCTGGCCAAAAGTCGAAAATGTATTCAATTCGGGTGAAAGTCTGTACTCCGGGGTTTTCGGGGTCGCTGACTACGAATATGAAGTCAAAATTTAGCAAAACAAAATGGCGGATCCAATATGGCGGGAAATTTCGTCAAAAACGTATTCAATTCGGGTGACATTTGAAGACTTGAAGACTTGGGAAGAAGAGGATTGGAATACAGTCATTATAATCATTATTACAATGATAATGAACATTCATAATATATTTCTTTCATTCTTTTATTTCTAATTGATATAATTTTAGCTTTTTTTACAATTAATCACTGTCCTGTGAACTGTCAACATCGTCACATGTATCGCTCGTATCATCAGAAAAAATCTGCCTTGATTCTGGAACTGAAGGTGGAATCAATAGTTCAACCGCGTATGGGGATAACGATCTCAGTTTCTTCGAAGGAAGTTTTCGCCAACTGGATATTACTGGATCTGACGTTACTAAACATCTGCAAAAAATGTCTTCCATGTTTTTGATGCGGTTACATTTTCGTAAAAAAGAAATGTCTTCAGACATTTGTCCGATAGGAAGTAACGAATCTATCATTGTCAACACAAGTTTGAAATTGATGTTAATTTTTTTGCCGCCAATTACAGTTTCAAAGGGCACGAGGTTTCTCTCGTGCGCTTGAATACAATCAACTTCTGCCCTAGTTGCTTCGGCAGTTTCATGAAAGAATTCAATTTTAATTGGGCGATAAAATCTTGGTGACGAAGGACGAGGATTTTTCCAAATAATCACGTGTGGATTGACTTTATCAAAGATTTGCAAGGCAACAAGTGAAATAAAGAAAATGTTGGCATTTGATTTATTGCCGTCTCCATCGTTAAATTTTTGTTTGTAAGTACTTTGACCAGAAGTTCCATCGCATCCCCACTTGCATATCAATTCTAAATTACCAACTTTGTTTTCAGGAAGACTTCCAATAACGTCCGATTGTACCGTTAATATTCTTTCAGCTGTATGATTTAGCAATGCTTGAAGTCCAACTATGGCTCCACTTTCAGTTACAGAAATTTCTGACTTTGCAGGGTAACACTTTTTTGTAGAATCCAATACACATTTATAAGGGGGGTAATTTTTTTTCAAGCTTACAGAACGTAGTAATTGGTATTGACTTTTGGTCATTTTACCTTCTACCACAAGTGAAAATGCTTCGTTGCCTGACAGTACATCTTCTGAAACGCGTTCCATAGACTTACGGTACGGTGATGCTTTTGATGGACTGCCTTCTGTGACATCCCTAATTACCTTTGAAGCTTGTAAATTTCCAGAAGCCTGGAGACCCATTTGTGTAGCGTAGGCCAATTCGTGGACGGTATGTTCTTTTCGAACCTTTTCCGTCTTCCTACGTTTTGACCGATCACTTGAATCGCCCCAGCTTGTGGAAGGACGCCCCATTGTGCTTTCCGTAGAAGGATGCCCCATTGTGTTTTCCGTAGAAGGACGCTTCATTGTGTTTTCCGTGGAAGTCTTCAAACGTTCCTTTTCAATCGTGAAAGACACAGGAACGTTGAGCCACTTATCGAATTTATTGAAGATTTTGGTTTCGTCCCTCCTCGCTTCTTGCCACCTCTTTTTGAAATTCGATACCAATCTACCCATGGCATCTTTCAGATTTTTCGACAAAATGTATGGATGCTTCAATTGTTTTGACACCTCCATTTCAACAATGTCAGTGACAATGTTGACATTTTCTTTTAATACCGATTTCACAAGTATGTAAATTTCCTTTCTCGTGAAAGAAATTTCGTCGGTATTATCCAGAGGATCTGTAGGAAATGCAAAATAACATTAATAGAAGAATTATCTTTATCAATTTCCTATGAACAATATTTCAGACGCGAAAATTACAAAAAACTGCAGAAAGCATTTTTGCCTCCACTATCGAATTTTTAGTGCGACCAAATTTCGACTAGTGTAGCACACTTTTGAGTGAGTGTATATTCAAAAAACGAGGATAAAAAATTTCATAAACTACTACAATTATATCTTTTACTGTGGGGAATATATGTGCCAAGTTTTAAATTTTTATATGAGTATTGACTAAGTTGAAAAAATGTTCAAATTGTTGACCGTGTAAAATACACGTATATGCCATTCAAAACTTTTACTGCCGGAGGGGCATAAAAATTACACTCAAAACCGAAGGAGCAGCTACGAGCAGCTAATTTTTGGATATGTTTTGAAGAAATGTCCAAGTAACAATTTCCATTTAGTTTAAGAGCGGGGGTCGATAGGGGTTTTGACTTATTGCTTTTTCTAAAACGACTTTTCAGAACATAACCAAGAAAAATACCACTACTTTCATTAATGACTTACAATTTCATACATCGTTAACGATAATTTTGAGCAACACACTCAAATTGTACTTACTTTTTGGAGAAGAATCCATTTTGTAAAATCCAAATCCGTTAACTTTTCACTCTTCCAGACGTGTCGAAACTTTCGTCTTATTTCTCCGCGCGACGAGCAAACAATGCGGTCGGCTCGACGCTCACGAATAAAATGGATTCCTGAGCCAGGTATGGACGCTCCCCTTTTCTTAACGGTCATAATACATACTAGAGGTACCACTACAACTATTCCAACCATTGAAAGTCCCTAGAAAAAAATATATTTTTTTTCGACTTTTGGCCAGCTTTTGGCGATTTGGGACCACTGTGCGCCATCCACGAAACTCGTGGCCCGATTTTATATACAGTACTCGACAATTGAAGTGGGACAGACAGTTTTTTCTCGATTTTGACGAGATTTAGACCGATTTTGAAAATTCAAAAAAGTACATTCGAGTAAATTTTGTTATCTTTCGAATGAGACTAATTAGAATGCGATCGGTTAAAAATTGACCAAGTGCGGGGCGATGGAGTCAGGGCGTGCGAATCACGATTTCCGGGACACCCCGGAAAAGGATATACGCCACCGTCACATGGCTTTTCCTGTAAAATCATTGGAAAGAGCAGCTCGCGGCGGTCAGGATTCAAAAAAAAAAAATTAAAATCGGCCAACTCCTGGGGATGCTATCGCCCCAGGAAGTTGAAACGGTTTTTCGACGATAACTTGCGAGTTTGACGATCGATTGACTTGAAATTTATCACAGAGTCGTGGTTTGTCATAGCCGACGACCCGGTCTAGGTGGTATTGTCGAAAGACTCCTCGGGGATGAGACCTAGGGTTGTCCCGGATGCACTGTATCAATTATCCGCATTTTTCGCCATGATAGAGTTGTTGGCCGGAAATGAAAGTTGGTGCATCATAAAGGGGAAGATTAAACGAACAAAACGTGTGGTCGTGCAATAACCAAATCGACCTCTATCACTTACGCGAAGGCGGTGAAAAATTGCATGAAAAATGCCGAAGTCGAAAAAGATCGCGTCCGGAGTCGCAAGGCGATGATCGATTGTTTTTGCACTCAACGTCCGACTAAAGGTTCTTTCACAACTAGAGTGAGATGGGCCAGTTTGGAAAAGCTCAGCATTGGAAACTTTTCATTATTTATTATTGTTTATCATCTTTATTTTTGTATTGAGATTTTCGCAATAATTAAGGGGATATGAACAATGAAAATGTTGAAAAAAGATAACCACCGTGCATATTAAGAATTCGATTTTTTGAAAGCGTCGATTTTTTTATTCAGCACTATTTTTTAAAATCATTATTTTTGCGTCGCAACTTTTTTAAAAAATAAGGAGGTATTAACAATAAAAATGTTGAAAAAATGATAACTACCGTGCATATTGAATTTTGATTTTATAAAAGCGTGGATTTTTTTATTTCGCACTATTTTTGAAGATCATTATTTTTGCGTTGGAATTATTGCGAAAATTAAGGAGGTAAGATTAACAATAAAAATGTTAAAAAATTGATAACTACCGTGCATATTGGGATTTTGATTTTTTAACAGCGTCGATTTATTTATTTAGCATTATTTTTTAAGATTGTTATTTTTGCGTTCCAATTATTGCAAAAGATAAGGAGGTATTAACAATAAAAATGATAAAAAATCGATAACTGGCCTGCATATTGAGATTTTGATTTTTCATAAGCGTAGTTTTTTTTAATAAGCACTATTTTTCAAGATCATTATTTTTGCGTTGCAATTTTTGCAAAAATTAAAAAGATATTAACAGTGAAAATGTTAAAAAATTGATGACTGGTGTACGTATTGAGATTTTGATTTTTGATAAGCCTCGATTTTATTATTTAGCACTATTTTTTGGGATCATTAGTTTTGCGTTGCAATTGTTGCAAAAATTAAGGAGGTATTAACAATAAAAATGTTGATAAATTGATAACTACCGTGCATATTGGGATTTTGATTTTTTTTAAAGGTCGATTTTTTTATTCAGCACTGTTTTTTGAGATTATTATTTTTGCGTTGTAATTTTTGCAAAACCTAAGAAGATATTAACTATTAAAATGTTGAAAAATGGATAACTGGTGTGCATATTGAGATGTTGGTTTTTTATGAGCGTCGATTTTTTTACTTAGCACTAATTTTTAAGCTCATTATTTTTACGTTGCAATTTTTTCAATAATTAAGAAGATATTAACAATTAAAATGTTGAAAAGATGATAACTGGCGTGCATATTGAGAATATAATATTTGAAGAAGCGTCGATTTTTAATTTACCACTATTTTTTAAGATCATTATTTTTGCGTTGCAATTTTTGCGAAAATTAAGAAGATATGAACAATTAAAATGTTGAAAAATTTATAACTGGCGTGCATATTGAGATTTTGACTTTGAAGGAGCGTCAATTTTTTTATTTGGCACTATGTTTTAAGATTATGATTTTTGCTGTGCAGATTTTGCAAAAATTAAGGAGATATTAACAATAAAAATGTTGAAAAATTGATAACTACCATGCACATTGGGATTTTGATTTTTCAAAAGCGTCGATTTTTTTTTTGCACTATTTTTTAAGATCATTATTTTTGCGTTGTAGATTTTGCAAAAATTAAGGAGATAATAACAATAAAAATGTTAAAAAATTAATAACCGGCGTGAATATTGAGATTTTGGTTTTTCAGAAGCGTCGATTTTTTTTCTTTTGCACGATTTTTCGTGACCCTTATTCTTGCGTTTCGACTTTTGCAAAAATAAAGGGGATGTGAACAATAAACACGTTGAAAAATCGATAACTACCGGGCATATGGAGTTTAAGATTTTTAAGAAGGGTCGATTTTTTTACTTTGCACTTTTTTTTGAGATTATTATTTTTGCGTAGCCGATTTTGCAAAAATTAAGGAGATGTTATCACTAAAAATGTTGAAAAATTGATAACTACCGTTCACGTTGAGATTTCGATTTTTTACAAGCGTCGATTTTTTTATTTTGCACTATTTTTTAAGATCTTTATTTTTGCGTTTCGACTTTTGCAAAAACAAAGGTGATATGAACAATAAAAATGTTGAAAAAACGACAACTACCGTGCATATTGGGATTTTGATTTTTCAAACGCATCGTTTTTTTTATTTTGCACTATTTTGTAAGATCATTATTTTTGCAATGCAATTTTTGCAAAAATTCAGGAGATATTAACAATAAAAATGTTCAAAAATTGATAACTACCGTGCATTTTGAGATTTTGATTTTTCAGAAACGTAGAATTTTTTACTTTGCACTATTTTTTATGACCATTATTTTTGCCGCTCGACTTTTGCAAAAATAAAGGGGATATGAACAGTACAAATGTTGAAAAATCGATAACTACCCGTGCATATTGAGAATTTAGTTTTTCAGAAGCGTCGATTTTGTTACTCTGCACTATTTTTTAAGATCATTATTTTTGCGGTGCAATTTTTGCAAAAATTAAGGAGATATTAACAATAAAAATGTTGAAAAATTGATAACAAGCGTGCATATTGAGATTTTGATTTTTCAGAAACGTCGAGTTTTTTAATTTGCACTATTTTTTGAGATCATTATTTTTGCGTTGCAGATTTTGCAAAAATTGAGGAGATATTAACAATAAAAATGTTGAAAAATTAATAACTGGCGTGAATATTGAGATTTTGGTTTTCCAGAAGCATCGATTTTTTTCTTTTGCAATATTTTTTATGACCCTTATTTTTGCGTTTCGACTTTTGCAAAAACAAAGGTGATATGAACAATAAAAATGTTGAAAAATCGACAACTACCGTGCATATTGGTATTTTGATTTTTCAAAAGCGTCGATTTTTTTATTTTGCACTATTTTTCAAGATCATTATTTTTGCAATACAATTTTTGCAAAAATTAAGGAGATATTAACAATAAAAATGTTGAAAAATCGACAACTACCCGTGCATATTGAGAATTTAATTTTTCAAAAGCGCTGATTTTTGATTTTGCACTATTTTTTATGATCATTATTTTTGCCTTTTGACTTTTGCAAAAATAAAGGGGATATGAACAATACAAATGTTGAAAAATCGATAACTGCCCGTGCATATTGAAAATTGAATTTTTCAGAAGCGTCGATTTGTTGACTTTGCACTATTTTTTAAGATAATTATTTTTGCGGTGCAATTTTTGCAAACATTACGGAGATATCAACAATTAAAATGTTGAAAAATTGATAACAAGCGTGCATATTGAGATTTTGATTTTTCAGAAACGTCGAGTTTTTTAATTTGCATTCTTTTTTAAGATTATTATTTTCGCGTTGCAGATTTTGCAAAAATTAAGAAGATATTAACATTAAAAATTTTTAAAAATTAATAACTGGCGTGAATATTGAGATTTTTGTTTTTCAGAAGCGTCGTTTTTTTTCTTTTGCACTATTTTTTATAACCCTTATTTTTGCGTTTCGACTTTTGCAAAAATAAAGGGGATATGAACAATAAAAATGTTGAAAAATTGATAACAAGCGTGCATATTGAGATTTTGATTTTTCAGAAACGTCGATTTTTTCATTTTGCACTATTTTTTAAGATCATTATTTTTGCGTTGCAGATTTTGCAAAAATTTAGGAGATATTAACAATAAAAGTTTTGAAAAATTAATAACTGGCGTGAATATTGAGATTTTGGTTTTCCAGAAGCGTCGATTTTTTTCTTTTGCAATATTTTTTATGACCCTTATTTTTGCGTTTCGACTTTTGCAAAAACAAAGGTGATATGAACAATAAAAATGTTGAAAAATCGACAACTAGCGTGCATATTGGTATTTTGATTTTTCAAAAGCGTCGATTTTTTTATTTTGCACTATTTTTCAAGATTATTATTTTTGCAATGCAATTTTTGCAAAAATTAAGATGATATTAACAATAAAAATGTTGAAAAATCGACAACTACCCGTGCATATTGAGAATTTAATTTTTCAAAAGCGCCGATTTTCTATTTTACACTATTTTTTAAGATCATTATTTTTGCGTTGCAGATTTTGCAAAAATTAAGGAGATATTAACAATAAAAATGTTGAAAAATCGATAACTACCGGGCATATTGGGATTTTGATTTTCAAGAAGCGTCGATTTTTTTATTTTGCACTATTCCTTACGACCCTTCTTTCTGCGTTTCGACTTTTGCAAAAATAAAGGGGATATGAACAATAAAAATGTTGAAAATTTGATATGTAGCGTCCATATTGGGATTTTGATTTTTCAGAAGCGTCATTTTTTTTATTCTGCACTATTTTTCATAACCCTTATTTTTGCCTTTCGACTTTTGCAAAAATAAAGGGGAGGTGAACAATAAAAATGTTGAGAAATCGACAACTATCGTGCATATTGAGATTTTGATTTTTCAGAAACGTCGAGTTTTTTAATTTGCACTATTTTTTGAGATCATTATTTTTGCGGTGCAATTATGGCAAAAATTAAGGAGTCGTTAACAATAAAAATGTTGAAAAATTGATAACAAGCGTGCATATTGAGATTTAAGTGTTATAAAAAATAGTACAAAAGAAAAAAAACGACGCTTCTGAAAAACCAAAATCTCAATATTCACGCCAGTTATTAATTTTTCAAAATTTTTATTGTTAATATCTCCTTAATTTTTGCGAAATTTGCAACGCAAAAATAATGATCTTAAAGAATAGTGCAAAATGAAAAAATCGACGTTTCTAAAAAATCAAAATCTCAATATTCACGCCAGTTATTAATTTTTCAACATTTTTATTGTTAATATCATCTTAATTTTTGCAAAAATTGCATTGCAAAAATAATGATCTTGAAAAATAGTGCAAAATAAAAAAATCGACGCTTTTGAAAAATCAAAATCTCAATATGCACGCTTGTTATCAATTTTTCGACATTTTTATTGTTTATATCCCCTTTATTTTTGCAAAAGTCGAAACGCAAAAATAAGGGTCATAAAAAATATTGCAAAAGAAAAAAATCGACGCTTCTGAAAAACGAAAATCTCAATATTCACGCCAGTTATTAATTTTTAAAAATTTTTATTGTTAATATCTTCTTAATTTTTGCAAAATCTGCAACGCGAAAATAATAATCTTAAAAAAGAATGCAAATTAAAAAACTCGACGTTTCTGAAAAATCAAAATCTCAATATGCACGCTTGTTATCAATTTTTCAACATTTTAATTGTTGATATCTCCGTAATGTTTGCAAAAATTGCACCGCAAAAATAATGATCTTAAAAAATAGTGCAAAGTCAACAAATCGACGCTTCTGAAAAATTCAATTTTCAATATGCACGGGCAGTTATCGATTTTTCAACATTTGTATTGTTCATATCCTCTTTATTTTTGCAAAAGTCGAAAGGCAAAAATAATGATCATAAAAAATAGTGCAAAATAAAAAATCAGCGCTTTTGAAAAATTAAATTCTCAATATGCACGGGTAGTTGTCGATTTTTCAACATTTTTATTGTTAATATCTCCTTAATTTTTGCAAAAATTGTATTGCAAAAATAATGATCTTGAAAAATAGTGCAAAATAAAAAAATCGACGCTTTTGAAAAATCAAAATACCAATATGCACGGTAGTTGTCGATTTTTCAACATTTTTATTGTTCATACCACCTTTATTTTTGCAAAAGTCGAATTGCAAAAATAATGATTTTGAAAAATAGTGCAAAATAAAAAAAACGACGCTTTTGAAAAATGAAAATACCAATGTGCACGGTAGTTGTCGATTTTTCAACATTTTTATTGTTCATATCACCTTTGTTTTTGCAAAAGTCGAAACGCAAAAATAAGGGTCATAAAAAATATTGCAAAAGAAAAAATCGATGCTTCTGGAAAACCAAAATCTCAATATTCACGCCAGTTATTAATTTTTCAACATTTTTATTGTTAATATCTCCTCAATTTTTGCAAAATCTGCAACGCAAAAATAATGATCTCAAAAAATAGTGCAAATTAAAAAACTCGACGTTTCTGAAAAATCAAAATCTCAATATGCACGCTTGTTATCAATTTTTCAACATTTTTATTGTTAATCTTACCTCCTTAATTTTCGCAATAATTCCAACGCAAAAATAATGATCTTCAAAAATAGTGCGAAATAAAAAAATCCACGCTTTTATAAAATCAAAATTCAATATGCACGGTAGTTATCATTTTTTCAACATTTTTATTGTTAATACCTCCTTATTTTTTAAAAAAGTTGCAACGCAAAAATAATGATTTTAAAAAATAGTGCTGAATAAAAAAATCGACGCTTTCAAAAAATCGAATTCTTAATATGCACGGTGGTTATCTTTTTTCAACATTTTCATTGTTCATATCCCCTTAATTATTGCGAAAATCTCAATACAAAAATAAAGATGATAAACAATAATAAATAATGAAAAGTTTCCAATGCTGAGCTTTTCCAAACTGGCCCATCTCACTCCAGTTGTGAAAGAACCTTTAGTCGGACGTTGAGTGCAAAAACAATCGATCATCGCCTTGCGACTCCGGACGCGATCTTTTTCGACTTCGGCATTTTTCATGCAATTTTTCACCCCCTTCGCTTTAGTGATAGAGGTCGATTTGGTTATTGCACGACCACACGTTTTGTTCGTTTAATCTTCCCCTTTATGATGCACCAACTTTCATTTCCGGCCAACAACTCTATCATGGCGAAAAATGCGCATAATTGATACAGTGCATCCGGGACAACCCTAGATCTCATCCCCGAGGAGTCTTTCGACAATACCACCTAGACCGGGTCGTCGGCTATGACGAACCACGACTCTGTGATAAATTTCAAGTCAATCGATCGTCAAACTCGCAAGTTATCGTCGAAAAACCGTTTCAACTTCCTGGGGCGATAGCATCCCCAGGAGTTGGCCGATTTTAATTTTTTTTTTTTGAATCCTGACCGCCGCGAGCTGCTCTTTCCAATGATTTTACAGGAAAAGCCATGTGACGGTGGCGTATATCCTTTTCCGGGGTGTCCCGGAAATCGTGATTCGCACGCCCTGACTCCATCGCCCCGCACTTGGTCAATTTTTAACCGATCGCATTCTAATTAGTCTCATTCGAAAGATAACAAAATTTACTCGAATGTACTTTTTTGAATTTTCAAAATCGGTCTAAATCTCGTCAAAATCGAGAAAAAACTGTCTGTCCCACTTCAATTGTCGAGTACTGTATGTTAATAAAAGAGAAGAACTGCACTGGCTAGGCTGCAGCCTTGAGAAATGGTAGAGGGGCGGTCCGTTGTAACAAAAGAAATGATTCCAAACTCCACTCATAATCCCTGACAATATATAACGTGAATTTTATTTAAATTATTTCCAGGAAACTCTCATGTAATATAACCAAAAGAATTACAAACAAATTCGAAATATTATAATTTTTACGGTTGCGAGACTCAACCTTGACTCGCACAAATTTAGGCCAAATACCCTATTAAAATTCGTCCAGGCTACTCAATTCACCCTTCAAAATGTATCTAACAAAACATGTCAATTTTCCTAAAATATTGAAAGAATTATTATTCAAAATATTAAATTTCCGCTTGACCTTGACGACAGGAGAGGCCTGACGTCTAAAACTTGCTCGAAAAGAAAAAAAACGACAAGATAATGAGAAAACGTTAAACTTCGCGATTAATCTCTTTCTATCTTTTTCGACGAGAGAGTCACGTTAAATTTTATTCATCAAAACTAAATTTTTTATTACCCACGGTCAGGTATTACACGTCACACGCGACTCGGGCTCTTGGCCGTTTTTCACACAAACAAAAAAAAAGACAGAAAACTACCGGAAATATTCGACACAATAGAAGGAAATTCAACGACACGACTCTTCGCTTAACGGCCACCTGTCGATTCGCGCGAGGCTCGAAAATACTTCTTTAAATTCTCCAATTTATGTTAATTTTACCAAATTTCGCTTTACGCGCGTTACTCAAGGAAATATTCAGTCTCCGACAACACAAATGTCGAACGGAATGACACTACCCAGATAGAAAAACGTGCCGCGAAATTGGTGAGTGACGGTACGGGAGCGTCACGGTGGCGGTACGTTTCGGCCCGACGTGTCGCCACCGTGACGTTATGTGCGACCGAATGTGACGCCACAGTAGCGGAACGGCGTACCTAGGGACGGTGTGGCGTCACCGTAGCGACACGGACACGGCACGGCGTGCTCCTCTCGGGCCCGTTATTCGGCCACTGTAGCGTCACAGTGATGGCACGCCGTGCAGCTGAAGTAGTTCGACTAGTCGCCCGAAGGTGTCGCAGATATTCTCAGATGCGAATAAGCGACGCGAAGAGCATATAAGAAAAGTTCTCGAGAAGCGGATGCGTCTCATGCTGATGTTAACATAAATTTTTAAAGGGCTCGTATAATGCGCTGCACAGCGGGCCGTCTCTGTGCTGCTACGGTGGCATTACGGAGAGAGCAGCACGCCGTAAACTTACTGTGCAGCCACGGTGGCGACACGGTGGACCGCCACGTAACGCCACCGTGATGTCCCTGTGCCGTCACATTTTTGCGCTGCACAGCGGGCCGCCTCTGTGCCGCCACGATGGCATTACGGGGGGCAGCACGCCGTGCACTTACTGTGACGCCACCGTGTCGCCACAACATGCCGGCACGCTGTTCCGCTACTGTGGCGCCACATTCAGTCGCACATAACGTCACGGTGGCGACACGGCGGGCCGGAACGTACCGCCACCGTGACACTCCCGTGCCGTCACATTTCTATCTGGGTATTCTTTTCCGCGACCGATTTTTCAACGAACAAGCCAAACACGAGGGTACACTAAAGAGATGAAATCTCCCGGAACAACACGATGAGCTCTCGATTCCCACGCGCGAGGTTATCGTGCGACAGCGATTATTTAATTCCCCTCCGTAACAAAATACGAGAGAGATAATTCGATGATTACAAAAAAAAATATATTTCCAATCGATGATAAAGAGCGGATTCGCACAAGGACTCATCGGCTTTTCGGCGATCCAATATCGGAAAGAATTTACGACACAAAATGGCGCTTCACTCTCTCCTTTTCTCCAAGATTTTCTCTTTCTTCGCACGTCCAACCCGCCTCGCTGTCGCCACGAGTCTCGATCAGGGGAGTGACACTCAATGCTAAACGAGCGTCGCTTATTTGACACGCTTCCCATTAGTTAAAGTATAATACTGCTACCAACCTCAGGGCATGAAACTCGAACTACGGTATGCGGGGCTAATGGTGGTAGCATTGCTGAATTTTCGCCGGCAAAGTAGAGAACTATCTTATCAATAATCGATCTTTTATACGCGCTACCCAGTGCGATTCTTTTTCGTTCTCGCCCCGCTGTTATTTATAGTTTACTACGCTGAGGATAATTAATAGTTATTGCCGTTTTTTAAAATACGAATTCATTAATTTCATAATTTTGAAATAACATATTATATAACACGATCGATGGAATAAGATCGCAGCTACACAATAAACATTTGTGTACATTCTGTATTTACTTTTTATATGGGAATACAAATTGAAGATCTAATTCTATAATACTTCGCGCAGTGAGAAATTATAAGGAATAATAAATACCACTTGAACATTTCACTGAAATAGTCAATGAATGTCATTAATTCTTATTCCGAGTAAAACTGTTCTCCAGTTTAATATTTTATAATAACTATATATGCTATTTTAAACAAAAAATTTGACTGCTCTTTTAAAAATGAATATATTTTAATTGAACAAGCGCCGTCTCAAAGGGGGAAACCTATTCAGCTTCATTTCGCTTTTACCAAATAATCTTTTTGATTTTTTTTGAACCCGGTATGTCCTTTGAAACATGGTTGTTTTTTGGCTTTGTTTGACGTTGAAATTTTGATGCACAACCCATGAACATTTTTTTCGACTGTTTTTCGCATGAAAATCTCGTAGCGGGGGCTATTAGCTTTAATTTCATTTTTTTTAATGTTTTGTACGATTTGTTTTCACAAAAATATTCAGATTTTAGAAAAAAAAAACTATATTTATATAATGGAGCGTAACTCTAAAACTACTGGGTTTTAGTGTAGGTCTAAGAAGGTAAAGAGATGCATACAAAAATTTCATTGAATCCAGAAAAAATAGCCGAAAAATGATCATGTTTCAAAGGGCGTACAGGGGTAAAAAAACATCGAAAAATTTTTTTGGAAAAAGCGAAATGAAGCTGAATATGTCCCCTTTGAAATGCCACTTGTTGAATTGGTACATTTTCATTTTTAAAAGAGCAGTGAAACTTGTTGTGTGGTGCGGAATCAGGACGAGTGTTTCCAAATTTTCGGATGGCAATGTAATTTTTAAATGTGTATTGATCTGGTGATTAAGAACAAAACATATTGGAGAATAATTGATAAGATAATCTGTTAATATTCAACCTGCAATTTAATATACAACAAGCTGCAAACACTTATTGCGAAGTCTCATAACCTCAAAACTTCAAACATAACTTCAAAACTTTTTTAACACATTTTTCTCGGAAATTGCTTGATGGAATAAAAAAAGAAGAGTGGGGCTGCCTGCGTAATTAATGTGTACAGGTGGCACCATTTTTATTTTCTTATTCCATCAAGCCATCACTTTGTTTTTTTAAGGATGTATGAGCACTAGGCTTAGTATAAGCTTAAACGCTGATTTTTTTATATGATATTGTCGAGGTTCAATATTCAGTACTCCAAAAATTTCAAAGCCTCTTAACGACTATTTAAGCAAGATATTATTAATTAAAAATGTAGCATTATTCATGGTTATACACAGAGCTTACGGCAAGGTTGACTTTGCAACTTTTTGTTTTCTACAGTTCCACCGTTTGCATATATGATACCGTAGATGAAAAACATCAAGTATATCCATTGAATGTCAGGGATTATGATGATACATTGAAAAACAGGGGTCAACGAACCTTCGAATTAAATATATCAAGCTAAACACGGCCTTCGTCACTTTTATTTGGAGGTTAAAGCTGGGGAGCATATGATATACCACCGGAGTCAGTCAGTTACTCCGAACAAAATAATTCTTAAAACGAAAATAATTTAATATTTTATGCTCTCTGAAAATCATCTATGTACTTTTTACTAATATTTTGCTAAATATTACTACCTAATGTTCTCTTTCTGCAAAATTTCAATGACATCATGTGTATTGACTACCACGTAGCGCTCATTCATCCTTAAATATTCTTCAACATTTACGAGAAAACCCTGTTCGAAATTTGTCGGTAAAACAGACCTTCCACATCTTCTCAAAGGAAATTCACCCGCCGCCCGACAGATACCGCTACTGTAGTGCAGTGCTACCACCATCATCACCGAGATTATTTTTTTTTTCCAAGGTTGCACCTCGGCTTATACTTTTCTGGATGTGGCCAAATAAGAAGCCCCGTTTGGTCCGGAGTGTCACTCCCCTGGTCTCGATCTAGATCTCACCCCGGAAATCGAGAACCCATCGCCCCCCACTCTATCCTAATTTTTCTCTCTACGCTCGTTACCGGCGACTGGCGCCACGCTGTCTCGCCGGCGTTAGACGAAACGATACAAATAGCGCGCGCGAATATTTAATTGTTTTCGCCGCAAAGATTTCGCTACGTTGTAACATTCCTGGCCGTGCGATCGATGATATTTTCCGGAAGCTGCGCCTTCGGCTGGAAAACGGAACCTTGATCTCGTAGTATCCTCGATGTTTTTCCTCCCTGTAGTCGATTTGGAATGGATGAGTGGCGGTCTCATATTCGTCCCTGGGTTGCTCTCGATACCGCTTGTCCTTCGTTACATGTAATTTACAGAATCGGCGTGTTGAATAAAAAATTCTTGTTTCTTACTATCGAACTCTTGGCGGAATCGACAGGTGGCGGCTCTCGTAGCGAGGGCGAAGGGTACTTTTCGTGATGTCATTTTCACTTTGTAACACGGCAAGAAAAACCGCGTTACAATATATATATATGTATTTATATATACGTTACTGAAAAAATTGAAGGGATCAAAAAATGTTCCATTTTTTTAAGTGGTTTTTAACAATGCTGTATCTCAGTGAAAAATTGTCCAATCGAGGTCTCGAAAAGCATTTTGAAGCTTCAAGTTTCTAGTTTTGAGATCTTTCAGCCAAAAAAATTTCGAAGCTATAGGTTTTACGCAATCCTAAGAAATAGTGAGACAAACCAATCACTTTTTTTTTGGGTGCAGTTACTTGGAAAAAAATTTTCCAGCTAAACCATTACATGAACCGAATAGCTTGTTTAATTAACTTCAATTTGCTTTTTGTTGAGTCCTCGCTGTGACCATTTTTCGCTGAGATATTGGACTTTTAATAAAAAAAAGGTCCTTTTGTGTTTGACCATTGATATTTCAGCAACCAATGATCGCACAGCAATCAGAAGGAGCGTCTTACAAACTTAAATTAATGCTCTACAAAAATTGATGATTGTTTTTTTAAAAAAACAATTTTTCCATCCTTGCCATGAATTTGAAAAAAAAAACAGGAGAAAAAGGGCTATTTATTGTTTTTTTTTTTAGAAAATCAACGGCAAAATTAAAAATATTGATAAAACGACTAATGTTGAGAGTGACTTTTACAGCTGAACATACTCACAAAGACCCTGTCAAGTTTCAATTTGATCTATCAAATGGTTTTTTTGTTTCAAGTTTCAAGCAATCGAATTTTTGAAAAAAAATAAACTATCATGTTCATTGCCCCTAAACACTTCATTATCATCATTGAAATAAAAAAATATTTTTTTGGAGCTTTTTTCACATTTTTATCGCAAACAACGTTTAAATTTATAAAAGAAAATGAAATTTAAAAAATTTTCGAAAATTTGTTTGAAAATTTTTAGAAATTTTTGAAGAAACTCGCTCCTTCAAAAATTGTTCAAAATTAAAATTACATTTAGAGTAAATTTCCCATTTTTTTTTAGTTTTCGGAAAAATGTTTAAGCTTATTACTAAATACCGTGAAATCTTTCTTCAATAAAAAGCTTGAATTGCATTATCATAAATAACCTAATTTTTAAAGAAATTACCAACAGTAGTTAACACATATTCACAGTCTAATATACATATATATTAGACCGTGAATAACTTTTGAAGGAGAGAGTTTATCGAAAAATCATGAGAAGCGTTTTCTGTAGAGCGTTCAATTCCCTACAAAAATATGCATCGCTCGTTTTGGTATATTGACTTGAAGCCGAAGTAAAAAATTTCAAAGTTTGACATTTTTTTCCTGTGTCATTTGAACATAAAAAATAAATTTGCGACGAGAGACCTCTAAATATTGATATTCAGAGCTCTGCTTTTAACAGGCATCTTTTTTTACTTCCCTGAAGGTAATTAATTCGAGATTGCGAATGAAAAAAATAGTCTTATTTTTTGAAAGCATAGTAACGATGACCAAACGGAGAGCAAAATTCAGGTAAGGATCGAAACGTCTCGCCTCGTGAAAGGTTTCGATTCTCACACTCGGTATACCTATATATATCTGTCTCGCTCTCTCGCTCTATATCTCTCTCTATATATCTATATACATATATATCCACGCTTATTCCTGTACACCCCGTGATAATATATATACTTATAGCCATTGTAGCTATGACCGTATGGAGAGCAAAATTCAGGTAAGGATCGAAACCGCTCGACTCTCGAGGCGCTTTACTCCTCGATATCGAGGAGTTATACTCCATCGAGCCCATGGGCATTCGATCCTCGGCGATCAACACGTTCAATGAGTTCCGACGGGAGATCCCATTGACTCAGTATACCTATATATATATCTCTCTGTATATGTATATTAGACTGATTCACAAAATAAGATTTTTTTTTTGAAATCTCCGATTAAATACTTTCGGTGAAGTGAAAAAGATGCCTGTTGAAAGCAGAACTCCGAATGTTGATATATTTAGAAGTCCCTCGTAGCGAATTTATATTTTAGATTTAAATGACACAAGAAAAAAAATTAGGTTATTTACGATAATGCAATTCAAACTTTTTTTTCAAGAAAGATTTCACGATATTTAGTAATACGTTTCAACATTTTTCCGAAAACTAAAAAAAAAGGGAAATTTACTCTAAATTTAATTTTAACTTTGCATAACTTTCGGAGGAGTGAGTTTTTCAAAAAATCTTGTGAGACCTTGTTTGTAAAGCGTTCCATTCCCTATAAGAATATGTATCGCAGATTTTGGTACAGGGAATTGAAGTCGAGGTATGACATTTCAAAGTATAAACATTTATTTTCCTGTATTATTTAAATGGAAATTCGTGATGAGAGATCTCAAAATTATTAAGATCTCTGCTTATATATGTATATATACGCCCGTTCATTCCTGTGCGCCCCGTGTTAATGTATATAGGTATGGGTATAGTAATGATGACCATACCTATATATATCTCTCTGTATATGTATATTAGACTGATTTACAAAATGAGATTTTTTTTTTCGAAATCCCCGATTACATACTCTCGGCGAAGTGACAAAGATGCCTGTTGAAAGCAGAGCTCTGAATGTTGATATATTTAGAAGTCTCTCGTAGCGAATTTATATTTTAGATTTAAATGACACAGGAAAAAAAATTTCAAACTCTGAAATTTTTTACCTCGACTTTGTGTGAACTACTGTTGGTCATTTCTTTAAAAACTAGGTTATTTATGATAATGCAATTCAAACTTTTCTTTTCAAGAAAGAGTTCCCGATATTTAGTTATAAGTTTAAACATTTTTCCGGAAACTAAAATAGGGAAATATACCCTAAATTTAATTTCAACTTTGCATAACATTTGAAGGAGTGAGTTTTTAAAGAAATCTTAAGAGACCTTTTTCGTAAAACGTTCCATTGCCTATAAGAATATATATCGCAGATTTTGGAACAGTGACTTGAAGTCGAGGTATGGACATTTCGAAGTTTAAACATTTTTCTTCTTGTATTATTTAAATGGAAATTCGTGATAAGAGATCTCAAAATATTAATATTAAGATGAGCTCTGCTTATATATTATATATCTAAGCAGAGCTCTTAATATTAATTTTTTGAGGTCTTTTATCGTGAATTTCAATTTTCCATTTAAATAATACAGGAAAAAAAATTTCGAACTTCGAAATTTTATACTTCAGCTCGAAGTCAATGTACCAAAATGTGTGATGCATATTTTTTTATGGAATGGAATGCTCTACAAAAAAGGTCTCAAGATTTTTCAAAAAAATCCTTCAAAAGTTATCCAAAAATCAAATTTAATTTAGAGTAAATTTCACTTCTTTATTTATTTTCCGGAAAAATGTTGAAAATTATTATTAAATATCGTGAAATCTTCCTTGAATAAAAAGTTTGAACTGCATCAACATGAATTATCTAATTTTTAAAGAAATTACCTGCAGTAGTACACATATATTCACAGTCTAATGTACATATATATTAGACCGTGAATAACTTTTCAAGAAATGAGTTTATCGAAAAATCATAAGAAACGTTTTCTTTGGAGCGTTCAATTCTCTACAAGAATATGTATCGCTCATTTTGGTACACTGACTTGAAGCCGAGGAAAAAATTTTCAATGTTCAAAAAAACATTTTCTTGTGTTATCCAAATGGAATAATTATGAAACAACGCGCAAAACAGGTTTTCCATTTCTTTTGCAATTTTTTTTATTTATTTATTTTATTTATTTCATTTATCACAAATGTTTCATCTAATTTCGCAACATTTCCACTAATCATTCTTGAAAGCCGGCGGGAATTTCAAATATTACAATCATCGCTTAATTCTACATTGATGGAATCTTTACGCCTTTTTTTATTCTCCGTTTCAACGCCCGCACAAAATTCCTTATAGTTACTTCTAACAAGGAGCACATTATTAACATTTCTTTCGCTAATTCTACTTCTTAACGTTGAGCAGATGTACCTCAAGCCAGAGGAACGCTTCACAAAAAAGGTCTCTTGAGATTTCTTGAAAAACTCACTCCTTTAAATATTGAGCAAAGTTGAAATTAAATTTAGGGTAAATTTCCCTTTTTTCAGTTTCTGAAAAAAATGTTTAAACTTATTACTAAATATCGTGAACTCTTTCTTGAAAAAAAAGTTTGAATTGCATTATCATAAATAACCTAATTTAAAAAAAAATTACCAACAGTAGTTCACACAAAGTCGAGGTAAAAAATTTCAAAGTTTGAAATTTTTTTTCCTGTGTATTGTATTGTATTGTTTATTTCTCTGCACGGCGTCTTTCGCTCTTACAACCCCCTTCTCACTCTCTTTTTCATACAAATTTCTTAATCCTAAATACACTTTCCTTACGCTATCTTAATCCTACCATTTTTCTTACTCCGTATACAATCGATTACTACCGGTTTTTCCTTTGGCTTCGTGACCGGCACCTTACGCCAGTGCCTTAATCCTACTCTACGGAATTAAGACTAGAAACAGACGAAAAAAGAAAAACCCCAATATCATCACAGCCCCTCTTATCCGTCGCCCACCGCTTTTATCTCTTTTTACTCCCCTCAGCTTTCGATCTTGTCATCCTTCCGAAGGCCTTTAAGTATTCGCACAAGTCCGGCAATAATTCCCCTCTAAGGGTGTCCACTGTCAAGTGAATCAAGTCGATCCCCCCCCCTTCCCCCTTTCCAAGCCTCTACAACTTCACTAGCTCTTGGCTTATCCCTTTTCTCGCCTCCTTACACTCCTAGACGTGTTCCATACTTTCCTCCTCCACCCCACAGACCCCACAAACTCCACCTAGCCCACACTTCCTTAAGGTCTTTCTATCCCAGTATTCCTCCCTATCCACTCCTACTTTTATCTCCTTATACAACCTGTTATATGATGAATTATCGACTCTTACCCAATCCCGCTGAATATCCTGTTCCGTTCTAATTTTTAATCCGCGGTTCAGCAGTCTCTCAATCACCCCCCCCCGTTTCACCCCACCTTAACAATTTAATAATCTGCCCGTCCCCCACCTCTGCCATTGCACTGCTGAATTCCCGCCCCCATCTCGATGAGTTACCATTCAAAATGCCCCTGACCTCCTCCTTCAAGCAAATCTTGGGCCAGCGCCCGTCCCTCATTTTTATGATTTCCAACAAACAATGTCCCGCCTTTCGCCTTGCCTCAATCTCCACACTTCTTCTCCCTGCCTCAAGCTTCCAGATGTAGTCTGGCGTGTTCCTCGCTACTACCATTGCCATTTTTATAAATCTGCCCTGCAGTCTTCCCACTTCCTCCCTACGCTTCCATCCCCATATTTCTATCCCGTATAACGCCCCCGCTTTCACCAGCGAATCCATCAGTTGAGCTCTTGATTTTAGACTATCCACCCTAGCCCTCTTCATTAACCCCTACACTGCATTAATTGCTTTCCTCGCTTTCCCCACCATGTTTTCTAAGTGTCTACTGCCCTATTACCAACGGAGAACCAGTAACTAAGGTACTTGAATTCTTTCACCACCTCGATCTTTCTTCCTAAAAACTCCCATACCTCCCCCCTCTTGAGCCTCCCCCCATTTCTGAACACCACGATTTTTGTTTTGTTTACATTCACTTCCATCTTCGCTTTGCTCACATACCTCTCCAGGGACTTTATCATCTTTTTTTTCCTGTGTCATTTCAATCTAAAATATAAATTCGCTACGAGAGACTTCTAAATATATCAACATTCGGAACTCTGCTTTCAACAGGCATCTTTGTCACTTTCCCGAAAGTGTTTAATCGGGGATTTCGAAAAAAAAAATCTCATTTTGTAAATCAGTCTAATGTACATATACACAGAGATATATATTGGTATACTGAGTCAATGGGATCTTCCGTCGGAACTCATTGAACGTGTCGATCGTCGAAGATCGAATGCGCATGGGCTCGATGGAGTATAACTCCTCGAGGAGTAAAACGCCTCGAGAGTCGAGCGGTTTCGATCCTTACCTGAATTTTGCTCTCCGTACGGTCATCGCTACAATGTCTATACCTATATATATTATCACGGGGTGTACAGGAATAAGCGTGGATATATATGTATATAGATATAGAGAGAGATATAGAGCAAGGGAGCGAGACAGAGATATATATAGGTATACCGAGTGTGAGGATCGAAATCTTTCACGAGGCGAGACGTTTCGATCCTTACCTGAATTTTGCATCATTACTATACCTATACCTATATACATTAACACGGGGCGCACAGGAATGAACGGGCGTATATATACATATATAAGCAGAGATCTTAATATTAATATTTTGAGATCTCTCATCACCAATTTCCATTTAAATAATACAGGAAAAAAAATGTTTACTTTGAAGTGTCATACCTTGACTTCAATTCCCTGTACCAAAATCTGCGATACATATTCTTATAGGGAATGGAACGCTTTACAAAAAAGGTCTCACAAGATTTTTTGAAAAACTCACTCCTTCGAAAGTTATGCAAAGTTTAAATTAAATTTAGAGTAAATTTCCCTTTTTTTTAGTTTCCGGAGAAATGTTAAAACTTATTACTAAATATCGTGAAATCTTTCTTGAAAAAAAAGTTTGAATTGCATTATCGTAAATAACCTAATTTTTAAAGAAATGACTAACAGTAGTTCACATGAAGTCGAGGTAAAAAATTTCAAAGTCCTCGCCATACACGCACGGTGGTTATACAGCATAGCCACGGTGGATATGCAATATATGCGAATGGAGAGCATATTCTGGTATCTTAGTCAACCGCAGATGTATGCTGGATAACCACCGTATGAGACCCATCATATACATTTATATCCTAAATATTCAATTCAATCACGTGAGAATGTTTAGGTTATAAAATACATTTATAATCTATGAATATTCAATTCAATAACGCGAGAATATTAAGATTATAAATTACATTAGGTTATAAAATACATTTATAATCTATAAATATTGAATCCAATCACCCGAGAATAGTTTATAAGGATGAATAATTGAAAAATATAAAAATATTTTTTAATTATTAATCCTTATCGATTATTCTCGCGTCATTTAATTAAATATAATTTAGGTTATAAATGTATCTCATATCAAATTTGAAAATTATAAAATGTATATGTTTATGTCATGTATTCATGGCTGCGTTCGTCTTGGACGCTGAAGCGCTACATCTTGTAGCATTTTATATGCCGATGTATATCTATAGATTCGTGCTGAAAGCGCGTAAGCGTTCAAGATACGATGGAACTCAGAGGTCGTCAGACTCGTCAGTTGAATGCGCGTGTTCACTGGTATAGCTATGACAGCAGTATAAGGAAACGCTGCCGTGCCAATGTTAATAGCTCGCCACGGCATTATCATTGTAGCGTTACTGTGAAGTATGATACATGGCATTCGTGGCAGTATGTATAGGTCGATTGGCGGAAACAGGCGGATAACCGTTAGCTATGCAAAATAACGTTACTGACGCAGTCAGCTTTTTTCAGTGTGTGTGCAATACGTATTTTTTTGCACTATGAAGTATTACCGCAACCAACACCTTCGGCGCAATGTCTTGTTTTTGCGTAGGGGTCGCAATACCGGACCCTTTTTACAAAACCGGTATTATCGCGATTAGCTTTTTATGAATACCGGGATTCCGGTATTTTCGATATTTATGCTATCCAATTTTTTTTAGCTTAAACAAAGAGCAGGTATCTCCGGACAATGACTTTTAATGAAAACTTATAATATAGTATTATCATTGAACATTGACATTGCAATAGTTTTTTATTATCAGCCTTTTTCATAGGAACATGTACAAGTCTTTTTGGTATCATTCAGTCTCATTTAAAAAAGACGAAATCACATTTTTCACAAACTATTGTGAGACTTAAAACTAGATACTTATCTGAGTTTGAGTAGTACAGTACTACAAATAAAATTTGAATCAGTCTTAAATTCACAACATAAAGAACTCACTGCAGATAAAAAAAATAAAATATAAAGAAGTCACTGCCGATAAACAAAAATATAAATTTCTCACTACACTAAGTATAGTTCGTCTTCTTGTGAAAATAACATTTTAATCGGCTATACATTAAACATATCATAAAAGACTGTTGAGTTATCGCGATAAAAATCTTATAACTTTCAGATTACGTCTTTTAGATTTAGGCACAAAATTTGAATGAATTTTAAATTCAACGAAACTTAAGGAAGTCACACAGCCAAATTAATGTGAACAAAAATATAAATGTCTCGACTTGAACTGTAAATAATTTTTACCACTAAATCAGTGATGAATTTCACTCACTTTTTCGTTTAAATAATACGATCGTAGAAATGACAATGTGTCCAGTGTTTTGTCACTTAATTTTGAGCGCAGATGATTACAGAAGTATCCTGATGAAGAGAATGCTCTCTCCGACTCTACACTAGTAGGAGGAATGCATTTTAAATTTTTGCATGCATGTTCTAAATACTTTCCTCTAGAACCGCCACTTTCATACAAAGACATTTCCATCTTGATCATTGTATCTCTGTCGCTTGAGGTAGTTCTTGACGAATTATCTTGAGCCAGCAGTTGCCTTTGAACCGCTATTTCCAATTGCTTCTTGAGCGGTAGTGTGGTAGATTCGTCATTCCTGCATAGAATATCCTCTTCTTCATCCATAGAAATGAAATCGTCAATCGTCGTGTATATTGCGGTAGTTTTACCAAGATCGTTAAGGTCCATAATATGCATTTGCATCTCGTTGCGATCTGGCCGTAGAAAAACGTCAGCGTACTCATTTGATGAATCCAAATATATTTTAGGATTATGCAAATAATTTAAGGTTGACGCCACTAGCAACCTGCGCTCTTTAATCCTACGCTTCAAAGAGGCGACAAGTTCATGAGCAACAGGATCATGACGCATAGCGTCCAATTTCTTAAGCATGAACATCAAAGCCGCATCTGAGGTCATTAGGTTGGCGTTCCTTTTACAAAGCTCTTCGACCGTTGCTTTTAGAATTTCGAATATACTGCTTAGATCAGATAATCGTTTGAATTCATTTTCATTTATTTGCAGATCCATTTTTAAGTGGATCAGTGCTTTTTGAATCGGTTTTTTGAGCTTTACAAACCTTTGCAACATATCGGCCAAACTGTTCCACCGTGTCCGACAATCCGTAATTAGACTAAGCTCATGACCTATTTCTTCTTTTACGTATTTCTGCAATATATCATTCTTTGTAGGCGATTTTTCGAAAAGCTTCGCAATTTTTCGAACCGTTTCGATTAATTTTTAAAAAATGAATTCGTTGTGTTGATCGACTTTTATACACTGTTGAAAAAATTTATTTGAAACAAACAAAATTTATTTGATGCAAGTAAATAAATTATTTGTATATAATCCGCTAATTCGTTATTGGGATAAAGTAAATATATTTTTGATAGAAATATCTTTGTTCAATAAGATCAAATATGAAATCTTTCAAAGCAACACACCGTTATTATACGGGAGTGTACGGGTGACTGAAATATCAAACCGATTTACTTCAGTCAAGTAAATCAAAATTTTAATAAAGCTTCCGGCTTTTTTGGTGCCGTCTATGTTTCCATAGAAGTTAGAAAATGCTTTCTCTGATCTAGAAACTGCTCATTTAAATGGAACATCCCATCAGTTTCTTCCAAATCCAAATCTATTGGTCGAATTACGTATTGTTTTAGATCAATATTATATTTTGCATTAACTGATAAAGATTGTTGTATCTAACCGGTAATTAGTCCAATCAACAGGAAAAATGATCGATTCAATAAACTGCCTATTGGATATTTGTCCCTAAACATGTTATAAAAAATATATAGCCCTTGCAAAATAATTTGATATGCATAGTTTACCGGCCCCAAAAAGTGATAAATAGAAAAAAATGAAAAATCTGCTCCAATTCTCCGATCTAATTTTTCTGTCCGACCGGGAATCGAACCCTCGACCCTGCCTATCGTACCTAATTACCTAACACGCTACCTATTACGCTGTCGACTACTACTATGCACTTGAAAAAAGTTACGGGTTATGAAGATTCGAATTTTATCCGGCAAGGGAAAATTTATTTTGTTTATGAATACTTTTTTTTCATGAACATTCTGCTCGCTATAATTCGTATATATCGTACATACAAAAAATGCAAAATCATCAGATTGCTATTGATTAAAACTTTCGTTTTAATCACAATAACAAATTGTTTAAACAAATAAACAATAACAAATTGTTTAAACAAATAAACAATAACAAATTGTTTAAACAAATAAACAATAACAGATTGTTTGAACAAATAAACCATAACAAATCGTTTAAACAAATAAACAGTGAAAAATGTTTAAGTAAAATGAAACAAAAATGAAAAATTTTAAATAAAAAAAAACGATACATTTGAACAATGGTTATAATTTCACCAATTCTTTGTAGTTTTAGTAATTTGTTATTGATTAAAACGACAGTTTTAATCAATTGTTTAAAAAATAATTTCAAAAAATTGTTAAAAAAACAATAACTCATTTTTTAAAAAACATGCAATAACAAATTGTTTAAACAAATAAGCAATAACATTGTTTAAACAAATAAACGATAACAGATTGTTTAAACAAATGAACAATTTTTAGAAAGAAAAATGTTAAAATAAAATGACAAAAAAATAAAAAAAAACGAAAAGTAATGGACTTAACCCGTTCTGCGCAGAAGCCACAGAAGAATCATCTTTATTTTCGATTTTAGAATACCGTGTCATAATATAACATAATTTTTTCTTGTACCGGAAAAATACACGGTAAGATGAAAAACTTAAATTACTTGCGTCAAAAAGTTTTGGTTAATTCACTTACAAATTTTCCATATACACAGCTTATAACTTGAATTTGTGTTAAATGAATAAAATATTATGCTCACATAAAATAATCATTTCAGATAAATAATATTGACATTAAAAAGGAAAAAATCCCATTTTAGTATTAAAATTTTTTTATTTAGCTTGATAAAACAGAATGTTCTGATGGATCATCCGAAGTAGTTGAATCAAGTAATTTATTTTTGTTATCCCAGGATACCAAGTCTTTGCATCTGGGTATATTTTCTTGTACCAAAGAAAAACACAATTGATGTAAAAAATGTAAATTACTTGCTTACAGTATTTTTGGCTTATCCAATTAAAAATATTACGTATACGCAACTAATAACTCCGTTTGATGTTGATCAAATAAAGTATTTCGATAAAAAATATTAATTATTTCCATCTGATATTTGTGGCTTGCTGTTTGTAGAAAACCTGCATTTGAATAAAATAACTGGAACTAGTGTCAATGAATTAGATTGATTTGGCTAAACAACTGCTACCAAGAAAATGACTTACTGAGCGCAACTTCTGTTTTTATTTAATGCAAAGAAAAAACGATTTGTCTCAAGTAAATGTCACTCAAGTAATTTGGTTTATTTGGATCAAATACTTTTTTTTAACAGTGTAGTAACCTGAAAACCATTATCGTAATCGTCATCATCATCACAAGGTTCGGAAGAAGTCTCACAAGAGTCGTGATCATCTTCTAGTTCCGTTGGTTGAGCTTGTCGTTGAGGCCAGTTTTGTTTTTTGTAAAGCACGTCGAATATTGCCAGCTGTATACCGTGAGCAAGGCACTGTTGGTGGAATAGTGCTGCTTTACGTCCAAATGCGATCATTACACTAGCTCCGTCGGTCGTTGAGCAAACTATATCTTCTTTCAAAGACAATTCGGATGCAGATAGCCTCTCTTCCACCAACTGCAAACATGTTTTGGCTGGCATACTACCAATCACTCTCACCAGGCCAAGGTTGGCAAAATTATTCATCAACATAGGACTATGAATATTAACGTTCATAAATCTTCGATTTCCCAAACTTGTCCATTCGTCCAGTGTAACAGAAAACTTGACTCTCTCGGCTTTTAGTGTTCGCAGTTTATTGATCATAGATGATTTCACAGTCTCGCTCTGTCTTATCACCATGTTCTTAATAGAGGTCGCTGATTTAGGTAGTTTGTAACCACACTGCGCCATAATCCGCCTTTGATCTTTAGATGTTATGAAAAAACTGAACGGCGTACCATCTAGAGCAGTCATATGAGAAACTGTTTTGGTAAGCTATTTGAACTGTGAAAGTAATCCGTCAGTTTACTTTTTTTTCTTGGTGTTTCATCTTCTGCAGTAGCTGAATAAGAAAATGCAGTAGCAGTAGGAGTCGCTGCCCTTGACGTACCAGGGTCGGCGATATTTTTTAAAACAATCGAGTGCGCTGCCTTCAGATGAGTATGAAGTCCTGAAGTGGAGCCTCCCAAAGTTTTAAGTATCTTATTACAGCTGATACATTTGGCTGAGAGGTTATCCGTACTCTTTAGAAAATGATACCAAACTGATGTCTTTGTTTGCGATAGTTTGTTGTGCTTTTCATATACAACTTTCTCCGTTTCAAAATCCTCCATTGCTTTCAATTTCCCTGTAAAGAAAATATTCAATTGGGTTAGAAGGTTCTCACTGCAAGTACGACAATCGTGTGTAACTTCAACCCTTTAACTGTAAACGCCGAGATAACCCCTTGCGAGAGAGATAGAGCTAAAATTTCTAACAGAAACTTCTCGCAAACGACGTAATGAAAATTAAAAAAAAAACAGTCGGACCACCTGCGTGCATTAATTACGCAGGCAGCCCCATTATTCATTTTCTATTCTGTCAGGCCATCTTCGAGAAAAATGTGTTGAAAAATTATGAGGTTATGCTGATTTTTATCTTCCCCCTCTTAAAACAAGTAGGCAGGTCAATTTTTAATTCTTATTTTTATTTCAAGGTAGGTTCATCTCATATAATAATACATATTACCTATTATAATTAATGAAAATGATTATTTCACATAGAAGTAGTTGCAAAAAAACATTGAGGAGATATCGTGAATTTTATATAGTCTATACCAGGTGTGTAAGTATGAAACCGGAATTTGCCCATAGGTGGCGCTAGATGTCGATGCAGTTACCGACACATCACGTCAGCGGTGTCTTGTTATTGTATTGATATCCGACAAAGATTTCCAACTCACAATAACACGAGTTTCATTCAGTAGCATTAGTTTATTAGAGATAAACATGTCGAGTTTTGTGCCAACAAATTACGATTTGCGGACAGCCCTACTTTTCTGTTTTCATCTGAAGAAAACCGCAGCCGAATCGCATCGAATGCTTCTGGAGGCATTTGGTGAGCATGCTCTCGGTAAAACACAGTGTTTCGAGTGGTTTAAACGGTTCAAAAGTGGCGATTTTGACGTGAGGAACGAAGAACGTGGAACGTGGGATCAGAAGGGCGTAATCTACTACGAGCTGCTGAAACCTGGGGAAACTGTCAATACTCAACGCTACCGACAACAAATGACCGATTTGGATCGAGTTTTGCGTGAAAAACGACCAGAATACCAACAAAGACAACACAAGGTGATTTTGCTGCATGACAATGCACTAGCACACAAAGCAAAACAGGTCCAGAAAACGATAGAGTCGTTCCGTTGGGAGATTCTTCAGCACGCGCCTTACTCACCAGACCTTGCCCGATCCGATTACTACTTGTTTGCATCGATGGGACACGCACTTGCTGAGCAGCGCTTTACTTCTTATGAAGATGTACGAAAATGCCTCGATGACTGGTTTGCCTCAAAAGAGCAACAGTTCTTTTGGCGCGGAATCCATAAATTGCCAGAAAGATGGGAAAAATGTATAGATAGCGACGGACAATACTTTGAATAAGTTACTTTGTATCATATCATTACAATAAACGTCGTTTTTCTCTACAAAAATTCCGGTTTCATACTTACACACCTGGTACTCTATCTATACAGGAATACAGGATCCTATGACAAACAAAAAGACATACTATGTTGTCTCAGCAATTACAGTTCCATTCCTTTTGTTTCGTTTCGACCCTCTGGATACATATTACATATACGGCATCCTTTACAATTATGATAGAAAGAATCTCTTCTATACAGAAACTAACGAGTTTACATTATATCCCAGTTGAGTTATAAGACGTGTGACTCGTAAGTAATCTAATAATTTCAAAATATTTACTCACCAGTCTCACCACTTCTTTTCCATATTGTCAAACGAGCGCAATATACGACTGCCACTACCACATAATACATAAAACATAACCTTAAAGATAAAATAACACGAAGGAGTAAGGGCTAAGGACGGATGGGAAATGGAGACGGCACAGCGAGTCAGTGGCGTCAGCGCTTGCTGCGCCGTAGTCCGTACTCGACACTATTCGGACAGATTCGGGAGTACCCGTGACTACGTTACCATAGTAACCATCGCAAGAAAATGCGCGCAGTGGCGTAGCAACTATCAAAGTATTGCGCGGGCATTTTAAGTTCGTCTGCATTGAATATATCAAAACACCGAAAATACCGAAAATCCCGGCTTCCATAATCTCAATCCCGGTATTAAGAATGCTTCTTTTCGGTCCGGGATCCCGGTATTTTCGGGATCCCGGTATGCGACCCCTATTTTTGCGGCTAAAAAAGTTGTAGCATGTAAAAATCCCATTCCCCACTTATGCTTTTATTTTCTTGGTCTCTTCGTACATTCTCATTTAGCGCCTTTACCTCCCCCTGCTTTATTACTTTTCCCGTAACCCCTGTATCCTCACTCTTTACTCTTTTCACCGATCAATACAACAGCCCATCGGCCACGAATGTTTATCTCCGTATGAATTTTGGTCCACGTTTTTCCTTTTTTTTCTCTTTTATCCCTTATCTTTGAAAATTTTATCATGGTAGTCTAGTATCTCGGCAGGCAACTAGTAAAAAATGGCAGATAATTTCTGTTTTTAGGGTTCCGTACCTCAAAAGGAAGAAACGGAACCCTTATAAGATCACTTTGTTGTCCGTCCGTCTGTCTGTCAAGACCCTTTATCTCGGGAACGCGTGGAGGTATCAAGTTGAAATTAAAACCATATACTCAGGTCTACAGTCCCTTGAAGCTGTGAAAAAATCAAACATCTAAGTTAACGTAAAAAAACGATATGGCCGTTTATGCCGCAAAAAACGTATACTTCGTCACTCTCAAGGAAATCAAAATTTATAGGGTACTAGCTGGCCCGGCAAACGTTGTTCTGCCATATAAATTATTTCTAGAATAGAATAGGAAATAATTTATATGGCAGAACAACTTTTGCCTGATCAGCTAGTAATAAATATAAATTCAAAATTATAGTCTAGTGATTGTATGTAATATAACACCCACACTCACCTATGTAACAACTCATCCTCTCCCCCCATCCCCACAACCACCCACATCTACCCAACTAAGCAACACATGCATGTAACAACAGTACCTAAAACCACCCCCACAATAAATCGCACTCACCACCACCCATACCTACCCACGCTAAGCAACAGTGGTAATGGTAACTGTTGCGATGGTAACCGTTGCCATGGTAATCGTTGCCATGGTACCCGTTGCTATGGTAACTGTTACTATGGTAACAGTCACTGTGGTAACAGTTACTATGCTAACAGTTACTATAGTAACAGTTACTATGGTAACAGGTACTATGGTAACAGTCACTATGGTAACAGTCACTACGGTAACAGTTACTATGGTAACAGTTACGATGGTAACAATTACTATGGTAACAGTTACTATGGTACCAGTTACTATGGTAACCGTTGCTATCATAACCGTTGCTTTGGTAACCGTTGCTTTGGTAACCGTTGCTATGGTAACCGTTGCCATGGTAACCGTTGATATATCAACCGTTGCTATGGTAACTGTTGTGATGGTAACCGTTGCTAAGGTAACCCGGCAAACGTTGTTCTGCCATAATAGAAATAAATGTTGTGGATAGGGACACCCTAATCACTTAGCGGTATGAAATATACTTTACGACCTATTCACATACCTACCAAATATACATAAAAAATTTCATAAAAATCGGTCGAACCGTTTAGGAGGAGTGCGACCACAAACACCGTGACACGAGATTTTTATATATTAGATTTTCCGTTGACCTAGAACTATGAAATTTGGCAAGTACTACCGTTTTATACTACAAGTATAGGGGAAAATCTGAAAACTATACATTTCTAATTAAATCATAAAAAATATAGTCGTTATTTAAAGTACGTAGTCAATCATTTGTAGGGAACCTTCGGTGGGCGAGTCCGACTCGCACTTGTCCGGTTTTTTTTTGGTAGAGAAGCAGTTTTAGGACTTCGATACCACGATGCACAATCTTTATGATTGTTTTATTTTAATAACAATATTTTTATTTCTGAAACTCTTGGAGTAAAAAGTAACGACCAACTCGGTTTGTCGATTCTTAAAATTAACTAGTTTTTTTAAATTTGAAATTCAATCATTTTCAATAATCGAAGTTGCTCAAATATTTTATGTTTACGTTGATATTCAAATAACATACAGCATGATAAAAATGGCTGTTTTATTTTTGGCTTGATCCCGTAATAATATGCTCAATGGCAACACTCTTGGCAACAGCGTTAACATTATTTTCGAGTATATCATTTATTCATCAAAACAAAGACTTATTATTGCTAACATAAATATGACGCCGTAAGAAACTCTAGTCCTACAAGTCGAGAATAGCATGGTTAAACTGTATTGCTCGTAGTAAGAGCACTTTGCCTTGTTCTAATGAGCGTAAGACTACGGTCCTTCTCACACTAGGCACATAATTTTTCTGTTCCTTGCGAAACTCGTAATTTCTGTTGTTTTCACACCTTCTTTAATACTAGCCTAATTTATTTTAGTGGGTGGCCAACTTTTAGGTGGATTCAGCATCAGCGAGCTTACAGAGAAAAAATTTGAAAAAATGCATTGATGTCGCGGGATTTTAACCCTGGACGTGTAAGTGGCAGTCTAGCGTCTAATCAACTAGGTCACTGCTCGCTCTGGCACCTATGTCAAGATGGCAATCTGTTTTATAAAAACTGTTGTACAATTTTCTCGCGGATCAGCCGTGATAGCGAGTATTCGCGAATCTTTTCGAGTCACGCCGATCGAGGATTTTCGTCGCTGTTCGTTCACTACTCTCGCCGAAGATGGTCACGTCAATATTATATGTGATTTGAGAAAAAAGACTATATCTTGTTACGGAAGAGAAATTAATCAAATCAGCTTATTTAGCGATTATCGAACAGTTATTTCTTTCATAATTGAAATAAAAACTATCTTTATTTTGTGTACATCTTTTCGTTTATTTTCATTGATCCATCCTCACAATCCTCTCGTATTGGAAAGACTTTACTCGTCTATTTCAATAGGTTATAGGCCCAGTCACGTTGACTGTGGGAGTTTTGTGAAGTATCAAGTGAAAAACTCGCGAACGTGTCGCGAGTAAGAAACGCGAAGTTTTGGAGCGCGTCAAATGTATAGTGTAAGAAGCACGTGGTGGGACGCGGGGCGGCCATTTCGAGAACGCGGTATTCTTGCTAATTGGGCGTGCGGTGCACGAGAAAAAAAATCCGCGATGGCTAAAGCGGTCTCAACGAAGGGGATGGACAAATTCGACGGGAATGATTTTCAGTGGTGGAAATGCCAGATGCAGAAGTAATTTGTGGCTCGACGGATCTGGAACATCGTGGACGGTTCAAGAACGAAACGGAAGGCGGCCGGCGAGGCTCAACGCGGAAGCCGATGATGCCCGCGCGCGCAGGATAATGTTACACGAGACCAATTTTTTTTTTTTTCGACTACGCACCCCTCATCTTATCCAAGCGTTCTGATTGGCTGGATGTAAGGCACAAACCAATCAGAATGCTTGAATTCGCTGAACGCGTTATGCCAGTTGTACACCGAAACTCGCCGAAACTCGCGCAAGATTATTCGTCTTGAACGCTTTCAGCGCTGTGAGCGCGACATCCTGTAGCATTTTAGCCGCATTCGTTTTGGACGCTTACGCGCTTCAAGCACGTATATATAAATATACATCGACATATAAAATGCTATAGAATGTGGTGCTCACATGCGCGTAAACTTCCAAAACGAATGCATACGTGCTGAAAGCGCATAAGGTTCCAAGGCTGCATTCACTTTTGGACGCTTTGTGCGCTATGAACCCCACATGCTGTAGCATTTTTGTCGATGTATTGTATACATACATAAAAGCGTGCAAGTGTCCAAGACGAATGTAGCACTGTAAAAAAAGATATGAAATTTCAATATGCTGTTTGAAACTAAATATACATGTATAGTAAATTTCAGAAGAGATATTAATTTCAATACACTATTTGAAATATAAGATACATGCATAGTAAGTTAGAGGAGGCATATTAATTTTAATATACTATTTTAAATTTAATATACATAGTGTAGGAAAATCAACAATTTTGTCTCAAATTCAATATTTGTATATTAAAATTAAAAGAGTGAACATTGAAAATTTATATCCCCGCATATGAAAATGGTTTTTATATACTTTTTCGCAATTTTAAGATACATTATTGGAAATTAATACACTCATGTCTTAAAATTACAATCAGTCACGGTGAAAAATGTCTTCAAATTTAATATAAAAAAGAATATTTATGAGAGCGTCACGGTTTTTTTCAAATAGTTTTAAGGATTTACACAACGAATGAAAGGTCAGGGGCTCTGAAATTAAGTTATGAGGGGTTACTTAACTTGTGAGGGGTCAGTAATCCTGGAATTAAATTTTGCGGCTTCACATAACCTACGAGGGGTCAGAAATTAAGTTATAAGGGATTACTCAAGTTGTGAGTATTTACTTGAGTTATGAGGGGTTGGGTATATTCTGGAAAACAGTTTTGAGAGTTCACATAACTTGTGAAGAGTCAAGTGTCTTGAAATGAAGTTATGAAAAGTTACTTAACTTATGAGGGGTCAGGAATCCCGGAATTAATTTTGCGGCTTTACAAAATCTACGGGGAGTCAGGGGTCACGAAATTAAGTTATGAGGGGTAACTTAAGTTATGCGGGATCACTTAAGTTATGAGGGGTCAGGTATTTTGGAATAAAGTCTTGACGTTCACATAACTTATGAGGGGTCAGGGGCCCCGAAATTAAGTTATGAGAGGTCGCTTAACTTACGAGAGGCCACGATTTTGTTCAAACCAGTTTTGAGGGTTTATATAACTTATGAGAGGTCGGAAGCCTCGAAATTAAGTTATGAGAGGTCAGGGACCATAGAATTAAGTTTTGCGACTTTACATAATCTACGAGGGGTCAGGGATTGCGAAATTAAGTTATGAGGGGTAACGTAAGTTTTGAGGGATCACTTAAGTTATGAGGGTTCACGTATTCTGGAATAAAGTTCACGTAACTTAGGAGGGGTCAGGGGATTTGAATTCGCAAATCAAAAACCAACTTTCATGGTTTATTGCTCATTCAAAAGCATACACTATTATATTATTTTGGCACTCCAGCATTCATATATCATACAAGTACAGGGACTTCACTAGTAGTCGATAGCGTAATAGGTAGCGTGTTAGGTAGATAGGTAGGATGGTAGGCAGGGTCGAGGGTTCGATTCCCGGTTTCAGAGAGAAATTAGATCGGGCTATTCGTGAAGATTTTTGTTTTGCTTCCTCATAGAGGAAGCTTTGTTTTCGTGAAAATTTTTTTTTTCGAGATTTTCATGTCAGGATGTTCAAAATGTCCTAAAACATCGAGAAATCATGTTTATAAAAAATGTCCGGATGTATGTATGTATGTGTGTGTGTGTGTGTGTGTGTGTGTGTGTGTGTGTGTGTGTGTGTGTGTGTGTGTGTGTGTGCGTGCGTGCGTGCGTGCATGCGTGCGTGCGTGTGTGCGCGTGCGTGTGTGTGTGTGTGTGTGTGTGTGTGTGTGTGTGTGTGTGTGTGTGTGTGTGTGTGTGTGTGTGTGTGTGTGTGTGTGTGTGTGACTGCCTCGAAAAATTCGAACGGCTTCATCTCAAGACCGGATTGGAGTAGCGATCTGAAATTTTGCACATAAGTTGAGCTCCATAGCCTCTTTGTTTGCTATGAATTGTGCAAAAATTCATTGACATTTGCGAATTTGATGCGACTTTTAAATTTTATTAAAAAGGGCGTGGTTGCTCTAGCGTCCGCAAATATTGTGATATCGAGTTGAAAAAAATTATACCGACAGTTTGAGTGATAAAGATTGTTGGTATTGAATTTCGCGAAAATCGCTCAAACGGTTCGTGATTTTTTAAAATTTTTAATTTTCGCAAAAAACGCATTATCGTTCTAGCTTGCACATTTTTCGTGATATCTGGCTCAAAATTTATATACAGATAGTCTAATGGAAGAAGTTACTCGGTATTCAATTTTGCAAAAATCGCTTGAGCTGTGCAAATGTTATGCGATGTTGAAGTTTTCAAAAAAAAAGCTTGATCGCTCTAGCGTTCGCAAATTTTGCGATATCAGGGTAAAAAAAATTATACCGATAGTTTGATTGAAAAATATTGTTGGTATTGAATTTCGCGAAAATTTCTCAAGGGGTTTGTGATTTATAAAATTTTTAATTTTTTGCGAAAAGCGCATGATCGCTCTAGCTTGCACATATTTCGTTATATCAGGCTCAAAATTTCTGTAATGGTAGTTTAATGGAAAAAGTTATTTGGTATTCAATTTTGCAAAAATCGCTTGAACCGTGCCAAATTTTATGCAATTTTGAAATTTTCAAAAAAAGCTTGATCGAAAATTGTACGATACAAAGCTGCCGTTTTATTACTCCGATAACCAGAGGTAGTAAAAAAAACTTGCAAATCGGAAATTTGCACATCGTTTCCAGAGTATTTTTCCGTATTTACAAAGCTTCCTCTATGAGGAAGCCAAAACTGTGACAGCTAACATTTACTAAAATTTTTTTTTCGGTGAATCTCTTTTTGGGGTCGGTAAACTATGAATATTAAATTATTTTGCAAGGGCTATATATTTCTTATAACATGTTTAACAACAATTAATTTAGCTACGGTAACGTAATTTTCATGAAATGAATATGAAAATTCAGACATGTATTTTGATTTTAAAATAAACGCGTATATCAATTTTAATTCACATTTTTTGAATAATAATATACCTGAAATTGAAATTTCAATGGCATGTGTATGATTTTTCAAATACATCAGTATTTTAAAATTCAACTGCATACTTTTATTCTTTAAATTCGGGTCCATGAATTTTCAATACTGAAACTGAAATTTCATACACGGTATCTGCAAAAAAACTTCCTACACATGTATATTAATTTTAATACAGATTTTTTTAACAGTGAGCCTATAACATTCTTCTTCTTGTTCACATATTTCGAGCGCATATTAGTAAATGTATAATCGTGTTGAGCGATAGGTAGGTTGTAAAATACTGAGCCAGCCGAATTGAATTATTATTGTCGATTTTCTGAATAGTTTCTCATTTCGTCGACGTAAAAATTGTGAAATAATTCTTGAAATATGGGATTTTTATGTAAAAATTATAAGTCATTAGCCAGCACCTCTGAATTTGTTGTCTGTGGTTTACATTTTTTTGTTTACAAAAGAATTAAAAAAAGATACTAAACAAAATCGATTGACTCTGATTGTTCGGAATTTTTTCAAAATTATATTCCCTTGTATTCATTTTTTTACTCACTTTGTTACATTTTGGTCCGTAACTTATAACCCTTAAAACTGGTTTGAATAAAACCGTGACCTCTCATAAGTCAAGTGACCTCTCATAACTTAATTTCGGGGCCCCTGACCCCTCATAAGTTATGGAGACTCAAAACTTAATTCCAGAATACCTGATCTCTCATAAATGAAGTGACCCTTCATAACTTAATTTCAGAGCTCCTAACTCATCAAAAGTAATGTAAACCCTCAAAACATGTTTGAACAAAACCGTGGCCTCTCATAAGTCAAGTGACCTCTCATAACTTAATTTCAGGACCCCTGACCCCTCATAAGTTATGTGAACCCAAAACTTTATTCCAAAATTCCTGACCCCTCATAACTTAAGTTACCCTTCATAACTTGAGTTACCCCTCATAACTTGAGTTACCCCTCATAACTTAAGTTACCCCTCATAACTTAATTTCGTGACCCCTGACCTCTCGTAGGTTTTGTAAAGCCGCAAAATTAACTCCAGGATTCCTGACCCCTCATAAGTTGAGTGATTTTTCATAACTTCATTTCGGGACCCTTGAGTTATGTGAACTTTCAAAATAAGTATGTGAACTTTCAAAATTGTAATCCAGAATACCTGACCCCTCATAACTTAAGTGAATACTCACAACTTAAGTAATCCCTCATACCTTAATTTCTGACCCCGCGTAGGTGATGTAAAGCCGCAAAAATTAATTCCAGGATTCCTGATCCCTCATCATTTAAGTAACCCCTCGTAACTTAATTTCAGAGCCCCTGGCCCTTCATTTGTTATGTAAACCTTTAAAACTGCTTGAAAAGAACCGTGATGCTCTCATAAATATTCTTTTTTATATTAAATGTGAAGACATTTTTTACCGTGATTGATTGTAATTTTAAGATATGAGTGTATTTAATTTCCAATGATGTATCTTAAAATTGCGAAAAAGTATATAAAAACCATTTTCATATACGGGGATATTAATTTTCAATGTTCACTCTTTTCATTTTAATATACAAATGTTGAATTTAAGACAAAATTGTTGATTTTTCAATACTATGTATGTTAAATTTTAAGTAGTATATTAAAATTAATATTTCTCCTGTAATTTACTATGCATGTATATTACATTTCAAATAGTATATTGAAATTAATATCTCTCCTGAAATTTACTATACATGTGTATGAATTTGCATTTCATATTCCGTGTTTGTGAATTTCCGTGACAGTTGTATAGTAAAAATGTTTGAAATTTCATTTTTTTTTTACAGTGAAAATTTCAACTTATCACTTCAGAAATAAATGCAAAAGTGATCAAAGAACATAAAAATGGAATTAGAAAAAAATCGATTTTTTTCGTAATTACAACTGACTCGACTCCCTTAAGTAACGTTTAAAGGATGCGAAATGGAAAGACAAATATGAATTTTGATTTTGAATTTTTAGTGGTTTTTAACAATATTGTATCTCAGTGAAAAATTGTCGCATCGAGGTCTAAAAAAAGCATTTTGAAGCTTAAAGTATCTAGTTTCAAGATCTTTCAGCATACAAAATTTCGAAGCTATAGGTTTCACGCAATCGTAAGAAATGGTAAAAAAAAGTTGTTGCAAATTTCTTTTACCTTTTTTTTGGCTGCAGTTCTTAAAATTTTTTTTCCAGCTGAACCATTATATGGACCGGATAGCTAGTTTATTTAACTTTAATTTTTTTTGAGACTTCGATGCGACCATTTTTCGCTGAGATATTGGACTTTTAATGAAAAAGGATCCTTTTGTGTTTGACTATTGTTATCTTAGCAACTAATAATTGCCCACAAAATAAAAAGGTGGTTTCAAAAACTTGAATTGCTCTACAAGGATGGACGATGGTTTTTGAAAAAAAAAAAATTATCCATCCTTGCCATGAATTTGAAAAAACAGGAGAAAAAAGGCTATTTATGGTTTTTTAGAAAATCAACGGTATCCCTTCGTGTGAACTCTTGTTTTTTACTCCTTCGGTGTGAACACTAAGGCTTTAAGGCCCTGTTCTAGTGTAGAAAGCAAACATTTAGGGATTTTTCAACATGCTATGAAAAAAAAACTAAACAAGTTTTTGCATTCATTTTTTCACCACATATTTATTCATTCTTTAATATTAACCACAAAAATTAGCGAAAAAAAAATCCAATATCTTGACCGATACCGGCTGATGAAGTGGGGGTGGAAAAAAACGGCCTCTGCTTGTGGACGGGATTGCGAGCGTTCTATGCATCTGAAAAAAAAATATATATATGTTCTTCATCAGGAAGAATGTCATTATAGCCTCTACCTGAGGCAAAAAACAATCGCAAAATGGCGGCTGTTTGAAAAAAAAATCATTTTTTGCCGTTTTTTTTCATAATAGTGAATTTTTTAAAAATAGTTAAAAACAAAATTTCGGGATAAATCTGGTAGGGGCCATAGAGGGGTGTATAAAGAATGTCCACAAATATTTCAACTGAATCGGTTGATTACAACTGGAGATATCATGTCCACCGTATCGAAAAAAGTAGTTTCGAGAAAAACGCGTTTGGCCGTGTTCTAGTGTAGAAAGCCAAAATTTAGGGATTTTTCAACATGCAATGAAAAAAACACTTAACATGTTTTTGCATTCATTTTTTCACCACATATTTATTCGTTCTTTAATATTCTATAAAAAAATTGGCGCAAAAAAATCTAATATCTTGACACATACCGGCTGATGAAGTGGGGGTGGGAAAAAAACGTCGGTTATTTCCACCTCACTAATTACTGCTATAACTCCGTTAATATTCGGAATTTCTAAATTTCCTTTGGAGGGTACATTCTTGAGATATCAAACACTGATTTTCAATGATAATTTATAATTTTTGTAGAATGCTTACAAATATGATGTATCGTCCACCATTAGAGGTACCAAATGAAGACTTTTTTGGGACTAATTAGAACCCTCATGGTGCACCAGATTCCTGAAAAACTTAGTTTTGAGTTTTTACACTCTGCGCGTGATTCAGAATAAACCGCTCAACGGATTTTACTGTACGACGTCTTATTTTCTTCATGACACTCCTCCCCATAGGATGAAGACGGCACATTTTTTGTTAGCCCTTTATTTCAGAGTTGCAGGCCTGTTTTAAAATTTTCAGCTTATTTTGAACTTTCCAGGCATTATCCTGGTCGCATCTTTGACTTTAAGGGGTCTACCCAAATTGCAATTTTCAAAAAATCGATTTTTTTCAAATTCCATTTTTCGAAAGTATAGACGGTACATTATGAACAAATTGAAGGCATAATGTACGGTGCAGGCATCGCTGATTAAGCGTAGATAAGAAATTTTCACTTTTTTTCGTTAAAAAAAACTTTGATCGCGTTTTTCTCGAAATGACATTTTTGTACGGCTTGTTGAAAAAATCTCGGAAACTACTGCATCAATCCTAACCAAATTTTTACCACATATTGTTTATGTCGACAGCTATGTCGCATATTATACGATTTTTTAAATTTTGAGTTTAACTTGGTTTAAATTTAAAAAAACTGATAAAAAAAAGGTTATTTTTCGTTACTTTTCGATATATGGCCGCCATTTTGCCAATTTAAAAAAAATCAAAAATCGTATGACATGCGACATAGTCATGACCTTCTAAAACCTTTTTTATTTTTTTTTTTTAGATAATCCACTCCGGAGATTCCGTCAACAGGGCGCACTCATCTTTTTTTTGGATATTTTTTTGGCCTGCATTTTCATACAATAAAAAACCGAAAAATAAATTAAAAAAAATTTTTTTCATGCATTTCAAGATCATATTTATCAAGCCTCATACTTGTCATATTAATATTTCTAATTTAAAACAATGAAAAAAAGTCGTGAAAATAGGCATTTTTTTGCGTGTCTAATTAGGGTAGACTCCTTAATA